>OW796097.1:4564934-5164934 GCA_941860345.1 Chrysodeixis includens
TCGAATCTTCCCTAACGTGAAAATTCAATCGTAGAAATAGAAGGTAAAATCTTACCTTAAAAATGTTTATCATTCCTTTACATTATTACCCAAAGAAATGTACGAAGAAAGCATTTCGCATATATTTTATTGGTATGATGCTGCCTTGAACATTCAGCACAACAGCTTATAGTCTTGCGACTTATTGCCGATATGAAAGGAAAAAAAAACAGTTCTTGGTAAGTTGAGGAATAGCTCACATAGAGAAAGTACTCATATATATCTGCTCCTCTGGCTAAGTGACATTTCTACAATCGTTAGCAATCGCTAATTTCAATAGAAAATACACAAATTTAAAAGCGCTCGATTTAATGTAACAAAATGTTATTTCCTTAAATTTAAAGGGTGATACAGTATAGCATTTCAGCGAGCAGCTAGTTGTTCCGTTACAAGTAAATTCTCAAATGTTTCCGCGCTATTAGAGGTATACAAACATAGTAACAAATAGTTGCCGGCTTGACAGAATCATATATATCGTTCAAACATTATGAAGATAAATGTAGGTATCGTGTAAATAGAAAACGTAATAGACTTAACTGAATTTATTATAACCACTTAATCGTACAAAGTAACATGTAAATACTTAAAAGCATTAGTTTCACCTAGGACCTTTTTTTTCATTCATCTTTTACGTCACGCACAGTGGTCGGCGTGGGGACCAATACCACACGGCTATCCGTGCAGTCAAATGATAATTAGTAGTAGAGAAGGAGAGTTCCGTAGCCATATCTTCACTCTATGTTGACCCGTCAACGTCGTAAGCTCTGTTAAAGAACGTCGTCGCTCTGCTAGAGGGCGCACTTGCGATTTGTTTAGTGTCCGTACTCATGAAATAGTTTTCCACGGCTAAGCAAAAGCTTTCCTTTAATTTCCTCTTTTTGTATGGTTGATGTATAACGTAGAGTCAGAATTTAAAAGGATCGTAACCGTCTAACATCGCTCGTCATGTTTTGATTTACCGCTTAGCAAGTGACAATTATTTTGACAATGTTGCGGGCCTGGATTTTATTTTATGACCTTAAATGTCGCAGTTCAACTGTCAAACCATTAGGCTATCATTGCCTTGATATTTTTAAGTCATAAACCTAAACCCCAAAACTAATAAACTCAAATATTAATCTAATAAAAATCAATCGCCTGTACTTTGACCTTGTGTTTCCACAGTGCAAAGGTCCTTAGGTGCGTCTGAATCTGATGCAACTTTAAGGCTGACCCAAAATCTTAGTCTACATTACATATTGGTAACAATCATCACGACGGCGGGGGGTGGCCTCATCGGAATGCAGACTGTATTAAACTCTTCAGAGATCTGAACACGCCCCGAGATATCGTGCAAGGCTCTTATTTAGATATAAAAACACTGCACCATTGTAAACATATCATTCACAGAAAATCACTCCAGTGTAATACATCTCAGACGACTTGAACTAAATTATCAACATGATTTCTCTGAAGGTACATTTATTTTTGAATTTGAACACCCACCAAAGAAGTCAATCCTTGTGACCTATCCAGGAATTTAAATTACTATTTTTCAGATCACTGCAACCTTTGCCCTGCTCTCTGTGGTATCAGCGGGTCACCTCCTTAACCATCAACCTACTGGCTACAGTTTTGCCAATGCGTACAGCTCTGCTTCCGCCCACTCAAGCAGCTACGGTGCTCACATCCCCATACTGCGATATGAGAACGTCAACAACGGCGATGGAACCTACAGATACAAGTGAGAAGATTTCTAACATATAAATGGAACTTCTGACAACAACTGCCCCTTTTGTGAAGTTTTACTAATTGTGTTATTTTGTTTAGCTATGAGACTGGTAACGGTATATCAGCGCACGAGAGCGGCTCCCCCCGCGCTCCAGGCCCCGAGGGTCCCGCCGTGACGGCCGAGGGCGGGTTCTCGTACCGCGCGCCCGACGGCCAGCAGATCTCGCTCACCTACACCGCCGATGAGAACGGCTTCCACCCCACCGGCTCGCACCTCCCCACACCGCCGCCTATCCCTGAAGCTATCCTGCGCTCCCTCCAGCTCAACAGACAACATTCTTCGTCGTAAGTTTTATTTATGGCTGTCTGACCAATTATTCGAACTTATCATACTCTGAAATCTTATCAATTTTTAGACATATCTCGTGTTAGTGGATGCTAAGACCAGTTTTTTATCACCCAGAACTTTTCTCTACTAAGCTCGATCTTTTATATTTTTTTAATTAGATTAATAAACCTTTTTTTCTACACCACCTGACTGTTCATATGATTTCAGTGGTAGCGGTTCATACAACGGGCATTACAACCAAGGCCATCACGGGTACCACTACTGAGGACCAAATATGAAAACCTATTGACGACCACCACATAAACGACTAAGAAGCTATAATTTATTTCAATTCATTAATGTTATTGTTTTACAAACTGTAATTAAATTTATAAAATCAAAACACAGGCATTTTTTTCTAATTGTGACGTCTTTCTGATCTAGCCACTATTGCGGGTGGAAGAGAGACACTGCTCTAAGGAATGTAGTGCGTTATAGACCTGCCTCTTCTCATATTTTTTTGTAATCACTCCTTGAAGTCACTTAAATCTTTAAAGTCTTTCATAACTACTCTTTAAACAGTTTGTGGGCGACCTACTGAGTTTTCCGCCATCCAAATTATGACACAATTATTTTTTCTCGAACACGGGGTGCTTTTTAAACTAAAAGTCTCGTACTTTCTTCGATAAATATAATAAAATTGTATTCCTAATTGATAGTACAATACTCTCGATGTATGAGGAAACACCCCGCGTTTCATAAAATATTTTTATATGCTCAGAAGTCACCGATTAATTTCATTTAAAGTAATGTATGTACTGTGTGCTTTGATGACTATTATATTCAAATATTTGACATCAGGGTTTCCTCACAATGTTTTCCTTCATGTTAAAAATTAATTTATAATTTAAAAAACGTTACATTGGGATCGAATCCGTTGAAACGTGAAAATTCAATCGTAGAAATAGAAGGTAACATCTTGCCTAAAAAATGTTTATCATTCCTTTACATTATTACCCAAAGAAATGTACGAAGAAAGCATTTCGCGAGTATTTTATTGGTTTGCTACCTTGAACATTCAGCAACATCAGCTTATAGTCTTGCGACTGATTGCCGATATGAAAGGAAAAAAACAGTTCTTGGTAAGTTAAGGAAAATCTCACATAGAGAAAGTACTCGTATTTATCTGCTCCTCTGGCTAAGTGACATTTCTACAATCGTTAGCAATCGCTAATTTCAATAGAAAATACTCGAAGGAAAAAGCTCTCGATTTAATGTAACAAAATGTTGTTTCCTTAAATTTAAGCTTTTTCTATTGACGTTAACTATTGTAGACGTTTCGATGTTTTGTTGAAATATGTTGTTTGTCGTTAAAATTTTCGGTCACTGAAAGGGTGATACAGTATAGCATTTCAGCGAGCAGCTCGTTGTTCCGTTACAAGTTAATTCTCAAATGTTTCCGCGATATTAGAGGTATACAAACATAGTAACAAATAGTTGCCGGCTTGACAGAATCATATATATCGTGCAAACATTATAAGGATAAATGTAGGTATCGTGTAAATTGAAAACGTAATAGACTTAACTGAATTTATTACCACTTAATCGTACAAAATAACATATAGTTACTTAAAAGCATTAGTTTCACCTGTTACGTTTTTGTTTATTCTTTTTTTACGATACGCACAGTGGTAATCGGCGTGGTGACCAATACTACACGGCTATCCGTGCAGTCAAATGATAATTAGTAGTACAGAAGGAGAGTTCCGTAGCCATATCTGCACTCCGTGTTGACTCGTCAAAAAGGTAAGCTCTGTTAAAGCACGTCGCTCCACTAGAGGGCGCACTTGCGATTTGTTTAGTGTCCGTACTCATGAAATAGTTTTCCACGGCTACGAAATAGCTTTCCTTTAATTTCCTCTTTTTGTATGGTTGATGTATAAAGTAGAGTCCGAATTTAAAAGGATCGTTACCGTCTAACGTCGCTTCAAACATCTTTGAAAATCTTAAGTGTGCTCGGCTCGCCATGTTTTAAACCTGAAAACCGATACTAACAAACGCAAATATAATCTAATAAAAATCAATCGCAAATACAATGACCTTATGTTTTCACCATAGTGCAGAGGTCCTAAGGTACGTCTGAAACTCATGCAACCTTGAGACAGACCCAAAATCTCAGTCTACATTACATATTGGTAACAATCATCACGACGGCGGGGGGTGGCCTCATCGGAATGCAGACTGTATTAAACTCTTCACAGATCTGAACACGCCCCAAGTTATCGTGCAAGGCTCTTACTTCGATATAAAAACACTGCAACATTGTAAAAAAATCATCATTCACAGCAAATCGGTCTAGTGTGATACATCTCTTTAGACGAATCTAACTAAATTATCAACATGATTTCTCTAAAGGTATACTTACTTTTGAATTTTAACACCAACTAAAGCAGTCATTTTACGTGACCTAACCAGGAATTTAAATTGCTGTTTTTCAGATCACTGCAACCCTCGCCCTGCTCTCCGTGGTATCAGCAGGTCACCTACACAACTACCAACCCTCTGGCTATAGCTTTGCCAATGCGTACAGCTCAGCCTCCGCCCATTCAAGCAGCTACGGTGCTCACATCCCTATACTGCGATATGAGAACGTCAACAACGGCGATGGAACCTACAGATACAAGTGAGAAGATAACATATAAATGGAACTTCTGCCGACAACTGCCCCTTTTGTGAAGTTTTACTAATTATGATATTTTCTGTTTAGTTACGAGACTGGCAACGGTATATCGGCGCACGAGAGCGGCTCCCCTCGTGCTCCAGGCCCCGAGGGTCCCGCCGTGACGGCCGAGGGCGGGTTCTCGTACCGCGCGCCCGACGGCCAGCAGATCTCGCTCACCTACACCGCCGATGAGAACGGCTTCCACCCCACCGGCTCGCACCTCCCCACGCCGCCGCCTATCCCTGAAGCTATCCTGCGCTCCCTACAGCTCAACAGACAACATTCTTCATCGTAAGCACTTTTACCTCTTTTACCTAAAAAAGACTTCACTGCAATTTTCTGTTTACCATTTGACGTTGTGACATTATATTTTCAGTGGTAGCGGTTCATACAACGGACACTACAACCAAGGCCATCACGGACACTACAACCAAGGTCATCAGGGCCATCAAGGCCACCAGGGGTACCACTACTGAGGACAAGAAACAACTGACGACCACTATATAAACTACTTAGAAGCTATAATTTATTTCAATCCAATGTTATTGTTTTACAAACTGTAAATAAAGTTTATTGAAATCAAACCACTTGTCTTTTCGTTAGATGTAAAATAACCTTTCTCCTTTTAATATACTAGCTGTTGCCCACGACTACACCTGCGCAAATGTCGGTTAAAGCTGCAAAAACCTCCTGATGCAGTCAGCTAAATAGGAGTCAACTAACATTAAACTAAATTTTATTAAAATTGATCCAGTTGTTTATCTTTATTAATAAGATTGTAATATGAATGATACCAAATATTACGACACAGTTTACTCCTACGGATATACGCAAATTACGCGTAAAATATCTACATGTCCTTAATTAAATAGGACACTGAACTCAAACTTTGGCATAAAACAAGGAATATACAAGTATGTAGGATTTTACAAAAAAAAACAGGATATTTTCTTTTAACTTTTTGTAACATAGTATTGTTGTAAATTTTCTACAAATATGTGGTCTATATTATCAATTCTAACTTGTATTTATAAAGTAAACATAGAACGTTTGTAATGTTTATGTTTCAGTGAAATAGATTTTTCAGAAACAGTATTATTAAAGTTATAAAAATGTTCGTATATTTTTAAGACTTAGTGATCTCTAATATTTTAGTTGATGTTGTTACTGTATATCAATTTGATGTTGGTATTTTAAAGGATAATTTGAACATTATATTGTAGTGATTTTTGAGGAAAACTGAGATTATGAAGAAATAAAATACATTCAAGAGATCGAACTAAAAATATAACTACAGTCAGTAAATTAACGTTCCAAAAGTACTTACGAAGGCTACTTGAAATCAAAATATTTTTATATTTTACGTAGAAGATGTTCTTGTCAGTAGTTTCCGCTACCGTCTAGGGACCACTGTCTTTCTACGCAAGATTGTTGCGTAGATGTGGAAACGAGTCATTCCATTAACGAAATAAGAACAAAACGAACGTCGGGATTGTTGAAAACACTCAACTTTCAAAGAATTATCAAACAATATTTTTAAATATTTAAAGCTCATAACAGAAACATAGTCTTGTGTACACCTTAATGTCTTTTTTGTGAAAAATGTGAAATGTACAAAATTCTTTAACATATTCTGTTTGATAATACTGCTTTCGTTGTACCTCGTACCATATTTACGGATAAAGCATTTTCAAGGGGTGGCACAGTGTTCGCTACTCCTGAAATTCTTAATCTTAATTAAATTACGAAAACATTCAATATTCTTTCATTCTTTAAAAGAAACAGTCCCGCCCTAAGGAATTATCTTCTTAGAGTTTCACAGACATTTAATCCACTTGCACAAAGACACCCATGCTCAGAACAAGCATTTGTAGATAGCACTCCGAATTCTTGTCTTACGTGGGGACACCTCGCGCAATGTGGTAATTGGCTTGGTGATCTGCACCACTCGGCTATCCGTGCAGTTAAATCATCGGATTAGTATAATTAATCTACTAAACATTATTGTTTTCATTGAAATAAAACTTTGAAAGTCAGAGAAACACGTTCTTTATTAAAATCTGTTACGTTAGTTAACAGCTACATAAAATACAGCATCACTTAATAAATAGCATCATTGTACACAAAATATAATATGTTATCTCGATATCACAGTCCGCGAGCATTTGAGGTACCGGTGACGTCATTCAATGTTCTGGAGATCAGTAGTAGTTGCGACCACCGTTGTAGGATCCTCCGTCGCTGAAAATAATAAATAGAAACATACACATTAATAGAAAAAAATGACGAATGTCTTTGACAGTTCAACTCGCAACATTGTCGATTCCCTTTGGGTCCGAAAATCCCAAAAGAAAATAGAAAAAAAAATTACTTGGAGTATCCCTTTAGTTGCAATTAAAAAAAGTCGTAGCGATCGAGAAATCCTCAGAGTGGGCATTTAATTTTTTTTCGTGGTGTGGTGATGAAATAAGATGCTACTATCTTGAACGGGACCAACCAATCTACTCGTAGTTCCACACTATTATGAAAATCTCTTAAAACGTAAAACAAACACGGAGAAGAAAATCTGGATCTGACATTGGACATCTGGATTCCAAGATAATGAAGCGAAAACTGTCCAGGACACCTTCCACCATGTCATAAATCAATAATGTTGCTCTGGTGGAAGAGACACTACAAGCTACAGTCTACACCTACAGCTTTAATATTGCAGACTTTCTTTGAAACGTGGTCACGGGTGGACTCTGACGAAACAGTCGTGAAAGGTTATAAACATGAGTAATTAAACTTACGGAGAAGGATGTTGCCTGTTGTATTCAATGGAGCGCAGGATGGCTTCAGGAATAGGCGGCGGGGTGGGGATATGCGAGCCGGTGGGGTGGAAGCCGTTCTCATCGGCGGTGTAGGTGAGGGAGACCTGCTGGCCGTCAGGAGTGCGGAAAGAGAAGCCACCTTCAGCAGTCACGGCGGGACCCTCGGGGCCTGGAGCCCGAGGGGAGCCGCTCTCGTGGGCTGAGCTGCCTTCTGGTGTGTCATAACTGGAATTGTTAACAGATATATGCTTAGGATTTATCGTTCAGGATATATTTTGTCCGCATTAGGCTAGAGTCTCCCGCAATATGGCTCACATGTAAATCAGGACAAGTTTTGTAGTTATACTAGTTTCGACAAAATATGTCTAAATTTCAATATCCAGGAATTTGTCAGCCCAGTCAGTCCAATTGTTAGCATCATTTAAAAAAAGAACATTTTATTCATATTTATGGGATGAAACACGTCCGATACAAGAAATGACTATAACTTACACACTACATGGGATTAAATGTTTGTTTACTCATATATGAGAACGTGCATTCTTTGGAATTTTTAAAGGTCTCATAACTCAGATTTGACTTTTATACACTTATACATATTTACAATGCAAATTGAAAATTAACGACGCAGGTGTATTAATATCAATCATCTACTATTAATCACACTAGTCTCGTGAACTAGTATTTTAATGATTATTTATAATGTTATTACTTATTATATTCCCACGACGTGACACCTAAAAATTCACCATTATTAAGAAAAAGTTCAGTATACGCAAGATTTAACACTCTTTTCTTGCAAAACCTCTCAATATGTCTACAAATCGAAACAATAAGAACTAAAATAGACCAGACAGTATCATTACAAAATGTAATAAATACTACACAATAAGGCTTAAATTTAATGTCAAAAAGTAGGATAAACAAAATGTGAGAATGTTTTGCTTTGCCCTAAGCCATATAATGGTAGGTAAGACATTTAGAAAACAATTTGAAACTTGACATTACCTGTAACGATAGTTCCCATCGCCGTTGTTAACATTTTCGAAGTGGAAGGGCGTGGCATCGTAGCCTGTGCGGGCGCCGGCGTAGCCCGAAGGCACGAGATGGTCTAGCCGAGCCGCACTCACGCACCCCACCACAGCTATGCACAAGAACATCTGAAATGGTATTCAGCTTGATTAGTTTGCATATTTTGGAAACACATTTTCCATAACGTTTTCTTTTTCATATTGTTTACAATAGAATAATTCATATCATAGAAATATATATCTACTCATGGCGGTAAAGCATTTAAGGATGAGGTAGTGAAAAATGATGGCAGCGAGGTTGCTCAGGAACATGCGACAATTGCTTCTAGAACGATGTGAAAAGTTACGGAGTTTGGTAGCAAAATTTTAAGTAAGCATAATTTAAAGTGTAATGGAATCTATAACTTGGAATAATTAAAAATGTTAAAAACCAAGTACAAATAACAGTTTCGCGCGACATGTAATTTTAACAGTTCTAATGTCGAAAGATATGTTGACGCTATTGAATGCCATAAAAGTGCGTCAATCATATGGATAAAAAGTGCGTCAAGCTAGTGAGATTGACGCACTTTTTAACAAGATCCTTTATTTTGAACATCCATAAATGCCATACCATGCAAAGTTATCCCACAACGAAAAGCAAATAATGATGTCATCCAAAATTCAGCGAATGACTCCAGTTAATTGATTCTAAGGGATTCGAACACTTAAATTCAGACTGAATAGGACAATAAATGAATGTTAGTTCTTATAAGTGGCCCCAATTTGTGGTGACAAGGAACCATAGATATTAATATCTTAAATGAAGTTCGCTAAAAGGCTAAGTATAAGTAATAGCAGTTTAAGTAGCGACTTGCCGGCGCTTGGTTTTACTACAGTTTGGATATCAAAGCAATTGGCATAATATTTAAGTGACGTTACAAAAGCATTGGAGCCACTTAGGTGCGGAGATCCATTAAGGAATCAGTATGATGACAATAATGTACCACTGCCACAGCACAAACGTGCATAATATGTGAGTCGCACGTCCGGACATCGTCATTCATACATTCATTTGTATCAATCAAACTGTTTTGCTGTGAACTGCAATGAGATCAACTTTTGCCGATTTATTTGTCAAGATCTAAGTAAAAGGTCTAGAATCAGATTTTATAGCCCCTAAATATGATTTAAAAACACAAAAGTTAGAAAAAACATAGATTTTTTTTTATTTTTAAATGTTTTTGTTTTATTTTTGTGATAGATCCACAAGATACATTTTTTCAACTGTTATGCAACAAATCCAAATCTTTAAGATGAAGACGTGCTCTCATCGCAGTCTGATTTTGGTAAATCCGGTTCATCAAAAAGACAACCGCTAAAAGATTTTCCTTATCAAAGCTAATAAAGGTGAGTCGGCAAAATAACGCCTTATAAGGTCATGTAAAGCAAAAACCCCTACAATAAAGATAAAAGCTTGAAAACGATTCCTTACCAGTTTCGTCATATTGGTGAGTGAGATGGCTCGTGTCGATACGGTCCGCGGCGGTGCTGAGTCTGTACCAAACGCAGGGATGTTCACGTTTTATATCTGCGATGTTTGCCCTTTCCGCAGGTTGCTTCACCTTGCTCGTATTGTTGTTTAGGCGAGCCGGCGCAAATTACGAGAGGTCAGCTATGTATGATCTATGGTACTTGTCATAGTTATCGACGGTGCATGCTATTGCATTCTGGATTCCGAAAATTCCTTACACTTGTAAAAGTTCTCATTTCTATCCCCAAAGGGTTTTGTGGTCATCGGCTATTCCTACTTACTATAGTTGAGTATCTACCCATTTTCCAATATCCGGAATGTTGTAGACTGCACTTGACCTTTAAAATGTCCCCTGAACACTGCAAAGGAAGTTCCCTTTAAGACGATCGTAAATGTCTATTTACATCTTCATTCATAGAAACAGCTTTAGACTTAACAGCTACTTAAAACTTGATTGCTGTTTCAGTATTCACAACAGCAAGTGTCGACAAACAGACTTCGACAAAATACTGAGAATGATCATTACTGAAGTAATTCTGACTGAAGTAATGCTCATTCTAAGTAATTTGACGAAGTCGTATGAAACATTGAAATCCTATTCGGTATAAATCGGCAATTTCATTAAAAACTTCTTCAGAATCCAAATGAAATGTAACCAAATAACATTAAGCCCTAATCCGTTTAGTTGGCGCCCAGAATAATGAAATGATCAGCAAATTACGAAACATAATTTGGTCCAAACAGTTTTAATCTAAAATCCAATTAATTTACTAGGTAATTATGTCCACTGAGCGAAGTGCATAGATTTGTCGATTTATCAACGTCAAATGATAGAAGACCGAATAGAATTTGAAAATCATAATCTTGTTTGTGACCTATTGATGAACTAATGAACTAAAACTCGTTTGGAATAACACGTGATTTGCTAGTTAAGTTGTGCGTGCATTCTAAATTAACGCGTGTGTGCTTTGCACAATGGTTTGAATCTAGAGGCTTCAATCAATTATTGTGCTTTGTATTGGTCTTATGTTATTATGATAATCAATTTATTTAACAGTCCGGAAAATCGAACGAATCTAAATAAAGACTTCGAATATAGTGAAAATAGGACCGTCTCTTTCTCTTTAAGGCGTACCTAATGAAAAACTGCAATTTGAGGAGATCTAAAAACTAAATTGTATTTGGAAGCAAGAATACGTATTTTCCATGTGGCACCTTCGACTATGTGAAGGTGCTAATCTTACTTACTGGACCCGATCGTGGAAAGCTGATGTGTCATCGGAAACTAAGCAACTTAATAGGATTTAGATAAAAAAGATAAAAACTAATGTGTTGCTTTATCTTTATCCTGATGGAGTAGGCATTAATAAAACTAACAAGTCACTAATAGATAAAGTTGTTGTTAGGTGTAATACCGGGTATTACGTATACGTAAAGCTGTGTCAAATGAGGAAAGACCAGACTTTTATCATGATGAATACAAATTGTGACGACGCTATTAATTTGTAATTACTTAAGGCGAACTGTAAAGTTGCCTCCTTAAGGAGTGCTCTGTAAATATAATGAAATGGAGAGAAGGAAAAGAGGCCTTCGCCCTGCAGTGGGACTGTTTGGGTTCAAAATAATACATGAATTAATGCTATTAATAGAGTTTTAAACCTTCGTCACAGAGAATGCAAACTAAACACGGATCAGAGTACTAGCCTGATTGAAAACTGTTTTGTCATGTATAATGGTAGGAAACTGTTTAATAAAATAACGTCTATTCGGTTTCAACACCGCGTTATCCCATAATGTCTAATAATTTGATTTCTTGTGAAATTCGAAACAAATCGGTTTCAAAATCGCAAGAGAGTTAGCCATCACTTCACTTTCCGAAACGTAGAGCTCAAATCAAAAGCAGTAATTCGTTCGCTTTCCATTAAAAAGTAGCGCAAGTAATACTACAAAACCTCAAATCGCCAACTCTTGTAACTTGTGAGCTTAAACATAATATTTCGCAGACAATACTGCGAGATGGCCCACCACGCCCCTTCTTACAAGGTGACGATGTAGGCTGTAGCAGATAGACCACCTTACAAGCACTACACGACTTTTCATTTAGTACCAAAAAATAAAACAGAACAAAATTTAGTTGTATTTTTATGCATCAATTAATTCGTCCCTACGTATACTTAGATGTTTAAAAGTGCGCAATGGATTTTGATGCGGTTTTTTTTATAGATAGAATATTTCACGAGCATGGTTTTTATGTATAAGACGTCGTAGAGTCGCTAGTGATGTCCAAATTACTAGTTGAGTCTCGCGGTTTTTCCTGCGTTCTTTCCGCTTATATTAGTTTTAGCGATCTCGCCTGTATCCTTCTGCGATGAGTAAACGATCTAACAAATTACTACAAAGGCTCTATTCTGTCATAGGTATAACATATTTTTTCAAATTGAACCCATATAATTCAGCATAGCATTCAACCGAACAAGCTCTTAATCTATATTACATTAATACAGATTGAACCCATGGTTTCTGAGAATAGTGCAATCAACCAATATCTTGAACTTAAAGCTTTATTGTATTAATAGGTACCTACAGATGTTATCTTTTACAACATCATCCGATTCTGTACTAGTTTGAATAAGGTTATAAATAAGCAATCACTTCACAACTTGGATATTTAAGGAAAACATCTCAATATCGGACAAAGGCCTCTTACTAGGACGAATTTAACATTCGTACGTCTATATTATTCTCAGTACGTAGGTATGTACTGGTAAGCTTGGTCATACAGCAAGCGAAACGAGTCCCGCTTGAACGCTTAAGACTAGCTGTAAGACTGATATATTAAATCAATAGCGCTGATTTCCTTATAAAAGAAAACAAAATAAAATTAGGCTGTTACTATCTTTCACTTTTTCTCAGAATGTAAAAGGGACGGCAATAGATAAAGACCTAAAACACACTTATTGAACATCACTGGTTTAATACACTTGTGTCACCTCATTGGCACATTATGGGATTTTTTGTTAAAACAGCCCTGTGTCCTTCTCTAATGGCGTACGAGTAAAGAAGATGCTGATAGGCTAAAATAAGTTTAGTACGTGTTTAGCAGACTCAGGGCCAATGATAGGTAAAACTATTCAAAGACAAAGTAAGTCGTTCCCTTACACGTGTATAAGACCATAAAGCTAAATGTGGAATGTTAATAACTTGCAGTATTAAGGGGAAAGCTTCGTTAGTACAATGTAACTCATGGGTTTACAGAAATAATATAATAACTAGTTTTTTCCCGCGGCTTTACCCGTGTGGAAGCAGGTTGTACTTGCAACAATATTAACCTTCTTAACATGCAATGCTTACCAAATTACGTCCAAATTGTTAGATGTTTTAAGGTAACAAACATACTCATACACTTTCGCCTTTATAATATTAATGTACGAGTGTAAAATATGTAATTATTTATTAATACAGAATTAGTTATAGTTAAATGTCAGAATTATAGCAATACACACTAAAGGTTAAAAAGCTTAAACAGAGTAACGTTTCAAAAAATCATGAGAGAAAAATCGATTTAACACAAAGCGTTGCAGTACACGCACACGCAAATTGGTCGTTAGCACTAAACAATGATACACAACTGAATACCATCAATGATGCCGGCAATTGAATATTAAAGAGCTCTACAAAAGTGGAGGAAATCACGACAGAGCCTAAGCGTAACATCTTAATCATAATAGCAATGCCGTTGCTCACATTACAAAGGATCGTTTACCTTTAGCGGAACATTGTCGAATCACATATCGAGAGCTGAATTCAAAACGCAATATTAATGCGCCGCTCATGCCAACGATTTGGATCTCGTATAATTTAACATTCGCTGAATATTTGCGCTCGTTTGTTTATAGGTGTTTATCCTTATCGCGTAATGGAATGTGAATCTATGCTATACGGATATCGCGTCTAGTGCGCGGATTATGGTTTGTGCTATGTGTATGGTTTTATCATGATGCTGAAATGCATCGTCCTTAAATGGTTTTTGTAATAGATTAAAACTTTCATAGTTAATTAATGTTGTAGACTTGAAAATTTTTCGAAAAAAAACTTTTTGTTTTTTTTTTTAATTTCAGCAAAATGAACTTTCTCCTGTTTTGCCGGCAACTAGCAAACATTTTATTTACGCGCAGTTTTCTTTACTTAATGAAAATTTTCGAGAAAACTCTTGTGCAATTATCAATTCTAACTGAACTTTTTACAGTTACAAATAAAACTATTTTCGTTTTAAGCCTTAAGACAAAAGGTTAGATGCTATTATGAACAACAGATGGTCCCTACTCTATCAAATTCTATAGACCCAAGGCTGTCATATCATCAATACATTGTTGTCAATACCAGAGTATTATGTGTGCCAACAATAACATACTATCTTTCTTCGCATCAACTAACATAAGACTATAGTGATTCTTGTGTTGTAGGTACATAGTTATAATAGACAATCTTAATAGTATTTTTATAAAAGAAAACGTGTCAAGAGCAAACTGAACCCGTAGACTAGTGGGATATTTGAATGTATGGAAATTACATTACTTTTTATGGACTTGACAGTATTAACAACTTCATCAGCTTTTAGGCTTTGTCCAAATGTGTAAGAGTACCTACTTTGTGTTGAGAGGCATTGACCACGCTACTTTTTTGATAAATTTCTAAACAAGCGTGGAAAGTTTAACACATTTTTATGTGTATAATTGAATAAACTATCTTAATAATTATATTACAAGCTTTATTTATAACGTTGATTGTAAATGCTCAAATGGATGAAAGTGACAATGGGTATTACGTGACTTACCATAGAGAAATGTCATTTACATACAAATTAAACGATAGAAATTTCTCTTGGCTAGGGGAGTAGCACACATTGGCAATTATCACCAGGTTATATCTAACGCCTCAACTGATCGACAAATAGTTAATAAACTTGTAACTTTAGTAGAAAAAAAGTAGAAAAGAGTTTCAAATAGAGTATTGTAGTAGAGTTGTTTTTGTTTGTTTTAGGTACATTGCAACGGAAAACCTTTGGCTTTGAATGAAAACAATACTAAAAGTATGGTTTCCTTTGCTTTCCTATACAATATGAATGGTTTAAGGTACGTACACAGTAGACCAATACAACCTTTTCATTGTTTTTGCTAACTAATGTAGTCATAAGAGGACTAGGTAAAAAAAACTTAGAAAGAAAAACAGTTTTTTCAAAAGACAAATGCCGCCGCCGATTTATGAAGGTATCGCTCCTGTAATCCAGAGCGTCTGCATAAGTACTAAGTAGAGACAAATCGACTACATGGATAACCTCTAGACTGGATTTATTTTACTTTCTACCTACAAAAGTACAGACCTTGAAGACCGACATCTGACACCAATCAGAATGAATCATGATTTTTGTAACGCAATTAAAATTGAGGAAGCTTCAAATATTTCGAAGATCTATCATGATTCACAGACATGTAAACATACATTAGTATAAGGTAAACCAAAACGAACAGAGGTTACCAACTTACTGAGACTTATGGTACAGTCGACCACATACACAATAACACTACCCACAATACTGACAGAGCTTGTACAAACGCATTATGGTTGATAACGTAACTCATTGTTATCATAAAACTGCGCTCGACGGTACACCGTTGTTGATTCGTACATTCAGGCACTTTGCCAAATCTAAACAACTAGGTAATAAAATAAAATTAATAATCGAACAGTGTCTGCGTGTGGAAGTTTTCGCGTCGGTCAACTGTGACGCACATGATCGTTCGAGTAACGGTAATGTTCGGGAAAAACAAATTCGTCGTGTGTCGGCCGTCGATGTATGGCTTACTGAGTTTGTTTTGTTTTACCAGGCACAGATACTTAAGCGATGTCTTTACGATCTTTACAATCGACCATTCTAAGCACGAACTGATCTAGATTGTTCTTTAATACATTTTTGTTGTTGAATAATGAAGCATAATTCGATTTTTATTGATCGGAAAAATGTATCAGTTTCATTTACCTCTTTAGTCGTCTCTCTGCTCCTTTTCTACCTCTTTTTTTTTATTCAGTTCCTTAAATGTAAATGTTTTGTCGTGACTGATAACAGAATGGACGAATGAATGAATTTTAAACATTTGATCCGATACAACTAGAAACCGGGTATATTGAAAAAAGAAACTGTCGTCATATTTAGAAAACAAATAGTAAACAAAATACACTTGTTTTTCTTCAATACAAACGTGTGTACGCTATCCAACTTAAGGAAATGGTTTTTCTTCGCCAATTACTTAAACGTGGAGACAAACTATTCCATTACTTCCCACTCGCCTTTAATGTAGGAACTAACACTTAATAGGCTATAAGCTGTAACAAGAGTACCGCAAGTAAAGACCTGGTTACGTAACTGCATTTGGAAATTGAATTAGATTCGTTGATCGTTTTCTCTGTGTTAAATCTCAATTGACAATCTCGTTGAAGATAAACTTGTTCGAAAACCTTAGTACTATTCTAGCCCTTTCCTAATGTCGTATAAACGTGAAATAGGTATTGTGAATGGGCGACAAATGTTATGTAACTGTTTAGTGTTTAAATTAAAAAAAACAACTTTGTAATTTTTGTGCAATGTTTATAATCTCGTGTTACTCGGCGTAACGCCCTGAAACTACTCAAAATCTACAACAAACATATCATCATCTTCCTGCCCTTCATCCCATTTTACTTGGGGTCGGCGCAACATGTTTTTTTATAAACATGTTGCTAATGGATTTGGCTATGGTTTTATAGTCGGCCGCCTGCCTGACACTAACCCTCTTTGGGAATGTGATTGTTGGTGGTTTACCCGCCACCATTCGGGTGACTCAAGGTGCTTGGTACAGTGCACTGGGTCTTAAGGTCCATTAGTCGCCTTTTACGACACCCAGTGGAGGATATGGGGGTGGCGCTATTCTTTATATCCGGACACCACACGGATATCTACAAATCTACAACAAACTATTTCTAAAATTAAATTTTCTAAATCTTATATCTCTCATATAATCTCTTTTATAATGAAAGTGCTTCCGACATTTGTCCGTGGGAACCACTTTACTATTTATCTTTAATTACTTTACAGACCAAATACACGAAGAGAAACAATCAAGCAAGGATACAAGGATGTAAGGATACCGGATATAAAACGGGTACAATATGTTTCGGATATAAAATAGTTTTTTGTTTTTGCAAAATACCTGTCAATACTCAAAAATGAAATGTCCTCTGCCGATCAGCAATGGTTTTTTTAATCATTTTGTCTTTTCGTGTCGATGGTGCGACATTATTAAATTTAATGCGTCCAGTATTTGAAACACCAATTGCAGTATCGTAGGCAAAGATTAGATGCTCCAAAATGCAGGCGGCATCCTCTATCTAGCAGCAACTCTTTTATAATAGCCCATTGCCTTCTTGATGATACATTTTATCAAACAAGCTTTAATTGAAAAATAACCGGGGTTTCATCACATTTAACACAATACATTAATAATTTATTTTCAATGTATTCATTTAACATTGGTTGGGTTCTTGAAATCAGATACGCACTCTTGAAATTCTGTTAAATTCAGTAAAACTTAATGCAGATACAAACGTGGTTAGAGGGAAATATCAGAATATTGATCGACACAATCACACAACGATAGTTTGCAAGACATTACAGTATTTTTTCTAAGCCTCTAAAGCAGTAGCAGAATATTTGTTGTAATACTTTCATAGTTTGTGTTAGCACAAGTAAACACATGATTTATGAATGGTGTCTACAAACAATGGTCAATGATTAATCATTCTATAGAAGGACACTGAATAGATTTATCATTTATTTATCTTTTCCCATTATTATTTAACGATAACAGATTTTACGTTACTTTGACTCCTTATAACTTTTCTAATCTCCATTTTGACTAGTATTGTATTTCTCGCTACTTATCTCAGAAAAAAGTCTGTAAAGAAAATAAAGCATGTATAACGAGGAACCCACTTATTCTAGCACCATTAGTACCGCTTATCCAGGTGTTTTACGAAGCATCTGTTTCCAGTTAGCAACCAAATATTCTCAGACCGAAAAAATAAACTATAAACTTACCGAATGTACATTCTCATATTATTCTCTTGCAAAGACACCTACTCTCCTACGTACATAGTATTGAGTACCTGTAAACATTTATCCACGTTGCCGACACGCTGTCCAGTGGGAGCGAGCGACGACCTTCGGCCCACTGCGGCCCGCTGCGCCAGCGCACATCCCTACTACCGCCGAGTACCGCCGACCCAATTTGATTCCAAGAAATTACACGTCAATTCGTTTTGTGCTCCCCGCTAAAATATTGCGGAGACACATTTAGCGCTTTGAAGATTTGCCATATTTTCTACTGAATCTGTCGCAATACAACGTCCTGTGATGAAAACGCACTAGATTTATATGAAAATAAGAACAACAATAACTGGCTTATTTAGACTGCTTCGGTAAAATATTCCGTAACGATAGTCTATTGTTATTTTAAGAAATCGTTGTAGTCTTAACAACCTCACCTGCTAGGGTTTTGTCCCATAAAAAGAGAATTACATAGAGTATAGAACAGTTGCCGAAACATGGTCTTTTAGATTAATCAAACTGGTAGTTAACAGTAAATTAGACAAAAACATTGGTTGGACAGTCTCAAGCATTAGTGCTTAATTTTGCGGAGCGAAATTGGTTTCCGAAAGTATTTAGCCAAAAAATATGACATGAGGACTACGTAAATTTTTAAAACATTTTTGAATATAAATCTTGCTGACTTACCACTATTCAAATCAAAATTAAAAAAAATAATTGAAGATGCTGAGTATTCTGGTACTCTCAATTCAGAATCACCTCTATAATCACAATATTATTAAACAAAATAAAACACAGCAACTACCATGAACTAGCCACTCGAACAGAACTAAATAATATTTAGATAAACTTGTAAATGTTATTCTCCTTAAAGCTGTCTGTCTGTTGGCGTGGACTGCTTACCATCAGCGCTGGTACACGCCGTTATCTTCGACATTACGATAAACATGATTCATAATGTACAGTCCTCATATTACTACACTATTTTGGAATTCTAAATCTTTAAACTGTTGTTGTATTACTGAAGTTGTGCATAGTCCTATATACTTGTCATGTATTAACTTGTTATTAGCATAAAACCTTATATAAAAACCTATTCTAGGATTCTACATTGTTGATTGCAAATAGTGACGTCAGCTGTGAACCTCCTAAAATATGATGGTCTAATAAAAAAATAGATAGATTGGTCTGTCGAGGAATCGATCATTTAGCTCGGTTTGCTTGAGAAACGATGAGATTATGCCTTTTATTGTTGTTGTTAATTAAATTTGTTTGTTGTTTTTTTTATGTTTGCAAATGGTTGGCTGCTCATGGTGTTTTCACTGTTACCAAATAATCGCGTATAGAATTATTTTTTTGCATGCATGCGTTACAAATGTCATAATACCCATACCACGTAATTTTACATGTATAAGAATAAAATGGCTTGATATTCATCATATTACGAGATAGTCATCATTTTCGGTATCCGTAAGTTTGGAAATTCAAGAAGATATGCTATTGGTCCTCCCTTGAATATGAAGTATTTCGGTGTCAAATATAGTGTAGAATTGCGGTTCCGGTTTTCTGCTCTATATAATAATTTCGTTCTCACATGGGTGTTTTGTTCTATGAATACGCAAATAAGGGTTCATTTGATTTTTTTAGGAGTTTTGACAGAATTTTCTCTAACTACGTAAGTCTTAAGCAATCTACTTAGATACAACAAAATAAAATTTTAGGAGATACCTACATCACCAACCACTACATTTTACAAATCAATTTCCACCTACGATCTTAAATTTTCACTTAAAACTAAAATTAAGGTCAACGATCCGACTCGAAACAAAACACATACGAACTCGCAGATAATACCACGACGAATAAAATAAATGTCAAACATAAGAATGTAAAGCTCTATCTTTATCCCCGATAAGCCGTACACACTACACATAGGTACATACATATATCTGTGTGTTTCCAAGCTCATGCCTCCCACAGCCTGCTCTAATCGGATCCCGTCTCTATTACTACGTATAAACCTTTTTACATAATAGGGTTATGGCGCTTTTAAGGGGATACTCCTGCTTGCAAACTCTCCTTTTAGCTTTTGAAAAGATTATGTCGTGCAAACAAGTTAGTGTGGATATTTTAGTCGCAGTGTAAGGTAATAATAATGTATTTTATAGTACAAAACTGTAATTTTTCACAATATGGTTATAATGGGTGTAATTTATGTATTATAAGTATGTTATGAGTCGTCTAGTATTCATAATTCAAATTTTTCTGTGTTTGACACTGATGGCGCTACCGCCCAAAGTAGTTAATAGAAAAAATATTATTCCTCTTGAAAAAAATACGAGTAGGCAATTTCTGGGTATTCCATAAAATGTGCAATACATATCTTCATCAGAATGAAACATAAAGGTTTGAGTATCCGTGAACTCCACAATAAGCAATACTACAAACTTTCCACACGTAACATTCTACACATGTACAAGGAGTATCAATAAATGGATGTTATAGTGAGGAGCGTACGTAGGTACAGGCGCACTGGGCTTTTTGGCGCGGCGCCAATAAAACAATCAGCCGTAACGAATTAAAGTACATAAACACACGTTGAATTTATTGAAGCCCATCCAGCCCCGCTTTTTTATATCCAGGTCTTATTTCATTTAATGTATTAATTTCGCTTGTTTGTTTGATCTCAGCATGTACTTGCCAATACTTACTATTTGTTATTAATTATATACGATGCTCGCAGACCAGGAGCGGTTTTAATCTTTTCTGATAATTTAAACATATTGACATTTAAGTTATTGGACTTGGCCGTGGTTTACATGTCAATTAATACAGGCACTATTTTATTAAGATTTCTTTATTGACATTGAGTTCACAGCTTAGTCAGTGTCGTGTTTGTTGATTAAACAAATGATAAAATATAACAATTTCCAGGAGCCTGAGAGCTAACATGGTGTCGACGGGCGATTTTTACACGTTAAGGATTTATAATCAATAGCGGAAAGAAACATTAACAAACCTAGTCGATATTTATTTTACTCTGTTTAATTATATAGTTACAAGTTTTGTTTCTTAGGAAACATAATGTTTGCCATGAACTATTCCTATTTTTCCACTGAACAATCATAGGTGTTACTTGAACCTAATGTTTTAAATTAAGGTACGGTTATGGTCCATTTCAATCATGCAAAATATGTATCTGTATTTTCAGTAATATCGGTTACATAAACATGCAATCTGAATTATTGTGAACATTATTTAAATAACTTATACTTACTTATTTAGAAAAGCCTTGTTTATTGTGCTTGCCGAAGAATACTAAATCTCGTATTGCGCACTGGGAAATACCTCTGTTTGGATATCAATATTTTGGAACATTATTATACGATAAACGATAGTACAAATAGTATTAAATTCCAAATTCAGTCACAAATTAAATTGTACATTTACGTTGAAGGTACATGTACTATTGGACATTCAAGTGAATCCTTAAAAGATTACAAATACCAGTATCGTTACTGTCAAAGCTTTTTGCAATACCTGGCCAGATACAAGCTACAAAGGAACAATGAGTGATGATAAGAGTATAATCGTGGCCGAGGTCACCTTGACACGGCGGGCGTTTAACGTTTTGACGTTTTAACTCCTCGCCTCAGCAAAATTGATATAACAACCCGTGAAAATTACAGGGAACCTACCATACAATTTAAAGTAATACAATTACAATTGTGGAAGAGAGACGCCGCTCTATGTCATGTAGAGCGCTGTCACGCTTCCACAGATGCTATGATATTGTTTTAAGAGGTGATGGTAGCCCTCTGATCCTTTACTCGTTAAGTGGATATCGCGATCAATCGGCCCACGAGGTCAATTGATCAATAAATCTAAACGGATAATACTGTTCTTTGAAGTTATAACAACGGTAAAATAAGAACGATGAAGTTCAAAATCTTGAAATAGGTGTGAATTCTTTAGGATTTAAAAGAAATATTTTTTCTCGAAATGGACTAACAATCGCTCTATAAGCAACTTAACGATCTTTGAGTTCAACAAATGTACTTTTAATTAGCCTATCAATGAGTGTGAATTAATGTTCAAAAAATAAATTTGACTCTATTATTTTTACAAAAAAGTAAATTTCCTAACTATTTTAGTAATTATTTTATTCATTTTGGAGCATATTTTAGATATAACATTTAATTCATAAAAATACTGGTTTAACAAAAAAAAATACCTTAACCATTTATAGGTACTTTGCAAAATTAAATACATTCATACTATCATTCAATGATAGCAATCCATCATCCGACATTGGACACGTAGTCGAATATATCAAGTACCTAGGAGCCTACACATGTCATGTCTTGACAACTTTGAGGCAGAACTATTTGGTAGGTTCGGAAATATGTCCAAAATGTTTAGTATCCCTATTGTTCAGGGCCGTACGAGGTGTTTTAGTAACATGCTATAATAGGTATATTTGCCACTCGTTTAAGATATAGTTTGATTCGAACAAAATTGACATAATTATGGCGGGAAGCTTCTAAATCTCTGCACAGATTTTTGGCAACTCTTTTTTCTGCTTTCGGGTCATTGTGCCTAGCATATCTCAGGCGTTAATTTCACATACCATACCACTTTAGTTACAAAATGAAAGGTGCACATTCGTGCAGCGCGGGCGGCGCCTGCGACGACATTGTCAAGGCCGCGCGAGGCCGACCGGCGCGTGCGCACCTCTTCTGCACGCACGAGCGGTACACACTACGTTATTTCTTATTTAGTTTACAATTTCATATTTTTTAAATTAGTTGATTGATTGGTGTAGTGACAAGATGTTAAACTCAGAATTTTATAGAAGTATTAATAACTCGATATTTTACCTGTAAGACTGGTTTTTGTTTGCATTACCTGCAATGCAATGTTGCGCTATTTTATTAGTAGTTAGATTCATATTGCATTGGTTTTAGACCAGAAAGTCTTTAGAATACCCTATAAAACGTTGATCAGTTACAGCAACAAAATTAACATACATAAAACACAATAGTTGTACTACTTTATTCAGTAAAACCGCATTTGATCAGAACTTTAGAAATTGATGAGACATACAAAAATATTGCACAAAACTTCTCAGTTATGACTCGATTTTAATAATGCGACCAACTGTCCCCAATACTCTCAAAAATTAATATTCAACCGGATGACAAACATTTCCTTGACCTTCCAAATTCCCCATCGCATAGTGTAAGCAGACGATGCAACAGCGTTACATAACCGAGAAGCGAATGCGTTCCGTTGCGCAAGCGCAGCGTCCGGGTACTAACGGTACGATCCGGAATGCCGGCGATTTGACGCGCGTTGCCACATCGCACGCCACACATTTGTTACGTCGAAGGTCGATCGTTGTGCATTTTTGATTGATACTGGACCAATAATAAAAATCGACCGTGATCTAGGTACCGTAAATCGGCTCGTGTGAACAGCCTCCCGTTTAATTAAAACATTTGTTGAAGAATGTCTGAATGGCGCACATGTTTCGTAATTAAGGAGGTTTTAATCCATCAATTTAAACCTCTTTAAATACTGTCCCTTACTTTAAATGTTTTTATCACACTAAAAGCGTGTGATAGTTGGTTGTGATAGCGCAGATATAGCACAACAATAAATAGTCATATTTTGTTTTGAAGTACGTCAATTAACGTGGCTTAAAGGAAGTGAACAGCACTTAATGTCTGATTGAGGGGACGTCTGTATGCGTAGACCGGAAGCCCTATGTCAAGCCATCACATCAACACCCCCCCCCCCCCGCCCCTACACTGATGCGACGAATTAGCGGCGGATTAGCACTGACCAATCTCACTAATGAGGACGTAGAAATACTTGGAACTATCTCAAAATATATTACTATCTACTAGTGTCTAACTTTCTACGACACCTCGAAAGCAATTTGCAATTATAAGAAGCTGCGACTTATTTATTATTTTATCATTCGTAATGACAGGCTATTTATTATTTAATTCGCGTTTTAGTTTTCTTATTGGTGTCAAGATGAGTAATTAATTTAATCTCTAATTGGTCAACTAGTTTAAAATTAATCAAATACATTAAAATCCAATATTGGGATTAGATTAAAAATAAGTGCAGATTTCTAATTGCTCTCTTGGTTTAAGGATTTTCATGTATACAATTTCATCTTATATATAAAAATCAATTGCTGTTTGTGTTAGTCTCGCTAAAACTCGAGAACGGCTGAACGGATTTATCTTATCTTGGTCTTGAAATGTTCGTGGAGGTCTAGGGAAGGTTTAAAAGGTGAGATTTTTTTTTTATTTATCGTTGGGGCAGTACGAAGTCTGCCGTGTCAGCTAGTTTTTAATAAAAAGTGACTACCTATTTTGTTCATCCTAAAGTTTCGTTGAATCCCAAGTTACAGAGTTCCGTATCCATACAACGTGTGTTCGTATCACAACCTACCAAGTACCAGTATAATTCCCGCAAGTTGTAATTATCAGTCGTACATATCTCGGCAATAGAATCTCAGCTGCACTCCGAATCACAAACGTACCATCTATGCAAATAGACGCGAGGCCCATAAATTGGGATAAGTTATTATATCTAAACTGACGTTAGGGTACCGTTAATAGTTTAATACACAGGCATAATGTTCAAATAAGTCATCGTTCGTCACGGTGAACGTTTAGCCATTATTTATAAATTAAATAAGATAAATTACAAAGCCAGATGTAAATAATAATGTTTGACGGCTAACTGTAAATCAACATTCTCCTGTTTTCGGAGATAAGTCTAGGGCGTTTGCGGTTTATTTATAGTTTGTAAGAGACAGAATCAAATCGTGATGTTAAAGCCTAAACAACCGCTTTACAAAGTTAAAATATAGAGACAGTTGTGTTATTATTCCTGCATCTCGTAGCTAGGTGTGTAGTATGAGTGCGCGGGCGCCAGGAAGGCGACGCTCCTCCGCTTACACGGGCCATCTCACACGACCCAGATCCCAACGATTACTTACATACAGTACAACACTACTTCCTCGTCGGTAATGCACAGCCCGGTTTAATCCTAACCCCAAACAAATCGCCCATTAATGCTTTACAACTCTAACCGATCGAATCAAAACTGATTAATTCTAAATTTCCATATTATATCACGTTCACATGTTATCATCACAACAACGCACACATCCGGCTATTTGTTGTTTCAAATATATTCCACAATTAAATAAATCCTACAAACTGCATAATAAACATAATCGGCCCAATTTAAGTTACCAAACAACAAAACATCTGATAACTACTCGAATCATAATAAATAAAAGCGTAAACAAAAACCGATCGTGGCAGTCAGAAAAATGTTACGTGTTATATAAGTAGCAGTTAAATGATGCGGTAATTGGATAAATCCATCAAGTTTACAACTGTTAATTGGCGGAAGTTCGATCACAGCTCCCGTCAATTCGTGCGATTGATATGCATTATGCAGAATCCATTGATCACCAGAACGATATACCTCGTTTCCTGTATAAATCAACACCGGAATATGGCCATTTCATATTCAAAATGGTATTCTCGCGCACGCCAACGTCGGAAGCGGCAAATTATGCCACTCTGCCGTAAACCATCTTATTATTGGCCTGCACTTAATATCTGCCCGATTTAAATTAGACATTTCAGATGAGACTGCAATATACGGTACGAATATATGTAATATAATGTTCTATTAGAAGTGTTTAATGTGAGTGTCTAAATATGGCTGAATCAAATTTAAAATTTGTAGATTTTAATATAATATGTTTCAATTGCTTGTCCGTGTGGTGTCCGGATATAAAGAATAGCACCACCCCATATCCTCCACTGGGTGTCGTAAAAGGCGACTAATGGACCTTAAGACCCAGTGCACTGTACCAAGCACCTTGGGTCACGCGACTGGTGGCGGGTAAACAACCAACAATCGCATTCCCAAAGAGGGTTAGTGTCAGGCAGGCGGCCGAATATAAAACCATAGCCAAAACTTTAAGCAACACGTCTAGAAGACGTGTTGCGCCGACCCCAAAATATAATAATTGGGATAAGGGCAGGGGAATGATGATGATGTTTCAATTGCTTGGACAAAGTTATAATAATGTTTAGGGAATTGGAAGTAAGTATTAAGGATTACATCATAACAATACTTGAATACGTAATCCTGACGATCCATAATTACAAGTTGCTTGGTGTTACTGTATTATAGCTGCTTATAAAATGTAATAGCTGCTACATGTCTTACTCATTTTTATTTCATATAATACAAACGACATATTTTTCACACAACGAATATCTGGTTGTAAACTAGACAGGACAAAACAACTGAAATAAAAATAAACAAAACCACAAACACAAGTAACCAAAACAGTCCTGTTAGCTGTTCCTGTTAGCATCTGTAACATCATTACCATCCTTATGCACATCCCTTTCGTAACATTGGCCGTGACGCCGCCGGCAATAGGAACTCACATAACCCGACCGTACGATAATAAGCAACGTTTACAGGAATGTCTGTCGAAGTTGTGGCGTCTTTGGAGGCATACCATGATTTCTTAAAGTAGCATAGTAGTTCTTAGTTCAGTTGTTGAAGAGAGACGCCGCTCTCTGAACATGTAGTGCGCTGTCACGCTTCCACAATTGCAATACGACAGTAGGACTTTAGATACATGCACATGCAGATTGTAGAGCACATCGGAAGTGATGGAATCAAACACTTCTAGAGATTCGGAATGCGGCGAGGAATTCTCGGCACTTGTGTTATACAATCGAAGTTATATTTTGATGATTGGTTGGTTCTACACAAAATACGGTAGAAGTTATTTAAATTGTTTATTATGGTTTTATATTAACGTGATGAAAAACAATATATTTTACTTTTGACTGACTATTTTGTTATAATTGAACTCTTATCTAAGTCCTTTACACTAAGTAAAACAATTTATTATGTGTGACACGTGACAATTCTCTATAGTCGTCAAGTTAATAATAGTAATAATATTTAATCGACGTTAATGCTACTGTAATGTATCCCGACAGTATTGGTGCTTTCAGGCCGAAATGCGGTATATTCTCTATACCAGTGTTAAAATCGACAGGGGAGCATGTAGGTATATAAATTATTGGAATTCACTTAGGTAATAACGTGATTTCTGTGGCAGAGGGCTGATAGATAGCTATAAAAGCGACAGTCAAAAGAAAATCAAGAAAATATGTAAAGACGAGTTTATTTATTAGTTGTTGTGTTAGTTAGTTGTTACAAATTCATGGTTAAATACATCTAATAAAAAAAGTTGTATAAAAAGACGATCACAAAAAGAATACTAGATAACTTATAAATTTAATACGTTAAAGCCGATGGAATGTCCACGAGTATACTATATTTACACTCTATTTTATAAAACTCATTAACCAGAAAGACTACGAGATGAGGCGTTTCGCTGGTGAAACCTCTGAAAAGAAAGTTGAAAGTAATACGGAATGAGATATAAGACACTTTATGTTATGCACTAAATAAAAACACAAAAACTTTTATAACCGCAAAAAGTTGTCGCAACACTCAACAAATGGTTCACTATATTTTTATAATAACTTTCGTGAGGATGATTCATACTTAAAACGTTATAACGGTTTACTCACGCGTATTTATCGGGATAGCCCGACTAGTTTCGGACCAGCGAGCGACACGCAGCGAGATGCGCGGCAGCCGACATCAGTTCGACTCGCGACCCCGCCGCCGCGTCAGCTCATGATTAAGGACTCCGGTTGGGTCCGAAACTAGTCGGGCTATCCCGATAAATACGCGTGAGTAAACCGTTATAACGTTTTAAGTACTCAACAAATGGGTTTGGTTTCCTTGAAACTGTCGGAGAAACAAAACATTAAAAAAAAATTGCGAGAACTTAACACTTATCTAATAAATTAACTATAAATTAAAGTGGCAACCCTGAAACAGAAGCGAAGCCTCAGAGATATGTGGTGAAGCCCGCACCGGAAGTAGGCTGTATCAGCTGTATGCATAAACCATAACCGGTTTAATGATACAGTTTCTTTGAAGTGTCTCGAGAATGATGCATGGTGTTGGTGCCTATAGTTACTTAGGCTATTTCTGGAGTTATTTGATGACTAACTCAATTAAAGGAGGTCCAAGAGTTAGAACGAAGTATAGAGAGCTGCACCGACGAGAGCTAAACTCTGAAGTAAAGATGATGAACTAAATTATATAGTTAGTTGGATTATTGACTGAAAAATACATGCAGTGTAAGTAACGAGGGCTAACTACGTTCTTTAAAAAAGTAATGAAATTTTACCTTGACAGAGATTGGAAAAAGGGAGAAAAGATGTTCCTTCTGCTTAGACTTAAATAATTCTTGCTTAGAGTAGACTTCCAGTTTAACCATTTTTTATTTAAACACGATCTATACAATTTAACGACGCTCTGTTTGACAATCCATTTTACATGGTCATATAATAAATATAACATAAAAATCTCCCTCAACGTTTCTTTGAAACAAATTAAGCTTGTAAAAATTAAAACTGTACAAGGCCCAAAACGAAATCGGCTTATTTCATAAACAATATAATTAGTGGTATTACTTAATATTGCAATACGGCTAATTACCGTGACGTGCCGATGTTCCAGTGACCCTAATATCAGTGTATATAGGTCACCGGGACACCGCCGGAACGTAAATCTTAATTATTTCACTATATCTATAAATCCTTTAAAAGAATACAAAAAGGTTTCTACACCATTACACGTTAAGGCCCATAAACGTAGAACATGGTGAAGTTAGATGGTTTTACCTAAAATGGAAGGAGATTTTGGTCCTTTCATACAAAGTTTGATGATAAGTTTGTATGGGAAATCATTTTTGAAATCGATTATGTACTTATTGAAAATGATTAATTTCACATCACAGACAAGTATTACTTAAAATCTTACGGGGTATTTAGTTCTAAGACATAGTAGGTATAAAGAAATATAATAGTTATTGGTAGATAATAAAAATGTCGTCTCTGCCAACGACAGGAAGTACTGTAAATGCCATCGAAGTGTTGGTTGCGCGTACTGTTAACCACCGGTACACTTACACACATCACGCTTCTTCCCCACGTACTGGAGCAAGCGTGATGATTGTCTATATGTTTAATAATCTTTTTATAGTATTTCAACAACACCATCATCATCAAAGTGTTAATAATAGAATTCTGATACAATTTTTCCGCAGAAATCTACCACTAACCTCAAATTCACAATGGACAATTAAACATCACCTTTAGAAAACAATTAAAACCTCCTTTCTTAATGCCATTATCACGACTGCTATCTACATCTATAGAATTTCCAAATCCGATTATTACGTAATTTCTGTAATTCGCTCTCGATTTTTCAACTTTCTAAATTATGTCTATAGAAACAATGAGTGTTTCACGCATATTTGAGACGATTCTTTCCAATCACGCCTGCGGATCATGAGTCAGGACTTGAACTTTATTAAATAGCTCTGTTTTAGATAAAACGAGTTTTGTTCGCCGATTTGCGGTTAGTACGGTCGTGAGTCATTGTGGAAAAGATTTTTTCTTCAGTTTAATGCCATTGGTAGATGTGAGGTGTTCTGGGGCCGATAGAACTGCGGGATGCTAACAGAATACCAGCATTCCACAAGGCATCTGATAATGTACTAGCAATTGTTAGTTTTTAAACAACGATCGTTTGATACAAATATACACTATTCACAAAACCAAAAATTAACCAAATTGGACAAGCTGTTCTAGAGTTTTAACCTATCTCGAATATAACATAACGAGCGATTCTTTTTTGTGTTCATAAATATATGTGAATTTCTTTATTCCATCATAACTTTTGAATACCTTAACCGATTTTAAAATGTGTGGTAACTTCTAAAATGTTACAGCTAATAAGATATGTAACTACTAGATAAAGGTTTTAAAAATTTAAAGGTAGTCAGTCGGGTTTCTAATTTTTGAGAGATGAGAACTATTTCATCAACTTTGAACTCGATTTACAATATTTATGGGTTATGGCTGATGTCAGTAGTATTTTCTACACATCGCTGCAGTAGGGGCCCAATGTAATCTTATGGGAACGAAGCAATGTCTGCAACACAACACCGGTGAGTCAGACGCTCTCAGAACCGATCGCATAAATAAATACTTTTAAACATTGACTACCGACTGACAGTTAAACAAAGTTATTGTAATTTGTTTACAAGCGCAGGTTAGCGTAATCATTAAACATCTTTTTTGTATATTTTAGAAAATCGAACTCTGTCTATTCGATATTCAAAAGTAGTCCGTCGTGTCTTTGGTGTACGCTGTTGCTATATACCTAGTAAGGATTTATTCTCTTATAGGAAAAGTGGACTGGAAACTGAATTCGTTGAAACATAAATCGTTTGTTTGCAGAATAAATAAAATAATCCGTGTCCACCAGATCCTATCAAATAACGAATTAAGTTTAAGAGCTTAGCTATGTCAATATTCTACACGATAAAAGGAACAATGTACCACGGGCACGTATCGTTAATACCGGTAATCATCAATACACCGAAATCCTCGTAAATTCAGTACTAAGCACTGTGATTAAACTAAAACAACGTGACAATTAATCAGAAGGAATCTTAGACAGATAATTTCTAATCACGTAAATTGTCTGAGCTTCGTTAAAAGTCTTTGATTCGTAGAACTAAGCCTATAATGCTTGATGCGATAAACGAACCTGTCCTAAGTATACGGATAAATGAATATATGAAGCTCAACTACAGTCTGCGCCTGAGTCACCGCGATCGCAGGAAGTGTCGCGCGCTTTGCAAAAAGGCGAAAGCAATACTTTAGCACTCAATTTCGTTTAATGTTTATAGAAGAAGTAATGTGCGTCACTCTTTGTCAATTCGTGATGGTTTATTAAAGGGTTCAAAACCCTTAGCCTTGTCGGTAAAGTATTACGTTACAAAAATTTTGTGTGTTAATTAGAGAAATAAAAAATTTTGACGAAACCATAAACATTTGCATAAATAAGGTTTAAAACCTTTTTTGTGAGGACCGTATGACTCGCACAGTGAAAACGTTGATTCGTCACAAAAATATCAAATCTCGTATAGAGCCAAGTTCGAAACTCGAGCCCTAACTTCATAAACTCTAGGCCTAAGTGTATACGCATGAATTGGCCGCACAAAAATAATATACACCATTCAACACATTTTACCTACCTACTTTAACCAATGAAAAATGTTTCCTCTAATTTGTTTCTAGTAAATGGTTTAGTAATACAGCGTCACAATGTTAAGGACCCCGGGGATGCGTCACCGACATCACCTGTTAGATGCGGACACGTCATCAAGTCGTTATGCGGTAACTACCTTAGGTAACTACCCTACCATGGCTGATACAAAAACTTGTTACTATCCAGCTAATAAGAAATCTGAGATAGAAAATATTTTATGGTTTAAGGAAGGGAAAACAATCCGGTAAAATTTGAATCAAGTCGGCGCATTTCGAATTACAACAAAAAATTTAATTATAAATGTATTTTATACGGAAAATCTTAAAATAATATATGTCACAAATTATTTTGAAACAACACACAATCAATTTAAAATGAGAAATAATTCTAAACAAAAAATGCAAACATATTTTAAATCAAAGCTAGTCCGAAATAATTCCACAACAATAAACCATCACTCAAAAATAATAATAAAAAAAAAACTCACGCGTCCAAAACTTGCAACTCTTGTCAAAGTAAGTTAAGCTAGACGTCTTCGCCAAACTTTTACATTGTCCCGAAAAGCTTTTCCATAACTAATAATGGTATATTATAGCAACAGGTGAGCTCAGTATCTCCTGGGCCGTGACCCAGTTCACTTGTTGATTTATCGCCCTCTCATGTTTAACGAACTGTAATACGATTATCGGGAGCCCTAATCTTTTAATAAACAAATTTATCTCAAAGGTTCGCGTATAATGGCTGCCTAGACTTCATTATACTCGTGGGTTGTAACATGGTATGTTATCCCAAGATATATAACATAATATCTTGGTTGGATTTTCTGAGACAATTTCTAAATGAATTATGACTTTAGGTAAAGATTTACGATATTTTGTTTAAGTAACATGTTTTAATTTTATAACGTATCATTTACGTATTTTATTTTTGCACATTTAGTTTGCATAATTCCGAGGTATCAAGAATCGATCTTCAATGGTCTGGCATACGACAATATCATTAAAATTAATAAGAAATCAACAAGAATCAAGAATAAGAGTACACACAAAATAAATAATTACAAATCCATTTTTTTTCTGTCTATCCCAAAATCTGTAAACCTCCGAAATCGGATAAGATTTTCTACACATCAACGTCTCGTGACAGTTTCAAACCGCACTAATACGGAACATAAGTTTCAGGATCTCATAAAGAGGTCAGTTGAGTGGTTCCTGAAGTGCATCTGAAGTGGTCACGTGGCGGCGGTGTCACGTGCGGGCCCCACCTGTACCCCTCAAAGGATTGCCTGTTCAAGACGTTTATAACATTTCAATAGCAACTCGTAATATTCTTGGAATTCGCGCTTATAAAATCGAAGGCATTGTCGTCATAGGGAATTTAAAGGCCTTTAGAAGATTTTCTTCAGTCTGTGTTTTTGTTTTTACGTATTATGTAATATTTTTTAGCGTGCTTAGCAGCTGAACGAGATAAAGTAATTATTAGATTTATTGCCGTAATTAATTAAATAACTATTTGAATTAAAAATATCTGAATTACGAGATTCAATGATACAATCAAACGAACATTATTTTACTTGCAATATAACACGAAATAGCATTAAAATGAACGTGCTGCATAATATGAAGTTATTATCTCAAATCTTTGTAGTTTCAAGAATTTAATTCTTGAAACTACAAAGATACGTTACAATGTTTTACTACTCAGCAACCATTACAGATTCGTCACAACATCCCTTTATTATGACGTATCGCTAATGACTTGAGTGTGTTTACGTTTAAAGATCAAACATTCTGCTCGAACCGAAATAGGGTGTTCAAATCATAAACACTTTATAGCATTATTGAAAGAAAACATAGTCGTAAAGAATAAGATGCTAGCATGCGCTTTAGTCACGCTCGCATCACGTTTGTTAACCCTACTGAATCCACCTGTGCAATAAAACAAAGCCGACTTCCTTTATCTCAAGAATTTTCTCGTTGACTGGCCATTAAAAGCAAAAAAAATAAGAGTCAATCAGTTAGAAAATCATAAGTTAAATCAATAGTAGTCTAAATAAGGCAAAATCATCATCATCTTCCTGTCCTTATCCCATTTTACTTAAGATCGCGCAACATGTTTTTTTCTTCCATTCTCCCCTATCAGGCGTCACACTATCATTTACCCCTTTCTCATTCATATCATTCCTTATACACTCCATCCATCTTTTCTAAATAAGGAAATATCAAACAAATTAAAGTTGACGAATACTTTGATGACGACACAATTTTGCACAAACTTACTACTCTTACTGACTTGATTGCAAAGACTTAATGATTAAGTATGACGTCACAATTCCGACGTTTACGATTACACCGTGACGTGATAATCCCAAAGCTTTCAATTAAACCGGATAAAAAGTTCAGTCAACTTTTCGGACTCTTCCGATCATGTTACGTGCAAAAGTCACTTTTAGATCGTTTTTTTTCCATGAAACGGATTAGTACCTTTTTCGCAACTTTTAACTAACATAAAAGCTAACATGTACATAATAAGAACAAACCAATTTTCAATGAAACCTCAATAAATGTACATATTAAATCAGTTCAGTTTTCTTTCTTTTCAGCACCAAGAAGGTTTTCATCTTAACAGGTTTTAAAAATTCAATAGGTTCAAATATACCGACCGCAGTGAACGAGAGGTTAAAAATCAATGTTTAGCAAACATCACTCACGCGACAACTGTAAGGTATAACTCGTGTGTACAGCATGTTAATACTTTATTACCCGCTAGAATTCCGGTGCTATTACTGTTACGACAAACACTCGTAAAAATATGTGGAAATGATTTGATAATGAACTTTTAGTTAATTGCGATAACTTCTGTTAGCGGAAACCAGTAATCTTACTCGGTACAAACATTGAAAAATTACGTCGATGATAACGATAACTGTTCGATTGTAAATTGATTCTATGGAGGTGCGAAGTGAGTAACCTCTTTCGCATCTTCAGTTTTACCAATTAAAGCCCTTAAAGCATTCTGCCATTCATTTTACCAGAGATTTAATTTGGTCTTTATCAAATACACAACAATCTTAAACAACAAGTCGTATACGAACAGCTTCAAATTCATTAAAATGGATCATGAAGATCAAACAGAGTACCTTACTCATTTTTTTTTAAATGGTAACATTGGGACGTATCTTATAAAGCCATTTTTAAAGGGAAGATACAAAAGTATTGCAAAGTAACCAGATAAGCGCCGATTTTTAGAAGAATAGTCTATACAATCTTTAATTTAAATCAAATCATTTGAACATAGCTTCGATTGGTTGACTACCGTCGACTTATTTTAATCGGCTTTCGAGAAACCAGCTGATAAACTAAAAAAACAGATGCTGAAAAGTGGAAAGGTCCCTGTTAACATTATATGTATACTGGAATCAAATATGTACCAGGCGGGTGAGACGGGCTGAGGCTTACCAGCCCAGTTTACATTTCAATGTATCTATGCAAACACCTGTCGCTCTTGTTGTGACTGAAGGTGAATTGAAAAATCCACTGAAAAATCCACTGAAAATGGGATTGATAGAACAAAACATTGAACAATTGTTTTGATCTGTAGATAAATCGTTATTCAAAATCGACGTTTGATATAACACAGGTGAAATACTGGCTAACAAGGTGTTAACTTACACGCATGTAAAAGTAATTATATTACAGTCTACATAATACAATAGCCTAGAAATAAACAAGAAACCTATGATGGTAACTCTTATCTAAGCTAATCAATATGATTACAGAACTTCAAAATGAAAATATCGATTTATTTTTGTGGTGGACTAATCGAGAGCATCTCTCAACCATAACTCTTTAAATTTTCGCTATCTAAGGGTAAAAGGATGTAGGCAGTTCAGGTGCGACACGCGTGCGCGGCGCAACGCCTTGCGCACGCGTCTCTGCGGCGCGGCGCGGCGCTGCACGTGCCCTCTGCTCATTCACTGAGGTACACGTGACATAATGGAAGTAGAGGCTTTGTAGCCAAGTCAAAACACGTACGTTACTAATCCAAACTTCCTATTTCCTTACAAAGATTTCGTCACAATTTAGAAATATACTAGCTGATCCCCGCGGCTTCGTTAGCGAAATAAAAGAAAAATGGGTATGAAAAATAGATGTTGACCGATTACTCACTGCAAATACAAAATTTCAAGAGAATCGGTCCAGCCGTTTTGGAGTAGTAGGTAACGAACATTGTGACATGGAAATTTTATCTATTTGATAGTTTTTTTAACGGGTGTACTTCTCTGGACTAAAACGGCGACGTTAATTTGATTAGTCGACAGACTAGATACACTCGCCGTTCCACGTATTCAGACTAGCTATTCTATAACTTAGGTCACAAAATATAGGCAGAAACTTGAAACAAGTCCGACAGTGTAAAGAATTTTGGTGTAATTTTTTTCAATTGCAATTGCAAAAATTATAATAGGTACTAAAATGAATCTTAACCCAAATCCAAATTCAGCTCCATAAGCATGACCATATCATGAATGAATCGGAAGAAACCTTCAGATTCATTTGTGACCTGGTCAAGTTTTTATTTACGACGACTGGGGTTATAAACTTGAATCATAATTTAATGTACGACTATAAGTGCGCAATGATATGCAATACAAACGGAGTAGATTCGTAAGTGGTGCATCCGGCACGAAACAGACCATTAAAAGTTTAAATGCGTATCAATTGTAGGACTCTCGAAAACTTCAACGTTGTTCAACGTTCAAATAACTATAGTTCAAGTTACGATTCTGCATCTTAGATGTAAGTTAAGGAGAGATAGCTGCAAAAGCATTTATAGGTGGAATTAGCGACGTACTGGTCCATGGTCTTACAATAGGAATCTATCAAAACAAATAAAGATCAATTTTTTCATCCTTCTTGTAGTTATATCGATCAGGCGATTCGGGTGCGGAAATCATCGGATTTTAGCAGGCAGGTACCTAACGTTAAACCAATTATTTCCTATATAGAGTATCTGCATGTTTACAACTAACACAAATCATTGGCTTATCATTAGGTAACTACGGCCCCACTGATTTGCACCGATATCATGTCATTTCGATTACATTCAACGTTACCTTCTTAAGAGAAATGTAGTCTTTTAGTGTCTTATTTTATCATAATTTGCCTTAAGATTTCATTTAATTTAAATTAATTAAATATTATTTTAGACTTCCTACCTGCAGAAAAATCACAAGACAAGTTTCAAAACAAAACAAATTTACAAGTCGCGGTGTTCTAGATTCTAGAATGTTGAATGAAGCGTGAATCACCAGCTAAGATCTTATTTATATGGGTGTCAGGCCAATTTAACAATTGAGGAAGTCCCAATAAGCAATTCAGCTAAGTTCGGTGCATAACCTATATGTTTACAACGGGAGATGTGTTTCAGATACAAACTACTTTTATTGATGGCCTGGTACAAAAAAATAACAAGTTCAAGGTACACAATACATGTAATATAATTAAATAAATAAATGTTTACAAACCTCTGTGGTGACATTTCAATAAAAGGCAATTTGATGAAAAATTTAAATAAATGAGAAAATACTAAACAAATAATATTACTCGTGGGAACATTTTACATTCTGTTATTACTGTTCTTAATATGTTTTACTATTCGCTTCCATATTCGTTATTGTAAAAAATACGATATTAAATTAATTTGCCTACTGTACAGAAAGTTATAATAAAAAACTAAATATTGATAGATGATGATGATAGATACTTTTTGTGACTTATGTAATGACTTTGATCTTTAATAGAAATTATATTAATAACACAATTCACTTTGTCATTATTAAACAAACATCAAAGCAAATTAACCGTGACACAGAAAATAAGTGTAAACAAAAATACACGCAATTAAGAATGTTTGCATTCATAACAGCATAATTAATTATGTTCAGGGTTCCGCAATTGTAAATTCTGTAAATAATCGGATTATTACAAATAATAAATCTACTGGTTTAATTATTTGTGTAGGAGTTACTCTAGTTTTTCAAACGCTGGTCAACACAAAAATTTGTTAATCGTCTGTCTAATCTCATTTTAAGCTCTGTGATTGGTTGTAATCAGTGGATTTGACAGCAAATTCAATTGATCAGCCTTCCATAAACCGGAGGTATATGTCGAAACATTTAGTGTCACATATAGGGAACCCAACATTAAAACCATAATTATTAATCATCTATTTTAATAATTATTAATCATCTATTCATTCTGTCCTTTAAAAGATTTTTTCAGGGGATCTCCCCTAAAAAATCTATCAAAAAAAAATTGGAGAGGCATTAGTATCGACCAATGCCTCTTCAATTAAGATTTACTTTACACCGTGTAGTATGCCTTGAGCGACGTCTCTCTTCTACAACTGCAATAGTCGTACTTTAAGAGTGATGGTTGCTCCCATAACACATTATAGAGTTTATTTTTAACCAACTACCAAATAAGCGAAGGAGGTTCTTAAGGGTGCCTGTCCACCGGAGCGGAGCTAGGCTGCGGAGCGGAGAAACTGGGATATACACCGTGACTTTTAGGTCGTTTTAAAAAAGCAGCCCAGTTCATGTATCCAATGACTAGTAAACGTTTATAATAAAAAAAATGTTTTTTTTTAAGATTTGAATGAATAAAAATATTATTCATTATTATGACACAAGGCAGTTTTACGAACACTCTGTAGTGAGCGCGGTCCAAACCTTGTGCCAAAGGGGCCGCGCGGGCGGCGCGGCGGCGTCTTATCACAGGTCATTCACCTTAGCGTAAAACAGCTGTCTTACTATTGCAATCATAATGTTCGCAGTAAGTATGTAGCATGTATCTTCAACAGTTTGATACGTAAACATTTTTAACAGGATGTTTCATATTTCCAATGTATTATTTATTTTTTTCATGCATATTATTTTAATTAATGATAAAAAAAATATATTCGCGCCTAGAGGTATTTTATGACGGATACATTGTGTGGACGACTTTTTTAAAACGACCTAAAAATCACGGTGTATTAGCCAATAGGATTGCACAGCGAGCAAGGAGCGGAGATTTTGTACAATCCTATTGGTTAATCAATCTGAGTTTCTCCGCTCCGCAGCCTAGCTCCGCTCCGGTGGACAGGCACCCTAATTCGGATGTCCTTTTACCCGACTGCGCCAGAAGGAGGGTTATGTTTTTAAGCTAATTTTCGACTACAGAAAGGGTATTGATAGTTTCTTTCCAGCACAGAGATTGTAATGTGTTTCCTCTTAAAATTGAATTACAGACTCCTAAAATGCTTCTTGCTTACTATTGTGTTGTGATACATACAACAGCAACGTTTGACGAGGTATAAATATGACTGATCTTTGTTGTATCAAGCGCATAGCAGATGAGACTTTGGATCATGTAAGTAAGTACACGAAACATACCTACACACCCATTAATTCAAGCACGTTGAGGGAACTAAAAAGGAATTCAAGAACTTGATCGTATAAATTCCAAAAACTAATTTAATTATACAAATTTTTAGCACCTAATAACGATTTAACTGGGTAAGCGTATTTTTGTTTTAAATATAATTATTCTAATTTTGTATGTTTTGTAGAATATGACTGGTCTGTTTTAAGTACCTAGTATTAAATATTCAGAGAATTATTGGCTCTCTGTATAAGCTTTACAGACTTCCTCCGCTGGGGGCCGAGGAGGCCAAAACATAGAAGGATGTAAAGCCGTAGTTGACCTCTTAGAATTGCTGCGATTAATTAATCATACTAATTACGTATTAGGTACAGTTTCGAGGTGAAAGGTCTTATTTATTGTTAGGTGCTGGACTATTACTAAACAGTACACTTGTTATATGTGTTGTGTATACACTGTGGAGTATGGTATAAATAATAAGTACTGTGTTTATATTCGTTTAAGGAGTTGCTAATTCAGGTACAATAGTAATTATCTTATCTATTTTGTTTCAGGGTCCAACGATCATGCCTAGTCTTGACGCTATCTGTTCTATTGGTTCTAAATGTTGTGAATTCTTTTCCATCGATCAATTACACTTGGTTGAAATACAGTGACAAATACGACGCGATTGTCGGAATATCTCATAAGAAAAAGCCAATATGCAGCGGTGTACTAGTCAATAAATTTTCAGTAATAACTGCGGCAAACCCCATTTACATACACGTTAAGTATTATAATCCTAATAAACGTAAGTTGTACGTACACGCGATAGCCGGTGCTTTCAACAAGGCTGTAGTTCATATGGTCGAGCGCGTCACATACCAATCGCGAAGAGATAGATACCGGCGCCCATTTGGCTTTGACAGCCGTCACTCTCCAATCCACGACATTGCAATACTATGCTTGTTCGAACCCATGCAGACCTTCACAGAAGTTATATTCTTGGATCAACCGGGTCCTTGGGGGGAGGCTACAACTATCAGGGAAATTCGCTATCCAGAATACGCACAGCGCCATTACGGTATGAGACCAATAATAGGGGTAGAAACATTTAAATCCAGCGGCGTATTCTCGATAGCCGGACACGGTTTCGTCGACAAGCAACATGTAAAACAAAACACTGATCTAGAAGTGGTCGATTACGAAGTGGGTGCTGTACTAAAAGATTGCGACCACTGGGTTCCCAGGGGTTGGGGGCATTACATTTGTCTGTTAAACGTTGAAAACTTCGTCGGTATTGCGGCAGGTAGCGCATTATTTTACAACCGACGGTTTATTGGTATAGGATCATTTTCAGTGTTAAGAGATAATGATAGTATTTTGTTATTTACTGATTTGAGAAAATATCATGGTATGAAAAGCTGGAGGAGTTACATAGACATCTTGGAAGACCACACCGAGTTCGGCTTCAACCCTGACGACGTAACGCCGCGTGCCGACTGGTACTACTTACCGCAACTGGCGTAAACAGAAACGAAATATCAGTGTTTTTCTATCTTTGAACATATTTCACAAATCCTTAACTTTTTAAATCCTTTTACAAGTATTTTATATTATCGTATTAATAAAAAAATATATTCACATGTTGTCATAGACGCTGACAATTTTAGTTATCTTTTGTTTTATATTTTTTGAAATATGTGTAATAAAAATATTAACCAAATTACGCGCATTTTATTCCCTAAAAACGACACAAGGTCATAGGATATCAAGTCAAAGCATAATTCTATTTCCAGGAATGGCGAATGATGAACTTATTTGTCCCTTTTAAGTTAAGCGCAACTAGAGTCAGTAACGTTTTGAAAATGCCTGTAAAGGCCTACTTGAAATAAAAACCTTTTGATTTTGTTTAGAAGCTCAGCGGGACTATTACCATTATTGCGATATGGATGAGAGACGCCGCGCTACGCTGTATAGTGCGCTGTCACACTTACACTCACATCTGCGAAAATATCCCTTTAAGAGGTGATGGTAGATCCGCAAGTTAGTTAATAGGCACTCGGACTACCAGTGTAGTGCGCTATCTCCCTTTCACAACTGCAAGAGTCCAAGTAGATAGTAACAGGCCCTTCTTTTTCGTGGGAAATCACCAACTGGCCCGCAGTTACGGGAGACCATGCATTATCGATCCAAAGGACTTCTCAATACGTGGACATCCTTTCCAGCGGATGCGCATACCTATCGCAAAATAAAATAAAGTTTTTATTTATGACTCTCTTACTTCACAAAGATCACCCATACTCCAAATTATCGTTAACAATCAGTACATGATTTAAGGGGCGCAGGTCTGGTTCTGCGCCCCAGGCGGTTTTCCATATTCAAGCTTAGCAGAAAATATTATTGTATCGGTTGCAAATTAGGTGCCACACTTTTAAGGGCCCTAATATTAACATCCAGACATATAATTTTAGAAAAATGTTAATAGTTTCACAGAGAAATGTGTAGACCGGTTCAGCAGTGATCTACTAAAGCCTCAATCGAATCGAAAGCCAAAAAAATCTTGAAATTCTAATAAATTCAGGATCTTGATTTTTTGCTTCGTACGAGTATGTATGTTTTCAAATAATGTACCAATTTTACTGCAGTAAAGTACACAAGGTTTTTAAGCTTAAAATTGGCAGATTTGTCCTCAGTTTTATATCTATTACTAACATATTTTTTATATATAGGTTTAGCACATCTCGTGCAGGCAATCAAATTTATGTTAATGTGGAGGAAGCTGGATGTGGACAGATCGTCGATTATATGCATATTGGCTGTGCGAGGAGCAGGCATAGCGAGTGCCGGCGGCGGGCACCGGCGCGCTGTCCGCTCGCCGCTCGCCGCGACACTCGCGCGACTCGCGACCACCATTCGACTCGAGTCCCCCGAGCGCGCCGCACGCACCGCGCTCGCTCCGCCAGCGAAACTTTACTCGTTCGTCGCAAGTGAATAAAGTGCTGTTTCTTAACATACTCTCAAAAACTGACTGTTTTGGTTTTGTGCTGTTTTTGTTTGTTTTGTGACCACATTGGAGGTGATCAGTTTATTTTCAATACGGCCGTCTGTTTACGGTGAGTGCATGTTGTATTTTATATTTATGTAGGAGCTCGCACAGCTGATTTATGCGACGAGAGGAGATCGCGCCATGAACTGCATTTTACTGTACGAAGGTCGCACGCCCGCCGGTTGTTTAAGTCATTATTGTTAATGAACTAAAGAAGTCCAAGAACAATAATTTTAATTTACTTATTTTATTCACTTGTGACACTTACATATTTTAATTGATTTTCCAATTACTTAATTATCATTAATATCAACGAATTGGGTACAATAAATAACATGACGTGTAATGTAATTAAGTGATTAGCTATATCCGCGTGCAATGTTGATAGGCGTGTGCTAACAACATAGCTATGTACCTTACCGATATTGTTTACTAAGAAATATGATTAACCTCGAAACTAATATAACAGAAAATGAGCTTTTGTGTAATAACGTTAGAACGGCGTAAACAATTTAAACGTACAATCTAAGGCTTGTCTAGTGGTGTCTGAATCCAATTAAATGTATACATAGCCTATTTTTAAATCAATATTCTAAAAACTCAATTTTAATCACTTATCACAGGTCTACAATTAACATTAAAAGACTCAAGATTGAAAAAATCGTAGCTACTACTTACAAGAAAAGCGTGCGTTGAAGTCTTTTACAAGCGAAACAGAAACCGTGAAAATCGTAGTAAATTAGAATAATTCACAACAAACTTATTGCTATTATTTCATCAGTATAAAGTCTTATATCGCGTTATTTTGTCGTCTCATACAGTAGGATTTATTCAAAGCGTATGCAGGCGAGCTTGTTCACAGCGGATTACAACGTAAATATTATGATATGCGTTATCTTTTGTATGAAAACCACATTTACTAACTTTGTCTCTTCTAACAAGCATTTTTAGATTTTAATAGCATACGGTAGTTCTAAAACGTTTTTACCCTCTTTTTGAGAAATTGAGTTAAAATATTGAAATGTTAATGTATTTAGAAATGTAGAGTCTATTGGCATGATATGTATCTGGCGTGCCCTTACTGGTCGCCGGCGCCAAATGTTGATCACACGATCCCTTTGATCGTGTTCAAAGGAATCACTATAAAACGCAACATGTTTATATTTCCGCTTTCGCAGTTAATATTATTTGTGAACTTTGTTTTACATCTGTTTTCCACAAAATATAATATACTGCTTTTTTTTAAACGAATTACAGTGTAAGTACCTAATGTAACCTTTTCTATAACTACCTTATTACGATTCACGTTCAATTACACAATCTAATAATTTGGATATGACACGGTTGGTGAATGATTTCATATATAGGCTGTAACTAGTGTGAAATTCGCCATATTTGAAGTACCGCTTCTACCTATTAGGCAAATAACTTTCTCAGAGAAAGTAATAATCTATTCTTATGTAAAGTTATAGTAGTAACATACCAGTGGTATCTGAAATAAAGTATAAACTAAGGTTTAATGATAAAAACGCAAACCATCGTGATCAGAATCAGCAACTGCCCATCCCTTTCTGAAAACCCTTTTTGGCTTACTCACAAGATGATATCAGAGGTGGCTGACTACTTTCAATCGGGTTGTTCCCAACTCGACACAAGAGACTGGACACACGTGTGTCCGGTTGGTGAAATTAAAATTAGTGCTACTAATTATTTCGTCATGTGGACACGCCATAATTTTTACGCGTGTCCACATGGGAAACTTAAATTAAATCACTTTTATGTTTTCGTCAACTGGACACACGGTCGTATTATACCCGATTCTGGACATTTCAGATTTTAAGGACCGTGTGTCCAGTTGACGAAAACATAAAAGTGATTTAATTTAAGTTTCCCATGTGGACACGCGTAAAAATTATGGCGTGTCCACATGACGAAATAATTAGTAGCACTAATTTTAATTTTACCAACCGGACACACGTGTGTCCAGTCTCTTGTGTCGAGTTGGGAACAACCCTTTCAATCAATCTGAAGCTCTTGATAATTATGATCAAGATCCATAGATGAGTCAATCTGTTAACGAGTCATCCATGGACCTCAAAGACTGAATTTTATCAAAGTTTTTTTGTGACATTTGATCTGAGAGTCAACCATCCAACCTAAAACAATGATTCGTAGTTAGATATAGGTGTGGCGCCAAGATTTTCAAAACATATTTCCTTTTTGGTTATGTTCGCCTGTTAGCGAAATATGCGTAGTAATAATCCTATTTATAATGTTACGTAAATTCCGTCCTGACTTCCCGTGTTGTGACCTGTTTTAGTTCTGCATGTAAACAGCACTAATCGCACTCCCATGCCATGCACCGCGATGTCATAGCCACTAAACTAAAACTAACATAGCGATTACCGTATTTCACTATTTCGTCCAACCTTTCATGATAAAATTATGACTGAATGCAAACATTTAAAATTATTCTTATAGTATAGCTTGTAGTTATCACAAAAGAGGTTTTAATCATGTGAAAACTATAATTACTCACTAAAGCAGAAAGAGGAGGTATAGTATTGTTGCCTTTTTAAGACAGCAATCATATGGCTTTAAATCATTTACAGAATTGATCATTTTTGGAAAATTTATATCTTACATGATTCTGAATCACTTGAACTGCGGGACTATAGGACTTATTTTCATAATTACGTAAACAATAAAACCGCTTTTTTTAAACATCCGTGTACAAAAATGCTCTGGGAAATTTCTGACGTAAACTAAATGAGTAAACTAATGAAAGTTATGACTCCATGTTTTAAAATATTGTTTTCCTATTTGTTGATAACAGGCGATTGTTATCGAATGTTTATTATAAACTTTATATTATTAATAATGGCTTGTTCATAGCCATTGGGAAAAGTATCATAATATTTTCTTTTATTAAATGCTCTTTTGTGCGTTCATGCAAAAATATTTGTATCATTACGGATATAAACCGCAATTATTTCGCAAAGGCCTGAAACAATAAATAACGTATATTTTTCTTAATTAAAATGATTTCATTTAATATGATTACGACAAAATAATAAATCAGATTATGAAACGGACAAACTTTACAAAATCGTCACCGACGGATGATATTATAAAACATTCCATTGATTTCAAAATATCCCACAAACACTCAAAATAGTTTCCAAACGTTATGGAACATCATTTAAGGGTTTTCGTCTTCATTCGTACTGCGACTGTCCGTTGTTTTGAGTGCGATTCTCAGCCGACACAATAGCGTCCACATAGAGACCGTAATGTAAACTGCGTGCGTGCCCGCGGTGCATAATCACAGATTAGGTTACAGAAACTAGGCAGATAAATGAGAATGAACATTGTTCGTACCTTCGTACGCTACTCTGAACTTACGTACGCTTTACGTTGAACAGAAGTTAGAAATGTTAACAAAAATATCTATGTTTAGTTAGTTAATGATTTTAAAGATTATTTAATTTATACCTGTCTTTTTCTTGAGCTCTCTTTTTGCTTTTTTATCAATTCCATCTTTTGGCATGCCTACAAGGTAACACCAACAGATGGAATTGATAAAAAGGAATTCTAAAATTTATTTTACCTTGGTGAACTCTGTGAATAAGAGAGCAATTTTAGTGGTTTTAAAGGCTCAAAATAAATATTGTTGTTTCGATGGTAATAAAGTTATTGTTCATAACAAGTCTAGTGGTCTGAATATATTTCTAATGAATATTTTCTTAAGTTCTCCTTTAGTATAAGGAAAGAACTTGCCTAGCTGTGGGAACTCTACGACCGGTTTTATAAAGAAATAACTGCTAATCCATTAGCACTGATAGATTGAAGACATCGTAAAGACATAAATGTAAAGGTTAATAATAATTTAGAAGTGCCGGAGGCATTATATGAGCACCGAAATCATCGGCAGCACACCTGGTCGGCTGATCAATGATTTTGTTACCTATAGTGAAATTGAAATAATACAAGCCTCAAGCAAATTAGAAAATAGCACGTTAATCATTAGGCAGACATTAACAGAATATATGAAGAAGATCTTCATGTTTCGCTCTTGTTCAGTTTTGTAGTCTCAGAATCTATTAAATTTGAACGTAAGTTGGAGTACCATTTTGTTGTTATTAAAATACTGTCTGCACTAATTTTAATACTGCATCCGGAGAATACTCGAGAAGTCTTTTTAGTTCTGGAGCGTTCAAGTAATTTTTACTAAATATCCACCTACTTGAAGACATGTGGTGCATCAGCATTCTGCATTTCGTTTTAATTAACTATCCACCGACCAATAACGTTTGGAAAGGAGTCGTAAACCGATATAGCATCAAAGCTATGTGAAAGCCGTCGCACGCTGCGATTGCTCCGACGTACATGAAAACATACTTCCTTTAATTAATTCTTTAGCAAATAGTTTCCAATAGCAATAAACATGTCGTCTGTTCATCAGCTTCTGAATCTTGGTTTACTAGATTTTCAGTTCATTACCGATGTGGGTGCAAGCATTGTGTTACAAGTATTTGCATTGCTCAGATCGCTAACAAGTTGAGTTTTTGTCCATACAGTAGTTCATGTGAACGCGAGCAAAGAGCGACATTTTCCCGCGGCGGGGCAGGGCGGCTCCCGCGCTCACTCCCACGCCACCAGTCTTCCGTCTTCACTTTATGGACACACAATAGCTACATTACTGCTTATTTTTTCTCCAGCTTTGTTGTTTACATTAATGGTTAACGTGCACTAAGCATTCCTGGAAGAGAAACTTGCCTTTTTCTGACGCTTTATAGAAGCGAGATGGCTTCCGCGTATAAATTTATTGCCTGTGTTATCGACACAATACCTCATCAGAGCTTTAGGACGAGGCTCGACTTGTACTAGTTCATATGTAGAGCACTAACATAGTAAATACTTTGTTCGCACGCGCAAAATGCTGAAAATGACAATGTAGAATATGCTACATGTTATACACTTAACCCAACACGTGCGGCAAGCCATAGCGGTTTTATTGTTGCTGCAGTCTAGTTAGCCATGAGTGTCGGCGGCGCCATGTGTCTCCTGCGTTTGTAAATTCGTATGGAGAAGCCAAAACAGTTTTCACTGGGAACTGTGCCATCTGGGTGCACTAAAGGTGACAACCGGCCGACTTGGAATTATTTATTGCCCTTTTAAAATACGAAGTGCTCCTCGACAGGGTTTTGCGCACACATGTTTGTTTAGTTTACTTGGCAGATAGTTGCGGATGTTACGAAGCACATTTATCATCGGACAACGACATCAGTGCGCCTCAGTTGATTTTAATTGCCGACAAATTTATCGTTAAGTTAGATTGCGAGCCGTGGTGCCTTACCGTGAAGACGGGGTTTCGACCTTACACGAACAAAAATTACCGTTGGTTGCTGTCATTTTTTTTACTTTATTTAATTCCGCGAAGTGGTGTAACGGTGTCGCGTCCATTTGTTTTGGTTCGGCACCGGCGACGTGCGCCCGCCGCGTCTTTACCATTACCCATGTAGGTACTTATTATATCATCGTCTCAACTTTGTTTTTGTGATGCAAGCATGTAGTCACTGTTATGAGTTTCGGCTGTCATACTCAAACAGTACTGGTATTACAATAGACGACGTAGTACTACAAAACTGAAAGTATTATTGTATTTACATGTCTTGATCAAAAAGAGTAAGAAAACCTTATTGCAATGACGAATGCATGTCATCGAGGTGTTCTCTTTACTTAGCGTCTCGATGTCCAAACTGGAGCAATTCTTTTGCGATTGTTGTGCAAAGAATGCAACTTCGTGGGAACAGATTAGCGAGACACGCGAGGAATGGTCGACTGCCAGTGAAATTCGACCTGTCATCAACACGTGCGCGATTTAAACTTACAACACATAAAGCATTTTATCATAGACCTGAAAACATATTTTTACAAAAAAAAAAAACTCAGCACAATAAAAAAAGTTTTTTTTTGTAATGGAAAGTATTTATGAGTAACAAGTTGTAAATAAAAATTATAGCTACGCCTGTATAAAGGCTATCTTTGTTTTGTTTAATTCTTTCTTTTTTGGTCAGTCGGTCAAAGTTAGTGAAACCAATGCGAAATTGTATTTTGTTATTGAAATTGGATAAAAGCACATAAAAGCCTTTACCGCCAATTGTAAATTGCTTTTACTAAACTTACATTTAGCTAATGTAACTTGATTACGTTGATACTGCTACAAAAAAAAAAATAGTAATGATTTTTTGCCTTTGCAGTCTTAGTTTTACTCAAAGCATTGTAGTACAGTGTATGTACAGCAAGCATGTAATTACACATTCGTTGAGCTAGCTGTCATTACATATTGTAAATTAAAACAACGTAATTCTTCAAGGATACACAATCATGATAAATTTTCCAGCATGTGGCGAATAAAACACCAAAGTTCAACATTTAATATTAAAGGTTATCGATCAACTGTGATAACATGAACACATGTGATCATTCCAAACGACTCTTGTTTACAGTTTCAGAATTTGATTTCCCTGCATTTAATAAATAAAAAAAAAACGTGTTAACTTGTAAAAATTGAAGTTCGCTAAATATTTATTGTTTTGTGAGAAATACATATAATAGCTAATACATGTAATGGTTGTAGCCAACATATACGCAATGATGGCGGAGGAGTGTCGGCGTGTAATCGTACATTAACCACGGCGTGCGGCACCGGCTCGCGGCCGGCGCGGCGCTCGGCGCGGTGCACACGCGGTCGCGGCGCGGCAGGACACGGGCGCGGAGGGCGGCGGCGACGCGCCCAATGAAAGTGACAACTGTGTACGAAAGTGACTCGCTAGATTTATTTACACTTGTTCGAAATAGACGCGAGCACTTCTAAAACTGGTGTCCAGTTTACGTCTGTGGCCCGGTCCGCCTCGCTATTTATATCGCTCCAGGCGAAGATCTGCCTCCTTCTATGGCAAACTAGAATGTGCTCCGCGCAACACACCAATTAACCGAGTGTTTTGTCCATTGAGACATTTTTATTCAATTTCTTTGCAACGAATTAATTGTTGGCCACCGTCTCTTACTTTTTTCTCATGTATCTACACGTCATTCATTCTTTCGCTTCGAGGTCGTCGAACCTTTTAGTGTTCCGTGGATTTATAAACAATGCCGCAGGGTTGAGGATTTCAATGTTTGTGGTCAGAGTATACACATTTACAAAAACAATTTGAATCCAGCCTTTGTTTATATCCATGGACACGATAAAAGTCCCGCCTCCGGACCGCATCGGCGTTAGGTACTCGTGCGCCAGTAATAGAAACAGGAAATCGAATTTTGCGTTTGTGGCTTGTCACACAAGCCAACACGATAAAATGGGATACTCGAGTACATCAGGACGGACTCAAAACAATAACCCTGTAAATGGAGCATCTGGTAATCATTCAGTGATTGAGTCGCGCCAGCCAGTGAGAGCGGCCAATTGAGTGTGTACCTAATACAATCGGATATGGCACTCAATATGATAGAAGGGGCGAGCCAATGGAAAGATATACTCGACATCGGAACGAAATGCAACACAAATGTTACCGACATCTATTTCTTGTTGGTTTCTTAGGGAACCCGTCTAATATGTTAAGAATGTTGATTATAGCATTTTAACTGCTGCACGATAAAAGTAAAAACGAATGAGCGAGGTTCAATTATCAAAACTACCGAGAGAGAAATGGAATGTCCCAAGTAGTGAGATAATTTCGATTTCCTTTTATAGAAAGTAAGAATGTGTCGATACGCAGTGTCGGTGGCTTTATCAGGTTGCTGCTGCTCCGTCCGGGAACTCGTTGGCAACTCATTAGACACTGACTTATTACAAAGGCCTACATACTAAACGGAAATCGGCACTCAATCATAAGTCATTAGACTTTCTTGAAAAATTACAATTAAGCTTTTATGAGAAAAGATATTAACTGTCTATTAATAAATTATGAACCCACAAACGCAATTAAACTCGCTTTGTGACAAATTGTCGTATTCAAGCTGCCATATGTTGAGGTAGTGGTAGGCATGACAAGGCATATCGGAGTTGTTTTACTTGCCTGCTTTTGTTATAAGTGGCAACCCAGTTAATCGATTTAGCTGCACGTGGCTTTCAGAGTAAGTTGTTTTACGATAAGAATATACGAATGCCGAGTGCAAACATTGGGTATATAAATTACACGAGAGTAAGATCAATGTCTTGAAATTCCATACACCTTTTGAGCATGAAGACAATCTTGGCACCTTGACAACAGTGTAACCTAGCCACTAATTGCTGAGCAAATTAAACATGATCCAATGGTCCTGCGAAACATGCGGAAGACAACATTCCAGGAGCAATTAAATTGTTTCCAAGATGTACATTGGAATTATAGTATAGCAAAGGATGTGCCACGAGACCAAGCTGATCTCTTAACTCTTCCAGTGACAGGAGAACAAAACAAATGACGACAACAATAATTGAAATTAATGATTGAGTGCAATCGCGCGAACATGTCGGTCCCCTTGATGTGATAGAGCCATAAATAGAAAACCGTAGGTTACTTCAGTCATCAACTCACCCTCTATAATCAAGGTGTTTTGACGCACCCACTACTTACCATTTTCCGTCGTAACCGGAACATATGCGTTATAATTTTGATTAGGGGATTTGAAACATGATTATTTCTCATTATTATCGCTACGATAACATTAATTTAAATTTAGTAACCGATTAAAATGTGAAATGGCGATGTGTAATTTAGCAAGGACGTACTAAGGTAATGTGGACTACTATAATAACATTTGACACACTCAAACTATATTGTAATCTGATTGTAACTAATCCATTGAGAATACTAGGAAACTGACAACGCATTTTGCAGGGTAACGTCATATACTTTATTCAAGCGAAAATGTCATAACTAAACTTTGACTAGCAGCTAGAACATTATTATAATGAACAAATTCTAACTTAGATAGATAGAATATTCTTTATTGCACACCACATGAAGCAAATTTGACAAACCTAAAAGTTACATGGTGCCACAATGGGCGGTCTTATCATACATACCATATTTTTTCTATGTTGTATATACTATCAACGATTCTAACGAGCTTACTGCATGTGAAGAGCTACCCTCGTAGACGGCCATACATATTACATACCGACGTAAGTTTCTACCTGTTCAAAGAAGGGTCGCAACGCGGCGCGCAGGTGCACTTCCCACAAACAAATGAAATCTCGAACATAAACGTCCATGGAATAGACTTTATAGAATTATTATTAAAAAATACAGAGGACGGTGGCATCTTACTGGTATAATTTTATTTGAATTGAATAATAATCATAATAATTTATATCAAACGACCTTTATAAGAACAGTTGTAATAAGGAAAATCAAAACGCAATGTGTTCAGATCTCAACGCAAAATCTAATCAAGCTATACAAATGTTTTATATCGACAGCTTATTGCCTTAATGGATAAAGCCAATATAATATGAAGTAATATTAACTTAATGAACCATTATTTGGTAAATTACATTCAGCTCGTTTACTCTGAAGAGAATTTGATTTTTCCTGGAATGGCACATGTATGTATGTTTGGAAAATTGTTGCGGCCTTGATAGGAACAGCGCAACTGTAACGTGGGAAGTTCTTATAGAATTAATATGAGACGCAAATATATACCTACTGAATAATTTATGAAATGTTCAATGAAACTGTACGCCACCTTATCGTATAACATACGTATTATAACTAGGTATAAAAGAGAAACAAATGCCTACTAGAACTTGCATTTTTATTGATCGCGACGGAACTTTACATTTGTGTCTTATTCCGGTGTCTCTGTTACCAAGAGGGCTCGATTACGGCAGGCAACAAACCCAAATGCAACAGATAACAACGTACACACGTACGTGCCTCCCTTGGGGGACATTTCTCAGTCTCCCCCATCCGAGCTGCTTCCCTGCAGTTAATGGGCGACGAACGAGACACAAAACCATCTGAGGTAAGGTGAATACACCGTAATTGCTCCGCCAAACGCAAACGCAAAGAAAAACATTTTACTCATGAATTTTATTTTAAACAGCAGTGTTCATATCAGCGTTACCACATACCCCCAATCTTCGCTGCAATGTCATTTGTGCTCTGATTCGAATATTTCCCTTTCAGCGGCAAAATTGATCTGTTGTTCAACAAACAGTTAAAATTCAATCAAGTTTTGAGCGGGTTGATTCGAACGTGAAAAAGTTCATCATAAATTTTCAAATGGACCATTGAATACGTCGAAACTTTCGTATTGAAATTACACGATAGTTCAATTTGCGATTGAATTGCAAATATCCGGCCGCCGTTATATCGGCTGTGCCAACAATGGCATCACATTACATTTCGCGTGTACGTATTATTACATAGCCTCTTTTCATTATACAGAGCATTACCGAAATCCCTTGAATTTTTGGAATACCTGAATACCCGATACCCGAATGCTGTTCTAGTTATTTGACCTAATTATGCTTCGAAGTAATGTTTATGTCCATATTATATGATAATTTATTCAATGTATATTTATGGCAAATCAAATTGTAAACAAAACTAAAATTAATAGAACAGGTTATTTAATTTGGAGTTAGCAATTCATTATTCAAACAGTAGGTAATATGCAGTTAACTAACAACCGTATTGGATTAACGAGATCCATTTTCAACAGTAACAGTTCCTGGCCATTTACATTAGCACCGTGTGCCGTGTGGTAAACCCGATCCGTTTCTAAATATGGAAGTTTTAGGGATAAGTCATCCCTAAAACTGTAAATATATTTGGTAACTGGTTTGATATATTCGTTGGTAATTTATTTAAGAGGAAACACCTACTCAAAATAAATCACAAAATCGAACTGATATTCCGTACAGCACGCGCGGTTTTCCGCACACAGATTTGTTTTGTCGATGAGTATCACTAACAAGATATTTACCTTGAAAGTTCTTTGTAAGCCTGCGTACTAAGTTACACGGATATATTGCACGCAGTTACGCACTAAGATCGAAGTCCGGAATCTTTGTAACCTTTCAATAACGCGACGACCATACAAGGAAACCTGGACGGTGTTGCTATTGCACCAACGTGTTAGTATTTACCGATCCCCTACTTGGCGAATAAATATATTAACTATCGCTTGTAAGGACTAAGATTGTGGAAAAAAGGTAATTCCTAATACAAAAAATGTGGATAAGAAAGCATAAAAATCAGTAAATTATTTTACATCGTATGTGATTACTTGATGTATAACATTGATTTGAAATTGAACGTTTATCCATGAGAAAAGTGTGCCGTTCAATATCAATAAAGTCAATCAATTTGTTCCGCGAACAATTACCTCATTCTGTCTCGATGTTTGACTAAAGTAAAACAAATTCAATCACCAGGTATATTGAGCAGCTGACAAGTGAAAGTTGATTGGAGGACATCGGAGTATTTTTGAAACTAGTAATAAAATGATATTGGTATAATATCTGTAGCCCTCTTTGGACCTCCGTCAATATTAAGACAGTCTCTTGTCATCTTACTTTCATGTAGGTACACCCACTTTGTGAACTAAAATAAAATACCAAAAGCAGGTTCGGGTACCAGTTGCAACTGTCAAAATAAAATCTACTTTTCTAAAACTTGAATACGAATTCTAAATTATTTCTAGAAAATTTGGATAATGTGATAAATATAAATTAAAGCGAACAATAGTAGTTTTAGAGACAAACGATTATTGTCTATCAACTAAAATAATGGAAGTGTCTTAAACAAAGATATGGATGATGGATTCTTTCTAGATAGACGTGTGATGTAATTGTTTATCCGCACAATCATACTATGCCTAATTTACCGCCCACTAGTGTGAGTTAAGAATCCTTCATCAATGAGGCTAGCGTAGGCATGGTGCATGAATAATATTATTGATTATTACGCAACTAATCTGTTGCGCTCCAGTTTGATCTTATTACTGAGATAAAACACATTTTATACTACTATGAGGCCGTTGAATTAAAAGGCAAAGAAAATTGAACAGAGAGCCTTTTTTTACCTATGCTGCGTTTTTATTTGGAAGCCCTGGGACCATTTGAAAATTTAAAAGGCAATTGCGGGAAGTGGCTAACGTCAATAGCCTGCAGTAAACTTCTAGCGGTTCTATCGGAACTTATATATTTTCTAAGCAGAATGATCTCATAGAAACAGCAAGTGATATAAACGCTGTGGATACGAGGAATTCCACGAGATCGTTTGAACTGCGGTATTGCTCAGGCATTGGTGAGAACATCGCGTTGTGTGGCATTATCTCCTGATCGGCTTCTTACTAATTGTCCAGCGAGAGGTGAGTCCAAACAATCGCCACCATTGTTCAACAGAATGCCGAGGGGCGACACGACAATAGTGCAAACGTGTTTTGCGAGGTAAAAGTACCGGCAAACAATGGAATCGATGCCTATTTGATTCTGTGCTTTCCCTTTTGTCGAATGGTCTGCTTGAGCGAATTTTCATAATAACGATGTTCCGGTAAAGTACGCAACTAGGTACTGTAATTATAATAATAATAATGAAGGAAAAATCCGTACCTTAAACCGTTAGATTATTCATGATTGGAAACTATTCGCGATAGAAGTTTGAAGAGGTTTTGCCGTAACGTCCGTGACACAACAGCATCCTTGTCGAAGACTTATGCTGACATTTATTTAAATTTTACTACGCGGCGTTAAGCATTTAACAAATGTTATTTAACTACTTGAAACCTTAATTAACTGTAAGGACATTCAAGGATTCAAAAATCAAGGTAATTAAGACTGTAATAACAGTCCCCAACATACCATCGAGGTGTAACCCTAACAAGTTGTGGAGTAACGTAATCCGACCTATTTTAGACCGCAGTAACATAACATTAAGTAATGAGAGATCTTTAATAGGGGCTAACCCTGTGTAAAGTATTATTGTGTACAATTACTTACATTAAAATAGATGTTAGTGTTTTAAAGCGGTAGTTAGTTAAACGTATTTGCGCGGAATGCAATATACCGGTATTGCAGCCACATGGGTCCTGCAATTATTTGCTTACAACACACATGTAAAACAGTAAACTAGGTACACGGTAGCGAACGCATTACTAATACTTACTAGTATCAACTCATACTAGTTCCGAATTTCATATCTAAACGTTACTTACTCATTCATTTTTCAGCTCGTTAAAAATGCCTTACTACTTTCCACATTTTCATGTATGCCTGTCTGTTACCACCACGCTCGACAGGTCAATTCGTTATCGCCTCACCTACGTCATAATGTCATACTAGTAAATACTAGTGCCTACCCTAACATTAACGGTCACACTATCTCCTCTATTACACAGGCCACTATTAATCTTGTCATTTTCGAGCCCGCTTAAAAAGAAAATACTATTTTGATTTCTTTTTTATTTTATAGCTTCACTTTTCATTTTAGACAAATGCGAATCGAATCGTATGTCATTTGTTATGGGATTTTCTAAGGACGTTCTTATTAATATGGATTCTTGCCAAAAAAAATACGATCTTTTGCGATAATTGCGTCAAACATCTAATAATATAAAGCTAACACGAGAGTACTGTTGATGTCATGATTTTATAATATCTACATGTTATGAAAATTGTCGCGTATATATTTTGTGCGCGCCTGGATGTCTGACAAAATTGTTTTCACTTTTGAAAACCGCATTGAGACCAATTATTTTATAATCCATTCATTTAGGATGTGTAATTTCATCAGTTAAATAAATATTTGTAATTATGAACGCCTGCCCGTTAATGTTGTTTGCTAAAGCCAACTACTGTGGACATTCGAACATCACAGCTCAGTTCTTTAATATCAAACAGGCAAGCCTTGACATCTTTCTGCCTATAATTATTCTACTCGACACTAATTTCAAATTTATCTACAATAATTACTGTATCTCAACGTCGCCTGGCGTTATCTTAATTATTCAACCTATTTCGTTTACCAGTATGTCGTAGCAGGTAATCATTGGCCACTTAATCTATGGTTTCGTCGCTTACAACTGTAGTTAGATAGTCATTACCCCACCAGTTTGATAATTACCTTCGCCCTAAATATTCTGTGACTAATTTGTAACGTTTAATGTGAAATGCATCAGCGGGTTTTTGTGGCTGACCAATATTTTCCTTCTTTTTATTTAAAGGTTGTTTTAGTGCTAAATACGTGTCCCCGACATTGAACTCTTTCTTGAAATCGAATACTCATTCGGACGCGGCATGTCGAGGTTATATCGTTCATGACATTCGATTAATGATTTCATTCTGTTAGAATATAACGAATAGGTAATTAGGTATAGTAATTACAATTTTTAAACGAAAAAAGACACTTCAATTGCATTAGTTGAACATCATGACGAATATCAAACACGATATTTTTAACATAATCAGCTTTAAGTGAGCAAAGAGCTGATTAAAAACCTAAAAATAACTTGACCACCAAAGATAATTAATTAAAACAAATGTTTTTATTTAGCAACTTAACGATGTAAACTGTTTACGAGTGCGGTCAAAAACCGGCTGCTTTATCGATCAAATTTAATATTAATGAAAGTAGTTAGTACAGTGTGCCTGTTTTTATAATATTATATTAATATTGCCAAGGAAATATCACCTCTATTTCACATTGAAATCAAAGTAAAATTGTATAAAATGGGACGGAATAGTCTTGCATAGGACAGCCAATAAATGTGGTTTATATTTCCAATGGTCTTGTTACGCATTTGTTTCTACGTGGCACTTGCATTTTATAGAAAACGTAGGAACTGAATCGACGGTATGCAATATTTAGTAAAATATCTATATGTATAGTTTACGTTTCACTGAATGTTTGTAATAACATTTAACAATGTAGGTCTGTCTAAGAACAGTAGGTACGCAATCAAACGAAGAGTAGGTTTGTAATATACTTACCTAATTATAAAAAAACATTTTATACTCACCGAATCGAATGATAAATATTATGGCGCGAGTTGTTAGAGCCAATTAAGGGAAAGAGGTTACTGTTTGACAAACAACCTGTTACAGTGAACTGGGATACGTCAACAAAAAAATCTTTACTAATTTAACTTTCGGAAGACGTCATTTATAAACTAATGATGTTTTATAGGTTTGTTTCTCTCGAAATATTGCGCATAACACAAGATAAACCATAAATGGCACAAATAAGTTTTCGAGTTCTAAAATCAGCCACGAATGCAGACTTCAGAAAAGTAAAAGAATTTCAATATTATACGTAATAGTTTGATCTGTCGTATTTTATAAAGGTGTACTATTTTATAACTCAATGTCTCTTAAAATATATAAAAGTTATACAACATTTTGTAAACAACACAAACAGAATATGTGTTAAGAAAGAAGTGTTGTATGTCAATTATCCTATCACATGTCATTTGTTTAAAGTATTATTTTCTCCTAATGACTAACACGACGGTATCACTAATGACACAAACATTGAGTGCGTTCATTGCGACTGCGCAATAGAGCTGTTGTTAGTTGCTACCCACTGGGAGTAGGACATGGGGTATACACATACGCATGGGGAAAATGCAAACGTATCACCATGCACGTAGTATCAGGATAACTAGGAAAACAAGTGTAAAAATCAGCAAAATTAGTAGCTGTGTATCATATTAGGTACGATAACGGAATAACTTAATTTAATAAATAGAAACTTTATCTATCGCTTATCGACTCTGGTTTTACCCGACTTAGTAGGAAGTTAGAAACAAATAGTTTTAAAATGCCTATCTATCATAAAAATCCTTTAAAATCTATCATATAACAGCTACTAACATAGGACTCTATGTCTTTAAATTATGCAGGCATATTAAATCTCTGCTTTCCTAATCAGGAAATGCAGGTGCGATATTAAGACGCATTAAACATTATTTGAAAAACTTTTAAAAGCTTTTCATAGTTTATTGAAATGCCTGCATGCATATTGGCACACAAGTGTTAAACTAAGTGCAGATACTAAATGCAGCTAAATGAAGAAGACTCCCGGATATATTAATGAAAATCCATAATATGCACGAGACTTATCACGCTGTATTATACTTTAGACTAGTGGCTCGCCCCAGCTTTGCACGGGTGAAATACTAATGTATACGTATAAACCACTTCAAGTCAAATCCGCCGTTGAGTAGTTTTATAAGCGGATATACAGACAGACGAAAGCGGTTTTGTTTTAAACTATGTATAACTAGATGGAGTCTGAACATGGTGTATGAAATTTGCAAACGGTGCAATAATTTGTCGACATTCAAAGTTGGTAAAAAGAGCAGTAGCTATACTTCATCTGAAATGCTTATGGGCCACTAAGAAGCGACGACAGGCCCGGAACTGGGCAAGGAAGGAAGTCACGGTCAACGACGGAATACTTAATAAGTACATCACAATTGAAACAGTCCTCAATACAACACGACACTAAGCACGTAACCCAACGATTATTTAAAAATGGCACTTCCTCAATGATATTTTTTTATCCTCCTCGTACAGATTATAAATAATTTGCATATCATTAGATCATGCGATGACAAAATTGAGTGAAAGTGGCCGCCCACTCGCTGTAATGGCATAAAATATTTACATTTAAAATAAGCACCAAACTTTAATTAGTGTCGCAGTGCAGTCATTATGTTTGTAGAAAGAATAGAAAGTAAAGGTTCGTGCATACAGCATTGTCCCGCGCGGCGCGGTGCGCTCAGGGACGGCGGCGGCGCGGCGGGCGCGACGATGCTAATGCGGAAGCTGCGTCGGCGCGACGTGCCGTCCTGGCCGCGGGCGGAATTGTTAATCGTCTCATTTATCATTGCAGACGAAAGTGAAAACTGCTACTGTGCACCAATACAATTGTGAATGCGTCTTTATGTTTTGGGTACCGTGTCCGCACAATACAATGTAACATCCATTTTTTGTGCGCGTTTTTGTCGCTAACAAATGTAGATACTTGATTATGTCATTACGTAATGGGAGTTGCGTTATCGAACTCATAATTGAATTCATTATTAAATAATTGATGTAATACAACGGCTAACAGGATATAAACGATTTCCCATAACGACATGTGATGTGCAGTTTGCAAACATTATAAGATTGACAATGCAATGATAGTATCATGTATTGTTACATGAAATTGTGACATAACATGCATTGTGTGACAGCATGGAGCAGTAAAAGTGAGCACCATTGTATCCGAGGTGCGGTAATAGCCGCCTCTTATGGATCTCGCCATGGAACCAAGCATGACGTGAATACCATTCTAATGTCGACCGAACTCACTAATATGGAAAGTAGACACCGATAAAAACTGCTCCAACATAAAAAAGCAAGCATAGCAATAATAACTTACTATAAATAATACTACATTTAAAATATATTTTATTTTACACGCAATCCCCGCGAGTACAATAAATCTTAAAGTTAGTGTGGTACCCACACTCTCACTGCAGTGTTTCGTAAATTTCTGTGTTTCAGTAGGTGTATAATATCTAATTTTACTTGACATAATTAACAGACGCCGCAAAGACAGAGGAGACGCGTAATATAATATTGTGTTTTAGCAGAAACCCGAATTAACTTGTGTAAAATTAAACAATTATAATCTTCCTAAAATACGCGGTTGAAACGGACGAAGAACGTGGTACAATAAAATAGTTATTTCATAAAATACCAGATATTCTTGATTACAGTCTGGTAATATTTCTGGGGCCACATGTAGTCATCTTTGCTGAAGCATTGATAATTTTTCTTGCTCACTTTAGGTTACTAATGCTTAAAATGAACCAGTCTAGCAAAACCCACATCATTAAACATCAGCGCTTGAGTAGAAATGTATTAAAACATACAATATAATGAGGGTCAAGATTTCCATATGTAGGTTCCACAAGAAATTTCTCGTCAAACATGAATCATACAATAAATTTGCGTGTTCAACAGCGCAGATTGTGATCTTATCAAATAATTATCATATAGACAACCGTGAAAACAAAACAGTTATTCTTACATTGTATCAGATGAATACTATAACGATTCCTATTCACAAGTTAATTAAGAACACTACAATGCTATGTAAAGATAGCTTGCCTTTTATATTATAATTACTTTTTAGGTAATCACCAGTAAAGTACGAAATATTGCGGTTATAATTGTAGTACGTACAAAATCGCGTTTAAGTCTTCATTTTCACTTTTTATTGCAATTTTCCTGTTATTAGCTTTGTTTCCGTTGATTTTATGACTTAATAACATCAATACAACACTTGCTTAAACATCTATTCACACTTCACTGAGTGTCGAAAATGTGGGAACTGCATGACATCATTCTAAGGATGGATATAGTCAAATAAAATGGACGGATGTTCCGAAATATTGACGTCGCAGCTCGCAATATCATGTGATTGCCGATACCTTGGTACTTACGTCTCTGGCTTCTACGACAAGCACGGCAAAACAAGGTGTGGTATGTAAGGTAACAGCAAGTTGCGGGCTGTTGGTCCACTTTTAATAACCAAGAAATAAATAAAACTTAATAAAACAGATAGTATTAAGTAGCTACGTCATTACATTCTATTATTACCGGCGCTACCCCTCGAAACAAAGCCTTGGCAGTGGTGATTTATACTTTATAGGTCGTTTCTGTTACTATTTTAAGATAGTCACGTTAGCATCATAAAACCCACGAAAAATGTTCCCACCTTTACTGCGTCAACGTGATAGGTGTTGGGGTAATAAACAGTATTACTTTACCAGCCTCAACACCATTATTATATCCATATTTACACGCTTGCTCTACATCATAAACTTTTGTCAATTACGATGTCAAGACACGTGAATTGACGACATCGAAGAATTGGGGTCAAACGTATTGGGGCAGGACAGTGTAGTAAAGAATGACTGACAAAAAACACGGTTTAGTGAGATGACGGGAGCTGTCAATGAAGCGCCCTCTTTTGTCAGTCGTCAGTCATAATAAAGACATAAACACATTTTTTACTTCAATATAAATCCAATGCTTCATAGCTAATTTCTTAGAAGAATCATCTCTTCATTCGTTCGATCCTAAACAAGACGAGATTTTATGTTGTTAGTATTTGCACTGAGTCCTTAGCGGAGCGAAGTGGCGCCAGCTGGCATTCTTGTCTCGGCCAGGAGCAACTTTCATGAATAGTTAACTGACTAGTTTTAGTTCTAGCCTAGGATCAAGCTTGGCAAAGTAAACACAGTTCGATACAACGACGCGTTTTAAATATACATGCAGCACTTTACGTATCTGTGTGGAATGTAAATAAACAATGTTTGATTCATATATCATTGATTCTTTCAACAAATATGTTAAACTCGCTCCTGGGAGAAATGGCCTAACCAACCGAATAATGTTAAAGTTTATTCGCGTGTCTTCGACGTAACACTTTTATCGAGGAAAATTAACATAACTACATATGAAGCAAAAAACGATTGTCTTATATAAGCAAAAGTCAGATCATTTGGTGTTATAATATTCATGTTCAATAATGTGTTATAAATAAATGTAAATGGAACATTAAATATCACAACACAACAACGTCTGACCAAAATCTAAAAACAAAGAAGTAAATCACAATGAAAATACATTTAATCTTATATGCACTTCACGTTTAACTTAAACGGGCACAAAGTACGATCTCTAGGTGGATTATAAAACGACTTTATTCTCTTAATGAGGTTGGAAGCGCTCCTACGCAGATACTTAGATTCTCTGCCGAGATCGCAGGCTCTACAACAAAGAACAATTAGTTCGACACGACACTCGATTGCACGCCGCGCCGGTCGCCGCGTACAAGCAAACTCTTGTCTTACAACGAACTGACTGATATTGTACCCAGATTCAATCAATATAGTCTCTTTGAACAAAGATAAAAAGCAATCCTTCTGCTTTTAAAATTGTATGGTTGTAATTCAAAATTTGTACAAAGTTAATGTCGGAAAGTTATGTTGTTGTTATATTTGCTACATATTTTAAATGCACTGACAATTTATATGACACCTTCATTTTACTCGTCTCAGGCTCCATAAAACGATATAAGTTTCTCAGCTATTCTTATGGCGATGTAAAATTTTATCTATTATTTTACGATTCTGATGTCTAGTTGATCATAATACTAAGTAATGGCGAGTTATTATGTAAATGTTACGACCAATACTTAAAATAACTCACAATATAAAATGTTCATAATATTTTTGTCAATAATGATTGATAATTTAGTGAGTACTTATAGAAAGTACCCAATAGTAATAGAAAATATAAGTAAGGATTCCAAGCTGATAACAGCGCAACAACAAACTCGTCATACCAAAGTTTAGGTCACGCGATAAAGGTACGAGTCAAAACGCACATCTCCACCTCACACATAGGTACATAGGCACTCACAACATGTACAAATTAGAGGGATGTTATCACGAAACACGGTTAAATATCGTATTAACTGAAGTACAAACAGTTCTAGAATCTGGAACCCGATCTTATCGGATGCAGTAATTGCTCAAAGGTTAACGTTTTAGTTCCCCTACACTCATCATTAGCATACATAGCTGCATTCACTACGACACAACACTTGCACAGTCTCACCGCCACATATTTTTCTTGATTTATTCAATAACCGCGACCGATAATAGCTTGACCTTTTGCTCTCATAAAGTCTTATCATTCAATTACTTATTTTCTGGCTATTAACATCTTTGTATAAATTCGCCACCCATACTGCTCCTCACTGCGTGATACGTACGGATACATTAATCGATTCTAAAGTAAAATATAGGCTTAGTAACAAAAATAAGAACAATATATATCCTCAATGATAAATAGTGTAAACATTAGTGTCTTTAAAGTTTGTCTAACGGAAGGAACTGTTTACTCAAAGTGGACATAACAAATTGTTATTGCAAATACACCGACAGTATTGCTGGTTAAAATCAAGAAGACTATACACTACTTTACCGGAGTCTTTTTTGTTAAATAAAAACAATCTACCGTCGAGATGTGAATGCGTTCGGTTTGGCCAAATATTAACGTTGTGGATGTTTTCTTCCGATGCTACGTGCTTTGATTACTTACAACAGAACGTGATACAAAATGTATTCAACTGTAAACAAACGTGAGTAATTGTGCAGATATTTATTAGCATAATCTTACTTTATATGTAGCTCATTCCCTTCTTGTTCTGTATTAGGAATCGTATCTAAGCAAGTGTCTGATTTATGCTCTATGTTGTGGACCGATAGTAATTTAATTCGACATATTTCGTTATGAATCAGGTTAGTTACTGGTAGGTATTTTATCATTTAAGACAATAAATGTTTGTGTCCTTATATATCTTTAGAAAAAGACGAAGAACGTTTCAGGTTGAAAGACATTAAAAATATCCTACCCGTAGCATAAACAGGCCGCGCGACCGGTGTATTTGGTTTTATCGAAAGAAATTTGCACACAATGTTTAGAAACAAACGGCATCGATGTTTTGCTTTCACAGCTCAGGCCTGGGAATGACTGTACTGTTATTACTTACTTGAATTATTCACTTATTTTTTATTCGACAAAGAATGTTGCGCGCCAATTGTTGATGATCGCTTAGCACACATCCAATAAACATTTCGGAATGTCCAAACTCTACGAAGCTGAATGGATATCTCTCTTATGCAATAACATGACCGTTGACCTTCGTGTGCTCGTGTAGGTCCGCCATAAAAGCTTAAGTAAAAGACAGTCTTTGTTCCTGAAACAATTGAGACACCATAATAAATGAGTACCTATAGAACGGAACATGGTCGGATTCTCGGGAGTCGGCCGCCCGAGACGTCCAGTGTTTACCGTCCATACAAACCAATATTGACATTCTCTTTGTCTACTAACTGACGGCTAATCTCTTTGTATGGGATATTCTTTTGTGTCATCCATATCAACGCATTCCTCTCTGGAAATAATTACGGAGCATATTTGTGATATCCTCATCAATATCTGGCATATTAGGTATGGCATTAAAACAATGATGAAATATTTTGAAAAATATAGTAATAGTTAGAAAACTTTCATGCTTGTTTTGATGTATCAGGAAACAAAGTTTGTGACTTAAATAGTAAACATAAACTTGGTGTAGTGATCTTAGTGTATCGTGCCGGCATGGACGAATTTCTACACATGTATGCCAACTGCTTTGCTTTGCGGCGTCAGGTAGAATCATTCAAGAGTTCTTAAAGGGACTAGTTTGGGCTATACTCACTTAAGAAGTACTGGACGTGGGCTCGGCCGGTCCACTTTCATGCAGTTTGTGTGCCGGCGCCGGCACCGACATTGTAGCGCGGCGAGTCGGCGACATTCTGCGCGCAGCGTACATCACAGATATTGCTAGAAAGCGTCCCATGACTCTGGGACAACACTGGAGCTTTTCGCTCGTAATAACCAAACATTGATGGCAAGCTATGGCCTACAATGACCCACAATGATCCGCCAAGACGCCTTGACTTGCATCCAATTGTCTGCAAATCAATCAATGTGTACAGTTCCAGTCTTTGAAGTGGCTCAAGCCTCAACACAAATTTTAAATGTCAATATACTGTTATACAACAAAGAGTTCATTTTATATTGCCAAACGGTCTTCCCAATATTTCTTTTGTTTTACGTCTGTATCGTGAGTCAATTCAAATACTTGAAAATTGTTTAGACTGCGGTAATAGATACTGGCAATAATAAAATCAAATGAGATTTCTTGTATATAGCTTCCGCGTATACGTAGTGCTAAGAAGTGACGACAAAGTTTTTAGTACCCGCTTCTGATATGTTTACAATCCACGTCCGAGTTACTTCACCGTGGCATACAATCACTCCGTATGCAAGTCTTTGATCTTTCACTGAACATGGAAACATTTTAAATGTTTTTCTTTAATACTCCTCAAGCCGCGGCATCACTTCGGTCTTTCAAAAACACTTAATTATGACATTTTTATGCACGCGTAAGCAGTGTTTCAAGCGATGTGCTAAAGAGAATGTCTACTTATAGAATTATTATGCAAAAATTAACACATAGAGCTAACTTTTCGTAAACAATTTCAGTCAAAATTAAATTACCAAATTAGGAAACTAAGTAATTGCTCTTTAAAATTGTTGTAAAACTGTCTCTAAAATTGTCTGTGTTGAAAGTGAATCTTCTCAAAAAGGATTTGTAACATGTCTGTCTGCACAAAGGTGAAAAAGTCCATTAAATTGAATTGTTTTTTGTTTGTTGCAGGGCTGCGACTGGCGGGTTCTAGTGCCCGTTATAATGTGACCGGCGCACGACGAAGCGCTTCCTTCAAGGTAAGCTCCTCTCTACACCGTACTCCACGCTGCTAGTCGCCACCAATCACACAGTATCGTGTGCGATAGCAATAATTACCCGCACAGAAGCTAAATGTCAGATCAAGGCAAATTATATGTTATCAATTAAAATTGTCGGCGTAAACCGCGAAAATAGATTGTGGTAGGTGTAGATTTTAGTAGGCACCTAAGTAGTAGGTTCCAAGCGTTTTAACAAAATATGCCAATTAATTACTATTTTAAACAAAACTACTTGAAATACCTTAATACCTATACTCGGCACAGCTTAAGTTTGTGTCTTTGACTGACTGAGTGTCTTTGAGCTGACTTTGGATTAAAGATGAAGTGTAAAAGCAAACATAAGTAGTGAATCAAGCTGATATAAAATGCTACACTTACAAGGATAACACATGTATTATTGGAACGAGTCCTATGGCAACGCATTCGGGTAACCTTTACAAGCCCGAGTGTCTGCATATTCATTGTGCAGGGCGCGGCACCAGCCACGGCCATGAATCCGAGCGTGATATATTATTTGTTATTCACCGGCGAAATCTGTCGCCGACGGCTACCATCAAAGCAGGCCGTTTCCCTTCCAAAAATACAAAGATTATATTCCGAACGCATCCGTCTCGCTACGATGAATGCAATTTCGTTTCGTACACGCTCGTTAACAACGTCCATCCGACCGTTTAAGAAATTCAGTACTAATTAGAACGCTATGTCGCGCAAAAGCTGCCCTATACTGCCACAAACGTGTAAAAAGCAGATCCGTGCATTAATACTGCGGATAATGGAAGCCGGAAGAAAAATTAGAGCGACAAGTACCGACTTCAGTAGTGAAACTTGTTATGCATATTTAAAATCCTGGAGCCCGCCAGAGAAAGTCGTAAAAGTTTAAATTTAAACGTGCGAGAGTAAGGTTTATATTATAAAATCTTATTATTTTATTGCCGCCAACTGATTTCGACATCAACTTTAATATTGCCCTGCAATCTGATGGAAAATAACGACTATTATATAAAAGACCCTTATCTCAAATGCAATTATCAAGAATCCTCAAAAGTTGTTTCCGTAAACAATAACAAAAGTTTGTCTTGAAAATTAGGAAGTGAAACTCGTGTCGTATCGTCTTTAAAGTCTAAATAAAGAGTTGAAAATTAAAGGGAGATGAATGGACTGTTTTTATAAATAAACCCCGCCGGCTGCGCGCGTCTGAGGCCGCCGCGTACTACGCAGCTTGGATTAGTTACCACTTAATTGTTTTTGGACATTGATGGGCTACAATTGTGTCTTAATACGGATTTTACGAACAGATTGCGGCTCAACACTTTTTAATTGATGTTTATCTTTTAGATCCGGTTGTAAGAAAAGTAGATATATAAGTAATACTTTCGGATTAGGCACCTTTAGTATTTGTACAGACGATTGGATGATGCAACCCATGATAGCTTAGAATGTCAACGAATTCACACACGACGTATGAACATATGACATCTCATATATCTCAATACCTAACAAAAACAGCGATAGGAACCCGCGACAATTATTTCACTTAGCAACCGAACTAAACGTCTCAATAACTACAGCTATAAAAACGGTCACGTAAAATAAATACGTTGACCTTGCAATACCCAAAATGTAGACGAGATGTAGGAATGATAGTGAAATGTCGCGGCACATGCTAACCACGCAGTCAGTAGGTCGCTCTCATCTACCGACACACTTGCCCAGGAGAGTGACAAACTTGCAGCTGCACAGCCGAAACACGACTATTACATCTGAATTTATAGGCCAAAACGATTGAGCGTGGCCGAACGCATTTACTTACTAACGTATACCAAAAAAGGACGAAGACAAATGAGCATTGTTGGCGGACTACATATTTGTGAGCCGAAACTTTTAAACAAAGTTATACGATGAACATTTGCTTGATTATGCAGGTACAGGTAGGTTTGAATCTATAATCGTTCATATCGGTCGTGACTTAATATTCCTCGAAGAAGGTTTTATAGACGATGCGACGCAAGTCTCCGATACCAACGACTAATCTCCAACAACTTATAAAACCAATCAATTCACCGCACTTGACGCAATGCAGGAAACTTTATATTTACAAATAACTTTCTATATCCATTTGATTTTGGAATTCCTCAAGGCAGCTTCCTAGGACCTCGACAATGAATTGTAGTTTCTGTATCAAAATGTAATCGATTCTACTTCGAACTCGACAAACCACAAAAATGCATGTATGTATTTATATTCAATTATATTACTTAAGATAATTGGGCTATAAAAAACACGTTATACTCTTGAGCCACGCCAACCATTTTGGTTATTCGATAAATTAAACACGAGAAACTTATGTTTAAGACCAATAAATCAAAACCACAAAACCGGTTGGTTCTAAAAACTGCCAATGAACTATCAATTGTTAGAAACCATATCTAAACAGTTCTGGCGTTGTTCACACTTGACACGGTGATTAAGACGCACTCATTAGTGGCTATTTAGTCGTGACTGGAAGCCTATTACAAAGTGTTAAAGTATCATACCATTGTTGTGAGAAGGAGATAGAGACAACTGTCAATATAACTCCATCCCTCTCTAGCACTCCAACAACATTACACGGTCCCTGGCCTCAGTTTTACTCGAACGATTAGAAATAACGGTGTTTTGTGGTAACAATGGATTCCTGATTTGAACAAAAGAGAAAATGTCATGGATTGCATAATGAAAACCCATTTGAGACAAGTTAAGACAAAGTTGTGTAATATTTAAATATATTTAAATAATTTCCATAAAATCTGTTCAATAATGAAGAATACATATACGAGTGGTTTGTGCAGAAATACGCTAGTCTCATCAATTCCTTCATTAATAACATTCATTATTTCAGTGAAGTGCCTATTTAATACCCAGTCCATTGTCCTTTACAATTTAAAGATTAACTTCCGTCAACAAAACTGTTATTTACTGTCTATTAATTTAATAGAATACCAAATAATTATGCAACTAAGACACAACTTATATCACAAAATATTTATATTTTTATGAAGACAAAAATCGATGAAACGTAAAATATGTATTATAAAGGATAAAATCTTGCAATCCTGGTGAAGATAATTAAATAGGGTACCTATTACCTTTCTTATTACGTTTTTTACCTTCTAAATAATAAGTGGTTAATCTACAGATTAAGACGACTCTTAACACACCTTAAAGCTGCACCTGATGTATTTCTTTATGTAGGTTTATAGTCACGTTAAACCCCTCATTCAATTAACTTACATAGCAATTAAACTTAGCAATATATACCCACTATCAAAAATTAAATTAAACTTTAATTATAAATTATTGATCATTCGACCATACGTAATGTCAGTTAATTGATTTCTGATAATTAGATGTACCTAATTAAGTGCGGGCGAATGGACGATACGCAATACACAAATCGGTGTACAAATAGTGATTAATCTATAAATAATTTCATGATACTATTACAATTTGCATGAGATCACGCAGGTTGATTGTAAGTAGGTGAAAAATATTGTAAATGTCAAAAATCATGATCCCTATATCCTGTTCGTGAGGAATATCAATCAGTTACCTAATATGCAAATCTGGCCGACATCGTGTCTGACCAGTTAGCGGGGGCACTTTCTCGCCGCCACATTACAATTACCAAACAATGGGCAAAATGGGCAATATCAAGGCACGTGTGGTAACGTCACGAGCAGCGCAATAGCTCTTGTCATAATTATAAAGCTGTGACTAGAATAAATGCAAAAGGTCAACATAAACAACGATTTTCACAATATTCTTTATATTACCAAATGCAGCATTTTATTAAACTGTAGGTATTAAACCATAAATAGAAAAAACAGGTGAATGATTTTTTATGTTCCGAAATGGAATTGAAACCTTTTTTAACTCGAAATAAGTTTGAATGGAAACACCTGCTGCTTGGAGGGTGGCGTTCGGAGCGTGACGAAAGAACAACTTCCCATTTCAACCCTCATGATGTTAAATGAAAACAGCTGGGTTATGTGTGGGCGAAAGAAATTCTTAAACAGATATGGGCTGCGGACCAAGCCTTACCCAGCTCTATTTAAAATATAATAAAAACGTATTCATACACGCACCAAATTATTCTTAAAAGCACTCGAGTCGAGTTCTGACTGGAAAGCTATTTATGTGCAACCCTGCGCCGACGCACCTCTGTTCCGCAACTGTCTTGTCTCGCTCTCGCATGCATGTCAAGGTAGGGTTCAACATTCGAGGATTTGGTCCGCGCCGATAATAATACACCCAAACGGAATACCCGACATGTATCTGTTTTATGTAAACAGAATGATTTCATTAGGTCAGACGTACTCACAGACGCACATAACTTCATAATCCCAAGCATATACGGAATTCCAATCATCCACATGCTCCGAGGAACCGCATGATTCGACGGGAGAAAATCTCAAGTAACATTCATCGAGTATAATCCCGCTTTCTAATCCTTTTCACACCAGAGAATGCAGTATAAAGTATGCTTCAATCAAGCACCCATTGAAACACGGTCAATTCCCGCGAGAAGCTTCCGCGTGCGCGTGCGGCGCCTGATGCGAGATCATTGCCAGATGCCGCCAATAGATCGCGACGGGGTCAACAGCCATTGCCCTTGTTTTGCGCACTAAATTATTTACTCGAGTGTACAACAGATCCACCATAAGCGTGTTTCACTTAACCGGGGTCAAGGGAACTATGACTATTTACAACATTGTCGCTAAACAATAATGCGGTATTTACATACAACTGTTATGTAATGTTGTGTTTTAGATACCTACTTTTAAAGAGTTAATGAACCTCCTGCATGCGTAAAAAAGCAGCCAATTGTTTTACCTTCATAATAGAAATTTACATTGGCTGGAAATAACATTTTTTCCCCTATTAAATGATAATGCAAACATTATTAAAGTTGCGGATAAAACCTCATAACCTTACCGATACCACCTACCTAAGAGCTTTCTACTAGTTTCTCGCTAACAATGTAAAGCTAAGAAGCAATTACGCGTTTCTGCTATGAAATGATTAGCTTTGAAGTCAGGATCTTCTAAACATGGCTTCCTTCACCACATGTGTTCAGTGTTCTTACAAAACAAACGAGTAATTAAACTGCGCATAATATAATGCAAACAAGTTATGGCATCAAAGAATACTGAGCCCGCGTCCGTTGACTTGCTCGACATCACAATGGTGCAATAGTTGGAAACGTGCATTTGTTGTGTTGTAGTCGAGTGCACGTCACTGGTACACCTACCTACTCTGACATTGAAAAAGCCTTTATTGAAAAGCCCAGTAAGATAAACTATACTCCATCGTTTTCAGAACCGATCTACAGCAGCTTTATTCTAGCTTTGTATCCATTATTTATTATTTTAGTCATTGGAATACTCCAAGCTCATTTCAGTTCAATATTAATGTGTATAAATTATCCAAAACTCAAACACAAAGGCCATAAAGTAACTTGTACTCACTTTTAAATAACTTAACACCTCCGTTGTTTCGTTTTAGTGAAAGGAACTACTTACTTAAAATCCTTGTCGGATTATCTCATAACCTTTACGTAAGTTCAAGTTTATAATATAAACATATTTATAACAGTCTGCTATATTTTATCCTAACGTTTATCCTATAAAATAGTCTTGTAATTTTGCCAATTTTACAAATGTGTGTATACGTTTAATGCCCATCGCATCTGACTGTGAAACAATTTCAAATTTTGTTTATATATTACTTATCATGTTTATAATACCTGTCGTTCTTATAGACAATCAATCATTTTGTTTGTGTTTGGTGTTTGGATATAAATGAATCGTATATTGTTCTATTTGCAATATATGACTCATTCGTAATACACGAATACTGTAGTGATAAGTCGAATGATGTTCAAGCCAAATGGTGATGTAAATTATATTTTAAAAACTTCTGGTAATACCTGCAATCGTTTAGTCATAGACTTATAGGGAACTTTAGAAAGTTACCTACTAGGTATAATATAAACATGGAAACATGTTATTTTTATTTTAAGAATAGAATAAACACCTTTCTTTAGTATTGTTTGGGTAGAAAGTCTTTGTGTTTGTATAGGAAACTACACGAGAACTACGAATTTGAGCACCAGTAGACAATAAACGAATAATAATATGTATCTAATAATAATGAATATACCATATTATTTTCTTGCTTTATTTTCGTAAAACATTTTCTGTATCTATAGGGAGATACTACATTATGTTTACAACAATGACTTTAGTCGTAATATCGTTGAAATATTGACCATTAATATAATGCAAATGCAAAGCTATCTAACAGGACGAATTCAAATATGTACTGAACGGAAAAGAGAAAACACATAGAAAGCGAATAAGTAATCGATAGATACTAGTCAAACACAATACTGTCCGCGAAATTTACTTTGATCTAACATCAATTTGTCCTGTTCACATAATTTTAAGGTGTCCGCGGCTCGGCAGCATGCGTAATGTTAGTTACGTTTTGCAGTTTTGCACCAGATAGCATAAATTGTACCTACTTACTCTACTTAGTGATAAGCTCTCGATGTCCCAAAACGTAGGTAGGTAAGTCTGTTTATAACGACTCCATATTCCTCTGTAGGTACCTACTTCACAGAGAAAATTTAATAGAATTTAAATAAAACCATAATAATTTTAGGTGTGGTTTTGCGAAATAAGCGAGCGCCTGGTTGCAATGACCGCAATTTATTAAAAGCTATTTTAAATAGTCAATTTATTTATCGGTTTACAGTAGGTAGTAGTTACCTATGCACTTAACATAAGCAGAGGCGTAAAATTTAATGCTGGTTAAAAGTGAAGGCATCGTAAGTGCCCTACACTTGTCTATGAATAGCTTTCACTTTCCAATGATAAAGGGCCTCAAGGTCAGTCGCTGATGATCAGACTACATTCACGAAACTCTTTGGTTCTCTAATTAAGGTTGATGGATTGCTATCTTTATTGACACTACGATTGCCTCGAAATTTCTATTCGAATGTTAATTAACATAACTTATACTTTTTATGTGAGCCATTATCTCCCCTCCTCGACATATAAAACTTAGTATCCGCTTAATAATAATCATAATTATGCGTAATGACACACATTAAACTGGTCACTCAAAATTAAGTAAAAAGTTTTAACAGGAAAATAGAGCATGCATTACAAGGTACTATAATTAGCCCATAGCCATGGATATGCAAATGTCCAATGAATACAGTCGTTTCGAACACGAGCTATTGAACTAATGGATGAGGTCGTACCTTGATCCAGTTGACATCGCATCGAGTTTGTTCCGTGAGCAATCTCTTAAATCCTTCAGCTGAGAAATCGTAATAGATTCAGATCTAGCCTTGCCTTATCTGATAACATTTATGAAGTTACTTAAGTATTAATAAAGTTTTGTTTTGATTCCAGGTGTTTGCGATGTGGTACACGTGGACAACGGTATTGCTGGTGTCGTGTGCACTAGTGAAGGCGGAGCCCGGGGCAGAGCCGCCGGCGCCGGCGCCTGTGGCCACCACCCGCGCGCCGCCGCGCACCCTCGACCGGCAGGCCGCTGAGCTCGCGTGGAAGTCCTGGCTGCAGAGCCCAGAGAGCGGCAACCAAAATGCTCCACCGCGGAGAATCACCACTAAATCCCTGTTCATAACGCCTCTGAATTGCCCTGAGGGCCAGAGGCTGGATCGGAACGGCTGCGTTCAGGTTGGTACACACATTTATAATTGCCCTGCCACTTAATAACTGAAAACGTTCAGTATTTACCTAAATGTACCAAAATAAAAGAATTTCATTACGGCGGCAAAAATTTACTTGCTAAAAAACTTATAAAATCATATCTCTATAAAAATTCTGTTGAAATTTCCAGGTGGTGACAGTAAACAAAGATGAACACGAGCGTATTCTGCTGGAGCATCTGAACGCTTGGTTCGTCACCTCGGCTCCTAGCGGAGACGTGTTGTACGACTACGGTGATGCTGAACCAGGGCCGTTGCAGCTTTCAATACCCATTGGTTTAGATCCCCAAGCGGCACCGCTACAGGGACAAGAGCCATCGGCACAGGTAAGACATATCACAGTCAAAGATACCCATTTTATTTTTAAAATGTCTAAGTCTCTTTCTGTACCTACTGGCTGAAATACTCGTACAGAATTAAATTTGTATTTGCATTACAGTAAATTAAATATAAACATAACAAAAAAATTTCATAAAATAAAATATGTTTACAGGCTCAAGAGCTGCAGCCGAACTACGTTAAGATTGACAAGAAGGACGAGACTAAAACTAATGGCGACGCTAGCATTGAAGCTGAACTTGAACTGCTAAAACTGCAAAATTCACTTAATCAAAACGACACGGCTACAGTCGATTCATCCTACATGGTAAATCAAAATGTTTTGACTAACGCACATACGTACCCTGATAAACCTAAGCGTGACAGCCCTGTCGCAAACGCAACTGAAGTAGAATCAATAAGTAATACCACCGACGAAGGACAAAAGGAATTAGTTTTCGGACACGTTAATATTGACCCAATTCTTTACAATACTGAAAATCAAACTGTTACTGATAGTCACGAAAATAGTAAGGAATCTATCCTTACAGAAATTGAAAATGTTGCGACGAATATTGCTGCAGCAAATATGGCAAATCAGAATATAACAAAATCTGAATCAAAGAATGAGACAGATACATCCAACTCATCTACACAAATGTTGAAAAAAGATGGTGATCACAGCAAACTAAGTCCCGAGAACGACTATTCTGATATTGGAGAAGCGATCAAATTGATAAGCAGATACGCGGACGTTACAACTGACGACAATTTTACCAAAGAACAAAACAAACATGTGCTAAAAGACGACAGTATTTTGGGTACCCGTACTAAACTTCAATATCGTCGCAATAAACCAAAAGATCAAGAAATGGAAGCGATGTCAGTTCATGAACCTTTAGAGGTGGCTCTTAACAACAAAGCTCCGGCGCATATTTATCCCAAATACGACGTGCTCTATCGTTATCCTTGGCAAAGTCAGCACTCTCCAACGCCGCCGCCGGATTATCCGTTCCGTTATCTGCAAGATTATTGGCCTAACCGTAACCAAGTGGGCGGTGTATACAACTCACACGAGAACCCTCGGCGCCATCATCATTCTTATCCCCATAACTTCCGGCTTCACGGCTATCCCCATGCAAGTTACGCAGGCGTAGCAGCAGCATACCCTGAACAGCTGAAGGGATATATCCACCGTATGGTCCAGCACCATGCTAACCCGATGCGAGCTCACACCAACAACCAGGACCTCTACAGTCTCCTCGGCCTGAGACATTGGTTTAGCAGTGAAGGAACGTCAAAAAGATAGCTTGCACGCTGCTATATTAGACAATTCGATGTTACCCGACGACGTATAATGGAAGCTATGGGGAAAATGATTATTGCCCTTCTGTAGACTAAACATCTGATAACATTACGATTAGGCACAACCCTAACTAAATAAATATCGTAGCTACTTAGCATGTGAAAGTTAAAGTTACTTAAAATAATTTTAATTCTGTCTTATTCCGTTCAAGCATTTCTGTCCATAGCTTTCAATATATTAGCCTATTTATTTCAAAGCCAAATATTACAGTCATAATTAAGTTATTATATTTTTGTTAGAAGTTTTAAGTTCTGTAAATATCTTCTAATTTAAGTGTTTTATTTTGCTACTGATAAATTGTTCACATAGTATTATTGTTGTTTTATATTATGTTGATGTAAATTGTTCTAATGATGATAATTATCAATTTATATTTATTTGATGTATATTTTTATATAATTTTTTCGTTGTGAATGTATTGTCTTTAGATGTTTGCTGTTTGTAATAGGTATCGCAAAATATAAGTATTATTATTTATACATATTTTTAACATATTTGTTTGTTTAGGTATAATGAAAATTGGCACAGGCTTGCCAGCTATTTTCTCAAGAAGCTATTCCTTGCTATTGATACTTGTAACCCAACTCAATGTTTTGTGTTTATGATGTGTGTAGATATAGCTAGTAGGTGTTTGTTCGTATTGTTAGTTCCAAACAATTTAAATGCAAAATCGGACACTTAAAACCCACCAAAACATGTACTCCGCGAAATGCAACGTTTGTATGTAACTATGTACTTTATTTACCTTCATAACTAAGTGTATACTTGCCACTTTAGTAATATAAGTTTATATGATTTCTTCTTCACGAAACCGCAGGATGTTATTATACGGCATTCTAAATATAAGTGAAAGGCTTTATTCGAGGGTACTTGCATTTCAAAATACATTCACATTTGTGTGCTTTCGTAACCCAAGGGCTGAATACCTACATTACCGAACTATTTACATATTATTACACATTAACGATCCCACCAAAGCTTAGTTTAAGTATTTAGTTTTTCGTCGCATTATAACTTACTATGTATATGAAACTTTCTAGAAAGTAGATGAATTAAATGTATTTTTATAATCTGATATATTTATGGTTTTGAAATTAAGATAAAATTTATTCTGATAGGCTCAATGATGTGACTCCTAAAACTTACTTGTCTGTTCTCAAAAGTTAACATAGTACTAAATAAAGGTGCAGTTGGTAAACTTTAAGTTACGAACGATAAAAAACTAGTGATAATCGTACAAAATAATATTTCTGTTTGCAGAATACACAATATAGATTTTTATACATCAGAAGGGTTGTGCTTTAACCAATCGTGTTAACGCATGTCTCTTACTACTCTCGAGCACTATTAGGTGATCTAGAGTAGTGGTCGTAGAAAGTAAATTTAACTTTCAAAAAGTCACATGCACAACATTACTACAAAAATATACATATCCTCTAAACATAGTTCCCTCTGTGTATTAGCAAGAGGAAAATAATTATATTTTGCCGATCTTTTTTTCATGTCCTACTTACACAGGTTTTGCAACTTTGAGCCTAATTCGCGTTGAGATTTAATAGATACAGAAGTTTATCATAGTTTTTTTGAAATCAGTAACATACCTAAGTAAATGAAGGCAATCAGAGTTTTCATGGTTATTATTGTAGGTAGGTACTGCTGATGCCAGGATCTTCATTCTGAATAATTAATGTATGTCGAAAGATCTATTATAACATGAAATGTCTAATTAAATTATTGTGATAAACTTCTTCTATAAAATCTTAACCAATATATTTTACCAAGCTCCAGTGTATTTTTTAATAAATATTTTTGTTAGCTATATTTCTATTGAGCTAACCAAATAAAGTATGTAGTTTATATCAATAAAAAGTACAAAAACGGCCTGAATTCATAAATTTTAAATCGAAAAAAATATCCTAAATATAAAAATACTTTTATCAAATTAAAATTGGCTTTATTAAAAACGCCTGTTTTTGTACTATGCAAAAAGTTTATTTTAATGCATATAATATGTCTACTTGATCTAAGATTTACGTATATATTAAATCTTAAAAATATCAAATGGACTATTGTACAAATATTATAAGATTTTAGTCAATAGAATATTGATCATCAAAATGTCTTAAAAATTATATAAAAATCTAAGAAAATTTGCTTATTCACTGGATGATGATATTTGATGAATATTTATAACTTTAAATTTATCAATGCCAGTATTTTATTGTAAATAGTAAATGTGTTACATTAAAACTGAAATCAAATTGACGAATGCATTTTTATTGTCGTAAAAGACAAATTGGTATAACTTGTTTTTTTAATAAAATAAATAATTATATTAGTAATGGAAGGAAAAGTATATCCTAAAGGAAAAGAAAAAAGTTTACTGTATGTGTTTTATTGAAAAAAAATATTCAATTTTATCAATAACATTGATAATAGTTCCTACTAGGTGGTGCCAAATGATATATTAACTTGTTCAGTAAAACGAGATTCCCTGTACTTGCACATACTCCAATCAACATGAAGTAAGGTAACTATAACTGACTATTGTACATAAAACTCATAACAAAACCGATGATCAATTAAAAATAGAAACAACAACTTACATGCAAGTTATTTGTACAAAATATCACAATAATAATACATAGTATTATTAAGAAACTTAACATGTTATATAATTACAATTAACATTTATGTTTAAAGTTTCAAAAACACAAACATTGTGTGAGCTAGGGATAGCTAACATAAAGATATCAGCCACTGAGCTAATTATAATCAGTTTGTTTTCACGAAGCAATAACACTTCTTCTCTGACTATTCTACATTTGTAGAGCCTCGACACTGAAGTATGTGCAAAAACAGAATATGACACAATGTTGTTCATGAATCATGTGTAAAATTACATTTCTGAATTACTTTGTTCTGAATGTTCTATTATTAGCCCTGACATCTTTATCTTAAATTACTGAATAAACACAACATTGGAAATCTTTACACATTTTGGATACTGACTGAAGTTAAGACTTAATGAACAAGTAAGTACTAGCGGACACAAAAGTACCAATCCAAATTTTTAAGTTTTCACATGGCGATTTCATCTAAACTCATAAATTTGGATGCTGTGTTCCGGTACATGACTTAAAGTCAAAGATTGATACCTGAAAACCAACACAAAATTCACTAATTATTATCAAATTGCCAAAATGCACAAAGTACAATTTATATTGGAGTAAATTCTATTTTAATTGCATACACATAAGCAATGGCAAAGAGCCAGTATAAGTTTCTAGAAATTATGACTAAAAGATAAATTTGTACACTGGTAACAATATTTTTGAGTTCTATAAATTTTTACTAGAATGTATAAAAAAAATGCAAAAAATAGCCAACTATGAACATTTATACATGTTTCTCTATTATGTGTTACTAAGAAACCATACATAATAAAGAAAACATACATGATTAACATATCACTAGACAAAAAATCCTACAGGAAACAAAAAACTTAGTACTAAACCGGCATTTTCATACCTAATTTAATTAAAAATTTGTAAAACCAAAGAAACATTCTTTGACCTTATTCATATTTAGATTAGAAATATGACCCACAGGCACCAAACAACCACATGAATTCAATTTAAAATACTCAAAATATTTATTTTAATATTACTAAGGTTATTATTGCAACAAGTGGGTCCATATTTTTAAATAATGTAAGAGAAGTTTTATATAAAAAAATCCCTTAATTTCTAATTGATATAACACTAAATGAATAAATAAAAACACTCACCATTCTGAACTCCTGTGATAATAATAACCTTCTATAGTGGCAGCAGACTTATGGAAGCATATATAGTAAAAACCAGCAAATGAAGCACCATTTATATCCTTTATTGTATGATCTGGCACTAGAAAGTGTTCTTTCCACCTCATAAATACATAGTCAGCCTTTGCAAGAGAGTCATAGTCAAATGAATCTGAATTGAATGTCTTTAAATATGGTACAAACAAATCAAATTTACTCTGTAACAATATTTATTAGGTAATTACTATTAATATACAGATATTGTTCAGTAGTTAAAAGAATGATACATACCCAGTGTTTTCTGTCAACATCCTCATCAGCATCCCACTTTCTCGTGAGAAAGGGATACTTAGCTGATATAATTTCTCCATCAAAAAAGGTTGTTAAGGTTGGGAACTCCTCTGTTAACCCTTTTATTTTTAAATACCCACAAAGGTACGAGTTTTCTTCATCTACATGCTGTAAATATAACGTACAAATAAATTTCTTATCATAGTTGTTTATTATACAACTATGTCACGTAATTTCTTCAATAAACATCGTAAAGTAGCACTTGTGTCTCGTTCTGTTTGCCATGACAAGTCTCAACAGTTAGATAAGTGTAATAGCACACTGAAAACTAATAAGCAAACTTATAAATTACATTGAATTTTCTAAGTTTATCAATATTGCGTACTTTGTTTTTGTTACTAACCTGTAAAACCACTTCGACCTCATAAGAGTTACCTTTGCTTTTTTGGTGCCCTTGGAATTTAGAGCCGTTATAAAGCAATGACTTTGTTACTCCAGGCTGTTTTGAGTTAGCTGGAGGTGGTGGAGTTATATCAACTTTAACTGGCATTATTTTTCCATTAAAACGGATGACCAAGCTTTCATAAGTGTGACAGTTAATAGGTGTTCTTTCTTTCAACAACTGGCGCCTCGTTTTGACAGCTATCGCTTTTCCAGTAAATTCTATGAATTAAAATCTTGACTATATGCAATAATAATTCAAATATACTAAAAACTAATACGCAAACTTCTTTGTAATATAAGAAAATTCTTTTACTAGCGGATTTTACATAAAAAGGAAGTGAAAGTTTTAAGTAGGCTTTTGGAACTCGATAACAGATTAAAAATATCCATTTGGCAACTCGTGACACTGACAGCGAAGTACACGCACATATTTGGCCTTTTTTTCGAATATTTACTTTGTTTGGTTGTTTAGTCATAATAAAATAGTAATTTTTAAAGACTTACTAAATGGAAAATAATTATGTATCTGCCACTACGTCCATTATCGCAGTAGTAAATTACTAATAATAAGTGGTAGTTGGCAATGAATGGATAATCAAGATTCAATAAAATAATATACAACAAGTACATAAGACCAAACTTTTTTAATTATACTTCAACATCAACAGTCTTTATTACAGGTCTTAGAACATTTTACAGATTTGAAATAAAAGTGTTTTGTGAGAAAACTGAGACTTACTAAAACAAAGCATGGTCCAAGCTTGTTGATGGTATACTATAAATCATCATATTTTGTCTATGGTATAATGGTAGGGTTTCATCGTTTCGTTGGTTTCGTTGAACGATTCACTTGTATAGATTGTTTTGTTTTGTGATTAATTTAATAAAAACGATCAAATTATACATTTTATCATGATTTCGTTTAAAATGTCGACCGTTGTTCTAATTGACAAATGTTATAAGTCAATCTACGTTTTGTGATCTTTAAGCAATAGTAGTGATATTTTCCCACATAATTATGGTTAACTGACGTTAGACTGTGCATCCTCAATTATGGCAGAGCCAGGTTATTACCACAGTGATTATGTTCGACACCCAGTTCTCCAGGAGCTCGGTGTCAAGTATGGTATTAAAACGGAGTGTATTCCAGAAATAGCTTTGCCGTCTAAGTTGGAAGAGCTCAAGGATGTCATACGTAGAGAAATACGTAAAGAACTTAAAATAAAAGAGGGAGCTGAGAAATTACGCGAGGTGGCCACTGATAGAAGATCACTCTCAGATGTTGCGAATATCGTGAAAAAGGCCAACATCAAGCTCAATGAACTCAAGTCGGACCTTCAGGAACTGGAGTCTCAGCTCCTGCTGTCTCGCGGCCAATCCACTCCTACCTCACCCGAGGATCTCTCCTACGATGAGGAGATTATCCTCGCTTCTGAAGCAGCCCAACAACAAAGGCAACTTGGTGAAGCTACAACAGACCGCAAACTGGCATCACTTGAAAAGCAGTTGAACATAGAGCTTAAAGTCAAACAAGGTGCCGAAAATATGATACAAAGTATCAGTAGCAGCAACCAATCCAGAGACAAGAAGCTACTTGCTGAAGCTCATCAAATGCTAGCAGATTCTAAAGACAAGATTGAATATTTAAAGTTACGTATTTCTAAGCTGAGTAAACAACAAAGAGGTGATAATGCAGGTGCAAATGGAGATGGAAAGAGTTCTGACATAAGTGGAGTAGCTGCACTATTGGATGAAAGAATTGCTGAACTCAGAAACCGATTAAGAATTGAGGCAGCTGTTGTAGAGGGGTCTAAGAATGCCATAAGACTATTACAAAGTGACAAGAAAGTAACTGACAAAAAAGCTTTACAAGAAGCTCAAACAAGCCTCTTAGAATCATCACAAAAGTTAGATTTGTTGCGCAGATCTCTGGACATGCGTAGACAGGAGCTACCTTCTGAGAGCCCTGCATTTATAGAGTTAGGACATGAGTTACGCAGTACAGGATCTAGCCCTGGGTATGTGAGCTTATCTGGTGGTAGTGGCTCTCGAGCTCAGCTTCTATCTCCTGCACCTTTGATCAGTCCTTGTGTCCAAGTGACTGGTACATTAGAAGTAAGATTGATGGGTTGTCAAGATCTTCTAGAAGATGTGCCTGGGAGAACACGCCGTGATCCTATGGCCAGCCCTTCAGATTTGAAGTCATTTGTTAAGGGAGTTACAATACGTAATTCAATGAAGTACACATACAGCATTAAGGAAGACACAAGTAATGAAATAATGGCTGTTTTGAAACTAGACAACCATAATGTTGCACAGACCAGTTGGAGGCCGTGCTCACAACAAGCATGGGATCAAAGGTGAGTTCTGAAATTGAGACTTATAAAACAATACCAATGTGTCATGCTGTACAACAATATTTTAGAATTATTATGTTGCATCACTTTTAAATACTAAATCTTATATAACAAATCAGAAACCAATTAATTGAATATATCTTTGTATCACAACTTCCTTGTATGACAATCTCAATAATTCCTTGCTGTTACTCATATCTTATCTACATGCTGTTCACATATTTACTGTGTGACTAAAAGTTGTAGTTCTCAACAAACATGGCCCTAATCTGGCAGTTAACATGAATTACCATATAACTATATTTTGTTATAGATTTGTTATCTTTATGGTTAAATAGGATAACCATGTTTCATAGTTTAAGTGGCAATTTTATGAGGAAAAAAGTCAATGAAAATCTCTTAGCTGGTTCAAACAATATTTTGATATAACATGAGAAATATAATGCATAATGAAAATGTTTCTATATTTATTAAAATATTTACCCCTATAAATCTGTAAAAAAAAAATAGCCACCCTATAATCTACTGAATGTAATAAGTCCTTGAAAGAGTACTAATCTGCAACCTAATACCTTTAATGTTATAATATTATGAGACACATCTCAAATTAGGTGTCATGTCACATGAGCATTAGTCATGAATAATATAACACCTGTGATATCCAACTTTATAAGCATATTTTTGCTTGTAGTGGACTCATTAGAGTGTAAACAATTATGAATTTACCTGTAACTAACATAAAATTAATATTGAATAATTGTTCCAATTAAGTACCACATAAAATGTTTATGACTGAGCTGTGAAAAAATCAATTAACATATAATAACTTAAATGTTTCAGATTCACCATAAAACTGGACAAGTCAAGAGAACTGGAAATTGGTATCCACTGGAAAGATTGGCGTGGCTTGTGTGCAGTTAAAGTGTTAAGACTGGAAGAGTTTATCGACGACATTCGACACGGAATGGCTTTGGAGCTTGAACCCCAAGGTCTTCTCTTTGCTGAAATCAAGTTCTTAAATCCGATTATTTCAAGAAAACCCAAGCTACAGCGTCAAAGAAAAATTATAAAGCAACAAGGCAAGAACATACCTAGGCCTTCTTATGGCGAAATGCACATTCCAGCTGTTGTGCTAGGCAGGCTCTTAAAACGCTCTTCTCCCTCAATTCAAAACATTCAAACTGCTCATATGAATCAATCTCAGCAACATAGCTTTGAATCTGCATCTATTGATAATAGAGAAATTGAAAATCCTAATGTAACTTTAGGAGGTATGGCAGGTATAAGGCCATTGGGTCTGCCTTCCACACCCCTCACACCTCAGCTGCCAACCACACCCTCTACTCAGCCAACTTTGCCATTTCAACCCCCTCCTAATGTTTCTACTTTAAGAATGGAGAAAGAACTCCAAGAAGCATTTGCATTTTTAGAAGATTCTTATACAAGGGATAATTATGTCACAAAAGAACCCCAAACACCATCTTGTGATACACCTTTAGTGGAGTATCCACCTTCACCATCCCCTAAGCTGGTTTTAGAGTTTCCTAGCAATGAAGATCAAATTGTTGAGGTTACTAGCAACATGAGAATTTCCTCTTCTCGTTCATCATCAGTAATAGATACAATGGGGAAAGAACAGGATTCCAGAAGGCAATCTGGAGATATGTCTATGGAAAGTTTCAGATTGTTAAGTGTCCTAGGCAGAGGGCACTTTGGCAAAGTAATTCTTGCTCAATACAGACCCACTAATGAATATTTCGCAATAAAAGCTTTAAAAAAAGGTGATATCATAGCCAGAGATGAAGTAGATTCCTTACTGTCTGAAAAGAGAATCTTTGAGGTAGCAAATGCAATTAGACACCCATTTTTGGTTAACCTGTTTGCATGTTTCCAGACCGAACAACATGTGTGTTTCGTAATGGAATATGCGGCAGGGGGTGATCTGATGATGCACATTCATGCTGATGTGTTCACTGAACCTAGAGCAGTTTTTTATGCAGCTTGTGTAGTATTAGGCCTACAGTATTTACATGAAAATAATATTATATATAGAGATTTAAAATTAGACAACTTACTTTTAGACACTGAGGGGTATGTTAAGATAGCTGATTTCGGTCTTTGTAAAGAAGGTATGGGATGGGGAGATCGCACTGGTACATTTTGCGGTACCCCAGAATTTCTTGCCCCTGAAGTTTTAACTGAAACTTCATATACTCGTGCTGTAGATTGGTGGGGACTTGGCGTTCTCATATTTGAAATGTTGGTTGGCGAGTCGCCCTTCCCCGGAGAGGACGAGGGCGAAGTGTTTGATTCCATAGTTAATGATGAAGTTCGTTATCCAAGGACGTTGTCTTTAGAAGCCATAGCCCTAATGCGCCGCCTATTAAGAAAGAATCCTGAGCGACGTTTAGGCTCTTCAGAAAGAGACGCGGAGGATGTCAAAAAACAAGCTTTCTTCCGTAATGTTAATTGGGAACAACTACTTTTACGTAAAGTAAAGCCACCATTTGTGCCAACAATAAATAATTTAGAAGATGTGAGCAACTTTGATAGTGAATTCACGTCTGAGGCAGCAGTGTTGACGCCACCCAAAGAACCCCGCCCGCTCTCTGCCACAGATCATAAGTTGTTCCATGACTTTACGTACATGGCAGATTGGTGCTAGACTAGTTTTCTTTCAACCGATTTGAAGTTAGATTTTAATTTCATGATATTAATAGACAACTATAAACCCCCATTGCCTTACAAAGTGTGTGAAGATTTCTGTATTTTGATAATAACACTGTTATCTATACAAAGGAGTTTCTAATAATGTAGATCCTCTTGTTAACTTGTATTTAATGCAGTTAAATGCAATATTTTATAATAAGCTGTATAATTTAATGTTCTTACATAGTGCTAATGTTTATTTTTTTAAAATGACGTGTTATAGATTTATATATTGTGTAGTTATGAAATTAACTTAGATACTAATAATAATGTTAAGTGAAGGCGTGTCAAATCATATTACGTTTTCAGTCAATTGTATTCAGTAAAATAAAGGTATCACCAACATACATCTTTATTTATCTACAACATGAGTATTTTTGAAAAATAAAACAACTGAGTTTGAATTGTAACTTCTAATATTACATTTGGTAAAAATGAGCATAATATCTGGAATTGATTACTGATTCGAGGGACATTTTATATTTACAAAGTGTGGTTTATAGTCTGCTGGACTGTATGAAAATATAAGAGAATCATACAAACCTTTTAAAAAAACTCAAACATTGGTCCATATCTATTTAACATCAGCTTTCTCTATATTCAGAATGCAAAAAATACATTTACTACATGCAACAGGGCATGACTTAAATTAGAATTTTGGTAGATACATTTGACTGCACCAAAAACTTTTACAATTCTAATACTAATTTTATTCATGTGTCAACTGCCAGATGCAGTATTGCATGTGTGATGAATCTATAAGTAGATTAAACATTATTTACAATAATTTGTAAAACCTTTTTGCTACAGTCATTGGTATTTACACCTTACAAGCAAGCTGTTGAAACATTAAATAATTTTTTAAGTAAATTCTATTAAAATTTTCACACTTTATACCAAATTGAGTATTTACCTAATAATTATAATGTACTGAAATAGAAGACCAAGATACAGATACCACTCAATTGACTAATAAAAGGTTATTGCAGGACTAAACAAGTTTTACATAGTACAGAAAGAAAAGGAAGATATATAGACTGTTTACACTCTAAAAATATGTACACATTTCCACACACAGAGCTGACAGTCTCAAAAATATTAAATATAAGTTAAGCTCACATTCGTGAACCCTTTTGTTGAAGCACCTTAGCACGGTCTGTAGGTTCTATATCATTGCTATTGAGGGAACTACCACACTCTCTGCTGACAACACAAAGGAACTCTGCATGCTCATCATTCCCATAGTTATACTGGGAACCAATGTTTATCAGCTGTTCGAATTTCCACCCGTCAGACATAGTGGATACCATTTGTGTGAGCTCTTCCTCATGAAACTGTAGCACTCTGTACACATGCTTTTTAGAATCTTTTAGTGGCCTCCTTTCTCTTAAACATATTCTTTCCTTAACTAATCTTATAAGTTCGGTTATATTATAAAACTCAGCTTCTTCCAACACCCCCTCTTCGGCGATATCATTATTAATAACCAGTTTACCGTGACGGAGATAATTAAGGACTGGTGAAAAGTACGTGGGATCTCTGTCTATTAAGTATGCGCCAGTTTCATCCTGAAACATATAATACGTCAAAGTAGTGACAAATAAAGTATAACTCATTTACATACAAAAAGACAATAAGAAATTTAACAAACCCTGTCTGAAATCAAATCGCTGTCTTCTTGTACTAATCGATATAAAAATGAATTAGGATCTCTAGATAACGTCGTTTTCGTAGTCAAAAAATATGTTCCGCCAACATTAAGTTTAACCCACTGTTTACTGCTCCGCCTCTCATTGTTGAATTTCTGTATATTTTCGTCCAAAAAATCACCGTCACCAACTCGCTCCGCCATGGCGTACCATAAACAAAACAAACAACTTTTTGTTTCTTCATTCATGCCTATTTCTTTTGACGCGAGAATGGAATACGGTTTATTGAACTGTCACTTATTTATTCATATCTACGAACTTTGATTATAGCTATTTCAGTAGATGAAGTAGCTATTGAAATCGATCTTTTAGATCAATAGTTTGTGAAGATTATTTTTTTCTTTTCATCTTTCAAGAAGAATATAAGTTGTAAACGTACTATAGCATAATCTTAGCTCTATGGTTACTAATTTACTATTTACCTAAAGCAAAATAATATTCACTGATTGGATTACACAAGCTACTTTTTTCATCTGTTCTTCGCAGTTTCGACTTTCGTCTGCTGTTGACTTGTTTGTGTCAGTCAAACTAATATTGTTGGTGGTTTTACGAGGTTTCTTGCACATATTGCTTAGTGAAAGAGTTTGAGTATCAGTTAATACCAAAAACAGTTGAATTATCTTAGAATGTCTATTTGATAAGGCTAAACTGCCACAATGAGTAGCAATTTAGATAATGATAGATCAATTGCTGGCAAAATGCATCCAATTGATTTAGCGCCTCAAAAAATTACTATCGTGAAAAGTGTCACTAATTCTGAAATGAAAATGGCCCATTTGATATCGGGTCAACCTAAAACAACAGGTTCAAGTCAGCTAGTAACCCACGCCAGCCCCGGGACTGGCTTGATGCGTCCAGGGCTTGCTCAAATTATTTCTTCTAATGTCGTGTCGCAGGTAAGTTCATGTTCGTTTGTTTCATTCTTTGACGATCACTAATGAAAGAAAATATATTTTTTGTGTTCTGTTTTAGCATTATAATACGTAAAATAAAACAAATAATAATCTTATAGCAATCATTTTTTTTTGTATCCTTAATATTTATTTTCTTCTAGCCTCAGATGATAATAAGTGGATCACCAATACTGCAGGGAACTCAGATTGTGAGCCAAGGTTCTCAAATCATTGGTCAGAATACCCAGATCATGTCACAATCTCAGCTACTTACCCCAGGGCCTATCATAAGTCCTGGCACACAGATTATAAGTCAAGGGACCCAGTTGTCTGCTCAAGTGTCAAGTTCAAGTAACATAGTGTCAGGAAATGTTCAGGCCAGTGTGGCTTCTGCTGTGAGCAGCACACAGGTACTAAATGTTGGTGGGCAACTTGTGAGTGGGGCTGGCAATCTAGTTGTGAACTCATCAGTGCGCACGCTGCCACCTACAGTGAGGGTGCTACCACCACTACCACATCATAATACAAGACCAGGTAAATATCTTTTCTTAACAAAATTTTATTTCACTTCAAATGAGTATTGTTTTCGATTATTGGATCTACAATGGCAAGTGTACATGTAAAATATGTTTTCAGCTGTATTATCTAGTGTGAATGTGAGCAGTACCAGTGGAGTGCTGGTTAGCAAAGGTGTTGGTGTCACCAGCCATGTCCCTCGAGGCCTTGCTGCCGGTGCATCCCTGGCTGTCCGTCCGGTGACACCAGCTGCAAGCTCTCAGGGAGCCGTGGCACAAGGTGTGTAGACTGTAGCTTGTACTTTGATAAAAGTTATGTCAATCTAATTGTTATTTGTGACTAAGGTGCATGATATGTTCATGATAAAATAGTGGCTCAGTAATTGTTAATCAAGTTCAAATTTGTATAACAGTACTTTTCTATAATATACAACACAAATCACTGTGCAATTATCATGTAATGGTTTTTCACATACTATGTGTATGAACACCAATTAAGTAAATTTGCTAGTTAGATTGCTAGACAATAGGTAGATATCTTTACATAATATACAACACAAAATGTAATATATTTCTTGTAATAACCAGGTGGAGGTTGGTCAAGTAACGCACGTGGCCCTCGCAGCACATTAGTGTACGGTCAGAGAAATACTCGCGCGCCGGCGCCTGCCGCACAACCCCCGCAGGTGCCGCAACAGTCACATCCCACTATTGTTACTCTGCCATCTACTTCTGTGCTTACATGTAAGTAAATTTTGCTTTTACTAAGCAATAAATTTTTAAATTACAGGCACAATATACATAAATAAATGTTGTGCTAGTAGTTAAGTAGAATGCCGATTATACAAATTCATTGGGCTAGGGTTGATTTAGATACACATAGAGTGTTAATTATGAAAATCAAACTGTCACACATGGTATAAACTTTATTAAGTGGTGTGTCTTGCTTCTGTCTATCTGTCTGCAAGTTTCAACTTGTTACAATGGTACAAAAATTACTTGGTTTGAAATGGACTAAATTCGGATAATCGGCGTTCGCATTATCAACGCTCTACTCTACCAATTATAGCAAATGGAGTCAAGCATACCTGAATACATGTTTTTGTTATTATAGCAAGCGGTGTAATCTCTGGTGCGGGACGTGGAGCCCCGCAACGTGCGCCCACACCTACGCCAACTGCGGCCACTACCGCGCCTAGACCGCTTCCATTGCTGCAGAGAAACTATCAGCCAGCCAAAGTGAGTCAAAGTAGAATAACTTAAAAATTCAACTTGTAAGGCAACTTATCGACTACCGAAACTGAAATTCAGTTCAATTATCTTCATGTAATTTAATTTACAACATTTTTAAATATATTGTAGAATTACAGAGATATATGAACATATAACGTCAACTAATCCAGTCACAAAAGTAATAAACTTACACAGAGCCAAGCATTTAACTGAACAAGATTTAACAGATTTGTGACTGTAGTTACAGAAACTTGTTTCTGGACCCAAAAATTATTGTGCTTAAACTCAGAATTCTTAAGTGATATAGCCAACAAATATGCAATAACAATGTATCGTGTTGTGTCCAGGTGGTGGGTGTAGCGAGTGTGGGCGTGCGCGGCGTGGTGGGCAACAGCGCGCCCGCGCAGCTCTACTACGAGGTGCCGCGCCCCGCGCCATACTCGCACCAGCCGCAGCAACAGGCGCCGCAGCCGCAGGCACAGTGTCAGTCTATAACTACTGTTTATTACTATTCACTTAACCAGTAACTTGGACTGGATTACTACTGCAAGGCAGTCAGATGTTATGTTTGACTGACTAAGCAAAATTAAAAAGTCAAACTCAAGCCTAAGTTTTGATTGGGCATTTTAGACCATTCAAAACTGAAAATTTGTATGAAACTATAGTTCAGCTCAGCCTTCTTCTATTCATAACATTGGATTTTATTACAAAAAAAAAAAAACTTGATGTAAATATTTGTTTTGTGTTTGTAGTGACCGTCGTGAATACTGTATCGGTGTCGCCAGAAACTCGCTTGCCCACAACATCCGTCCCATCTCAACAGATTTTACCGAGACCATCCATACTCAGGAAGAGGGAATTTGATGGGTAAGTGACAATCTATTGACCACTTATTTTTTTATAAAATTACCTGTAAAAATGTATGTTATTGATTTATTTTTGCTATGCATATTCAGTAACTTTTGAATGTGTAGTTAAGCTTTTTTTTATTTTGTTTTATATTTTGTGCCATATTGAATTTTTTAATACTACATCTTCCGTGATGAACGTTTTCTTTTCCAGTAGCGGGGCTCGATACATGTTCGGATTATCTAATACCCTTGCCTGTGTTATAGGTGTGATGATCCCCGCAGGTCGCCGAGCAAGTCTGGCGCTGTGTACCGGCGCGGCTGCGGGCTGGGCTGGGAGGACGTGGCGGCGTGCGGCGGCTGCGGCTCCAACGGCTCCACCACCATCAGCGCGTCCTCCTCGCCCGCGCCCGACACCGAGCCCGAGCCCGCGCGCCCAGACCTCGACCTCAGCCCGCGCAAGAAGCCGCGCAAGCAGATGTGAGGGACACGCAACTAATACTGCACATAGTGCACATTGCTCAACATAACACTCACTCTTGGAAAATATTAATAAAAAATTTAGACTCCTATGCAAAACTCATTAGATCTCAAAAATTTAACAAATAACACATGGTTATTTGTATCACATTGAAATGAATAAAAAATATATTGAAAAGGTATAATGTGGGTTAGTAATCCCTGCAACTATTATAATATGATATTTTGTCGTAGATTAAGCAGCGAAGTGAGGCAATGCGACTATCAAGGAGAAGAGCCGCCGCCTACTCCGCCGCCTGTAACATTCAACCCTCCTCCTAAACGTATGTATATTTATATATTCAGTTCGACATAATATCTATCAAATTGAAAGTATTCGAAAAAGTTCTGAAAACAACATTTCCGATGCAGATGTGGAAGAAAAACCAAAATGGAAGAAAAGGATTAAGAAGGCCGTCCCTACTCCAAAAAAGGGTTAGATATTTTCGATATGAATATGCAGTTGACTGCGACGATTGGCAATAGTACTAAAAATAATCACACGATATGTTTTGGTGTGGCATTGTCGAGTGTATGTATGTGACATGTTAGAGCGACTATGTTGCATCTCATGCATCGATTGCAAAATTTCAAAATTTATGTAGTAAATGTCGTCCTGTGTTGGTACGTCAGTGGCATAGCCTACTATGTAATGTGTTGTGTGTGTGTCAGGGCCGCTGCTGAGCTCGTCGTACGTGTGCGGCTGGCGCAGCACTGCGCTGCACTTCACGCGGCCGGCGGACGTGCGGCGGCGCGAGCCCCGCGCGCGCGACATCGTGGCCATCGCCAGCCAGAAGCACGTGCTCACCTCCGCAGAGGGCTGGAAGGTGCACCACCTCACCGCGCAGATGGATGACCTGGTAACACTCACAACTATCTCAAGCGTATATGCCGCCGTTATTGCTGTCTTATATGTTAATCTTATTAGATCATAGTAGCTGGTTTTTATACGATCAGTTGTGAGTCTTCATAATCCTTCGAGATATTACAGGCATTTACAAAATATCTCGAAGGATAATGTAATGTATTTTATTTAATACATTTATTCTTTAGATGTCTCTGGAGTCTGACGTCGGAGAACAGCTAGCGAGTCTCCTGCGAGCACTTGAAACAGCGTCAGGACGTGCGTTATCCGCTCTTCAGCCTCATTCACATACTTTACTGGAGCTACTTAAGGTACATTTTTTTATTTGTAACAATTTTGTAATTTAATTCTTAAATTAAAAAATTACAGACTATAATAATAAATATTAAATTAGGAAACTAAAATAATATTGTTTTTCCAGGGAAACATTCAAAGGAGTAAAATTGTGTGCGAGGGCATCCAAGAAGCTCGCGAGGACATACTTCGAGTGTTCACACACCGAAACTTTGTTTCCGATATTTTGACCCGGCAAGCTGATAAACGGTGCTTCCGAAAGCATCGTTCACAATCATAGCCCGCGGCCAAGAAGCATGCACACAGAAAATAGACAGTATTCTCTTGGGCATGTGCATATATCAGCGTTGTCGGCTTACTCAAGTCACTATTTCATTTATAACTTGATGACTGAATAGTATAGCAAGAATAACGCTTTTTTGGTAACTTAAAAGTACCAGAAAAAAGCAAAGTGCATTTGAGTAAGGCTTCAAGATTTGTAGACTACTTCTACTAGAGTATTTAATAAAGGGTGATTCTTCCATGAATTATATTGAGGTTCTAAACATGTAAATAGATCTAAGTGTATATTAAGCAATTAAAAAATATTTAAGTTGAGAAAAGAATGCCTTGAATGAGTTGTGTTGTTTTGGGACTTAATTTGAAAATATATGATTTATATACACCTATCCTAATTCTTGTTTATTATAATAAATTGTACCCTACCTCAAGTATGTAATCTAATGTACATTATTACAACTATCCATTTACTACCCTAATACTGAAGAACAGTATTTTCAAGATTCAAGGGGAGTATTTCTCTGGATTACTTGTGAGTGTCTACTTATTTATCTATAAGCCATGGATTTTGTGAGTAACACTGGACACCATTTTTAATAAAAAGCTCATCTTTTGAAGTATTGATTTTTAAATTTTATTTTGACATCTACTGCAGACATCGATTTCTACGGTGTTAATGAAGAAAGGATATTAAAAGGGTAATAATATAATTCATTGTATGTCTGTACTTGACAAAGAGAATATAACCACTACGTTTACTATGGTTTGGTTTACGTTTGGTACTTGATATGGAAAATGTCAGGCTTTTTTTGTGTTATATGTACTTTCTCTGCATTGCTTTAAATATTTCAAAATCAATAAATCCATCCAGCCATCCTCTTAATCAAGCAACATCAGCAAGTAGCAATTTTTTATTTTAAGGGATTTGTTCAGTAGTTCTTTATATGGCAAAACCTAATATTTTAGGCTATAACATACTATATAGCAAACGCTTGGATTTCTGATTTTTATCCTGACCGTCAGTTGTCAACATCGTCAATGTCAAGTTGACATGACAATATTGTAATAACCTTAAAACAGTGCATTGTTATTATTTCTGGATATAATTATAAAAAAAAAAAACAATTAAAAAATGGCAAGCAGCAGGTTGGAAAGAATTGGAACAATTTTTACACGGTAATAAACAGCCTTTTTGATTTTATGTTACTCTAATTGTCATAAAAAAAGTTTTCTTTGAATTTATGATAAATTTCAAAAAATTAACTTTAGAATGTATATTCTTAAATTAAATTTTTACGCGGTAAAAAATAGCGGGAATCGTATTCGTTATTCTTCTAATTGTGGCTCATTGTGGAGCGGAGTAGCAAATTCACCGAGTTTCATTAGTTCATCTTCATACGTAATTTATAAAAATGGCATCAAAGAAACTAGGCAAAGCAAAGTTTTTATCCGAAGATTTAAATGAATTGCTAAATGAATCTCAGTTTTTAAAAGACTCTCCTACTCCGAAAAAAGTTGCTAAAAGGCAGAGAAATGATATGACTGAAGAAGAAGGAATTGCTAAACTGATTGGTCAGTATCAAAGTAATTCTAAGAAAAAGAAACTGGAAGTGAATGTAGAAGCTTGTAAAGAGTCTCGTCAGAAAATATTAGATGTTATGAGTCATCAACTAGATACAAGGTAAGTTAGAGCAGAAATTTAAATTCATAAGGTAGTTCCTACAATAAATTATGTATTGCTAAGTTACTTACACTGAAACAAATTTTCAGAAAAGAAAGAAGTGATAACCTATTGAAAAACTTGTCCGAAGTAATGATTCAGCTAGAGGTAGACTGCAATGCTCTGAAGGACAATGAAAAAAAATTAGAACATTTAACAGGAGCTGTAGTAAAATGTATGCAGCAAGCTACAACAGCTCATAAACAAAAACTTAAAGCCTTAAAAGATATTCATGCTTCCTTCAAAAAACAGTAAGAAAAGTTACTTTTACATTTTAAATCTTTGTGTGTTCAAGTTACTTTCCTTAAAATTTATAATTGTTTATAATCATTTTAGATGTGAAGAAATGGAGGCAGATCACAAAGCAGAAACTGACAAACTAGCAGAAGAATTGGAAGATGATATTAGAAAACTCCAGCAGAAATTAATATCTGAAACTAAAAGAAGTGGTTGGGAAAATCTCCGCAGAACCATTTTTCATGCTATGCAGAATGACTTTTAATTGCTTTTAGTTTATTTAAAATAAATTGTTAATTTTCTAAACAACTTATTATTGCCGGCATGTAACTTGGCACAAGTTAAAGCAAAGGGATAGATGCGCTAATTACAAGTATGTATTTAAAATGACTTCTGGACATTTCAAAGTATTGCCACGTTACATGCCGAGAAGAGTACCAGTGTTTGAAATTAAATGTGTATTTTTGGTACAATTAAAATAAAAAAGTACAAATGCTGAATAGCAATATTAAACAGTATTTTACACACTTTTCGACTTTTATTAATTGTGTATGTAAAAGTGGCCTGTGAACCCAAAAATTAAATTAATTGATGTCCTAAAACATCAAAATAGATAAAAATGGTGATTGTTTTATTATTTTCTGTATTACAGGGTTGAGGGGCTGCTTACACGAGGTGCAGTGAAACCTGATGATAGACCATTGTGGTTTGATGTTTACAGAGCTTTCCCACCACTTGCAGAACCCAAATTCGCTAAACCTAAACCAGAAATCAAACCTCTAAGGCAAATCTTATATCCGGAAGATGCTATAAGAGCGTAAGTCCGTAATTCCCGATTGTATACGAGACTCCAGACCAAAATAAATGTTTACTGTGAATCCGCAGCCTCCTATGTTACTCTTTGCAGCGGCTACGTGAATGTTAACCGCTGCGGCAGTCGAATCCCATGAAGTACCACTTATTTGTTTTTTACTTTTACAGGAAATTTCATTCTAGTGGACATGGTTTAGGTGCGATAAGTTTAGCAAGTACAAATGAAACCACAACGAAGAGACTTGTTCAACAGTACGAGAAGCTTAAGGCAGAGGGTATATCTGAGGCTGAAATCATTGAAAAATCGGCAACTGCAGTGGGCAGTGAACGTCAATTGGAAGCTAATAAGGCCAAAGATGCGACAGTTAGCCCTGATTCAGTAACTGCCAAGCTATTGAATGAAGCAGACATTACTAACATTTTTAAAGATAAGCAGTCTTAAATATAGTGAACATCCTAACATTTAGAATTAGATAATTTGATCTAAGTACTACTTTGTAGCATAGAATAAATAAAATAATTTACGTTGTTACCTACTTGGATTTTAATTCCTATATAGTTCATAATACTACCTGTATGGTTCTATAAATGTAAGCCTTTAGTTCTGACCAGTGCTAGCGTCACTCTTTTCAGACGTGAAGTGTACTTTATACGCCAGAAGAAATTTGTACTGTCGGAGCAAAATGCAGCGACACCCGCTCGTTTATTGTTTAGCTTAGCTAGTGTAGATACTACTAGCTAATACCCCTCCACCTTCTCCAGAACGGGGAAATACCACGAAGGTTTTGCCAGATAAAAATATACCTTCCTATTATAGGTTTACAAGTATTGCAAACCTCATACACAACACATAATATTTGGTCAACTGTAAGGGACCGATGTTATCTTCGTCTTTTTATCAATTTTCTAAAAAAGCCTTGTACCTATTCGCTATCTAAGTTTTCGGTAAGGTAGGTAGTGGACATAGGTAACTGAAGATAGGTATTGTGTGCTGTAACAGCTAGTGTTATAAATGAAGTACATAAGTTACAGAAGTCTAAAAAGATAGACATTACACTACATTAGTCTACACGCAATAGTTTAGGCTACCTAGACTATTTATGCCAATAATCAAAAACAATTGGTATGAGATCCTATTGAGTCATAGGCAAGTACTAAGAGCTACTTTTATATTTTTGAGCCAGTTCTGGGTATGAAGCGTGTGTGCCTTACTAATCACACTATCTTATCTAAGCCTGATAAGGCCTCGCGCTAAAGAACACACCTATGCTCCTATGTTTTAGTGTGTCATCAGTTTGGCATTATAACTGTGTTTTTAATTCAGTGTCTGGTGGTGTCCTAATTAATATCAAGTGTTAAAATGGCACAAAAGAAGTCATTTTTGTTTTACTTTGCTGTAATTTTAGGTAAGTGTACCACAATTATTTTGGTATAAGAATTTTAGGATCCCTTAGTTTATCTCGAAAACCTTTGTCAATAATACGCAATATTGGATGCCATTCTTTATTAGCGTTAACACGACGCTTCAATAGCCAAAGATAGCGCATATATAAGCTTTAAATTTAACAGTTAATATATTTCTTTGGAAATATTATCCACTCAAAAAGTCTACGGCTATCCTACTCAAGCACCAAGCACATACATTGGTTTTGATGTGCAAGGCTTAATTAAGAGCCTAAGAACTCCGTTAGATGCTAGTTAATATATTATGAACTAAAGTATTTAGGAGAGTAGGTATTTACGTATCTAATTTCTTCTTAAACTTTATTTTCAGTTGTGCTGAGTACTCTGACACAAGAATGCGAAGCCAGACGAAAGATTCTTCGAGGGAGACGCGTGATGACGCGAACTTATTACCGTAAGCTTTGTGATTCATACTTTAGCCATTCAAATCATTATTCTCAGGAATTCTAATTAACAGAATAGCCATACATTAACAAGATAGGTATAATTCCTCCTATTTAAAGTATCTACCCAGAAAATAGGTTTTGAAAGTCAGATCGGCAGGCGTTTTATAAATCAGTATCTGGAAGGCGATCTCTATATAATTTGGAAAAAGAGATAGGAAACTGCGGTAAGTCTGCAAGAGTCCTGGAAAGATACTAAATAACTTGAGAACAAAGAATTTCCCACCACTTACCATTCAAATTAAGACATAATTTTTCAGAAATTGAGCATATCTTATTTTTATCATGGTAATACTGAAGTAAATCTTTTTTCAACTATTTGCAAAGATGAAAAGATTAATCGGAACGAAATCAGTAAGTAGTTTTGATTAGTGATAGTGTTCATGTAGGTAATGTTTATGTGTTGTATTGTTTCAGATGGTAACGCGGTGCCTGCTTGGGCTATAAGTTTGATGGCTGGCATGGGTATGCTGGTCGTAGGTGGAGTGCTTTACGTCATCATGAGGAAAATTGTTTTATCTTCAGAGACGGGCTCTTTGAATACATATCAACCAACTATGCAGCAAGACGTCTAATTGATATTTCATTTATCTTTTTTTTTATAAGATTTTAGATTGTTATACATTTGCCTCCTATGCTATGTAATCATGAATTTTAAGATTCTGTAGGAAAGAGAAATTAAACTATGCATGATTTCAGCAGTAGATTAATGGATGTAATTTTAAGTTTTATTTTTTACAATATAAACGATTACTGTACCACCTCAATGTTTTTGTCTAGTTTGTATGTGTTGCTGATTTGCCTATTTTAGTAACACGAATATAACTTGATTTAAATAAAAAATGTTTTAGATATAATTTATTATTATCTTTTATTTCAATATACAATCGAGTTAAAATGGATATATGAAATTCATTATCTAAAATGAACATGTCATTTATGAGATTGTATTAGACAAGGGAATTAGTTGACGAGAAAAAATAATTAATATTAGAATTCTCTGCGATGATATTTGTCAGGGTCAAAGTAGGAAGTAACGACGACACGATTACTGAATTTGCGACCAGTGAGAGTTTGCTGAGCCTTTTGACAATCAGCAATACTGTTAAACTCCACAAACACCTGGAAACAAACAATTCAATTAAAGCATTGCTTAAACCCTCACATGGTTGCATAGCACAAGATTTTAACAACAAGTATCTTTAATTCACCTTTCCACAACCAGGTACTTCAACTCCTTCTATAGGTCTTGGGATTTCTATACTGCGAACACAGCCATATTTGTTGCATTCCTCCCTATAAATTAAAATTGAAAAAAAATGTGGTTAGAAGTACACAAGTCCAAAAAAATATATTTTTACAATTCCATTCACTTTCTATCAATCTTATAAATGCGAAAATCTATATAATATAAGGCATGATGAATCTCGTATATTTAATGAAAGGCTTTTAAATTGATGGGGATTTTCATAAAACTAACTTGATGTCTTCAAGGATGTCCTCGTATTCCTCTTCGTCGCGCAGTTCGTCGGGTGTGACCATGTTGAGAAGGCACAATACTTCCGTAGGTGGACCAGCGCCTGCTAACGTTAGCCCAGCCACTTGCAGCTGTACTGGTGCAGCGCCGGTCATTGCTGAACAAACGAAGAGTTCAATCAGAATTTATAAATAAAGTAGGATTGAGGTAGTCAAGAATACTATTTGTAAGTCCATACCTAAGGTTGAGTTCTTAGCACCAATGCTGGCTCTTTGTACAATAAGTTTCTTGTCACCCAATTGCATTCCATTAAGACCTGCAATGGCCTGTTAAGAGAAATCGTTTACATTATGTATTATACAATAAATTTATAGAACAATAAAATAGATAGAATATGTTTTAAATTGTGCATTTACCTGATCAGTCATAGAAATATCAACATATTCGGCAAAGGCGTAGCCCTTGCTCAGTCCTGTAGATGAGTCCTTCACCAAATTGAAAGCTCGGAGTTGCCCAAATGACATCAGCAGTTCTTTTACCTGTTTCACACATTATACAATGAGAAAATGAGTAGTTTTCTCAAAAGTTGCTTTACACTGAATAATTATTTAGGTACATAATTGGTCTATTATGCAGTTGTACTATCATTACACACAATTTTTTAGTGTTCCCGTTACATTTGCTCAGTAAAAGGCAGCAAACATATAAATGAATGTTATCTGACCTGTGTCTAGCCGCATGTTAGAATCAGATGTGAATGGAGGAGACTTGCCTTGAAGTGCCGACGTCTCATTCAAGTACAAGACGTATAGGTGAGAATGAGAGACAACAGTGACACGCGGGCCGCGAATGTGCCAAATCTAAGCTAGGGAGGGGCAGAAAGCAAACTATATCAGTGAGTTGTTTCAGAATATACAGAGCGTGAAGCGCACGCTCATCCCCGCTAGGGTACCTGTGAAAATACCTGAAACGGACCAAAACATAACGCGGCTCACTGCTGGCTCCACCGTAGCCCTGTCAACTGTTGAATCTCGCCCTGAAATGGCTGCGGCACCTAATACTACCTAATGGGAACATCTACGTAGTGTGTGTGTGCGACATTCATGGGTGGCTTGCTTATTATTATTGCTATGAACGACTTACGGATGTTTGTTTTTTTTTCGTAACACCATAGTGATAACGAAAATTTCTTTAAACATGCTTCATGTTTTATTTACCTAAATTGCTAAAAGTAATTTGATCTAAGAGTCAAAAGAAAATAAGGATCGTTGGTTTAATTCACTTCTAGAGAAATCCTAAGAATCTGTGTGTAAGAAAGAGTACAAGAGGCAGTCGCAGTAAAGACCTGCAAAACATAATTTTGTATAATCAGTATGAATTGACAAATATATTTAATCCTTTAATCAGAATTTATATAACACACATGAATTCATGGTGTAATTATGAAGTAGTTCTTTAAGCATGATGTTACTTGATCAGTTTTCTTAACAATCATAAGACTGATAAACATAAATTAAGGCAAAGCACAAGCTGCACTCAGGCAATGTGAACACTTAAACAGGTCTTATTTGATTGTAAACATTTATAAATATCAGCCTTTTATTGGGTTCTTAAAATGCAGTGAAGTATATTACCATGAAACTATGAATTACAATAACTGTGAAACATTGACTTCATACATATTATAGAATAGGGAGATTGTGAACTTAAAATGCCATTTTTTTTTCTTGAACTAATCAATGTTACACAGACATATTTTACACTAATGATAAGATAGGAGCTACTTACTTGGTCCTCATTTAGGTAATTGGGCAAACCGCCAATAAATATTTTGTGTGGAGAATCTGGAACTACCGTGCTAATCACACCAGCTGTAAGCAAATTAATTATGTAATATGTTAACATAATTTTTGTACAGTAACTACTACGAAACAACTCAAACACCAAACACTTTAGGCATCTAATATTCTAGCTTGAATAAAGTAGTTTGTGTTATTATCAAGTAAAATATACAATATTATTAGAAGTTACGGTAGTCATAAAATTTCAGAAATACAAAACTTAGAGGAATATGTATGAAAAACAAAATGTTATTAGCAATATAGGCCAAAGACATGGCATTTTGTTACACTATTTACTTGATCAAAGTAATCTTTTGTTGTCAAGTAAAACTGAAATAATAGATTACCTGGCACAGTGATGGCTGGATTTTCAGTGCCAGGCATGGGTTGATAGTCGTGTGGCCGTCGAATCTTTAAGCTCTGCCCTTTGAAGTTAATACCATCAAACGCCATTGCTTGTGTTGTCTCATCTATAGATCTAAATTCAAGGAATGCAAAGTTTTTGTCCAAATTAATTTGGCAAGCTAACACAGGATTTCCTGCGGCTTGTGCTAAGCCTGAAAGGTGCATCTGTTGATTGAAGAACTCCATTGTTTCTTCTTCGGTGACGCCAAATGGTATGTTACCAACATACAGTCGACGAGCTTGACGAGTTATTGTGGAGCCCACTACTGGTACAGCTGCTTGGGGAGTGTCAGCGACAATATTGGCTGGGATTTGTCCGGCTGCCTGCATAGCCTTATATTGTAGAGGCGTAATATGCTCAAAGCCCGGTGGTGGTACATCCCAGTAAAGAGAGGGCTTACGTCTGCGAGAACGTTTACTCTGATTTTGGTTAGCATTCGGTGATCTGGATCTGCTTCTTCTCGGCTTTTCACGACGTTCTCGAGAACGAGATCTAGAACGCCGCCTCTCCCTTGAACGAGACCTGCGTCGGCGATCTGAAATGGGGTTTACAGGAAATTGTACATCGACTTACAAATCATAATAAAAACAATATTTACTATGTATACAATACCTTTGTCTTCACCCATTTTATATTACGTGTTCCCTTTTTTTGGAAACTCGAATAATAATCACACAAGTTTACTCAAGCCAAAGCAAAAATATGTTTCGCAAAATGGCGTCGGTCGAAGGCAAGAAACTTTTTAATATAATAAATCTGTGAACAAAGTCCTTTAGTATTTTTTAGTTTGCAAACTTTTCACCCATATTTACGTTTTATTTACTTGCTCTAGAAGTAACGTCGTATGATTTTAATAAAAAATAACACATGAATAAACAGATAAACGTTTTAGTGGTTTTAAATAAATGAATAATATAAAAAGACACATTTCTAACTTAAAAAAAAAGTAAAAATACAAAAATGACAGAATCATACGTCAATTCACGTTTCCCAAGCAAAATATAACCCGGCTGATTTAAGAAGCAAGCTTATCAATGAATTTTTAATGTGTACGAATACCTTCTATCTGTAAACATAATATAGGTGGTTTACTCATATGTCAACAACTTGTTCAGAAAAGTGAAAGTTAAGTGAGAATTTATATCTTCGCCGCAGTCCGAAATTGTTATTAAGCTCGATGGCTTGTTGCTATTCGTTGAAATTTCATAAAAGTGTTGTATTTTGTATTATATGAAAAAATGGTAGTTAGTCTTTCATACATAAAGTAATATTATTTTGTCTTTTTTTTTAAGCAAGCATTTGTTTATTAACGTTACTTTTTGTTATTAGGACCAGCACGGAAATGGAGAAGTTAGAAACAGGATCGGAAATGGTGTGGATAAAGTGGAAGCAATTAAAAATGACAAAAACAGTGTTGAGAACAAGCCTGGCTCGTCGAATACAAGAGCTATCGGTCTTATATTTGTTTCGTTACTTTTAGATTTGTTAGCTTTTACAATGATTTTACCGCTCTTGCCTTCGTTGTTAGACTATTACGACAGAGAAGAAGGCAAAGGCAACAGTTTGTATGCCTCATTATTAAGAGCAGTGCAAAGTTTCCAGAAGTTCACGGGAGCTCCTGATCGATTCGCGTCAGTATTATTTGGTGGAGCCCTGGGCTCGATGTATAGCTTCCTACAATTTTTAACAAGTCCAATTGTAGGAAGCCTTTCAGACGCATATGGAAGAAAGCCCATGCTTCTAATTTGTTTGGTAAGTTTCTTATATTACTTTAATTATAATACTCATATTTAAATGACATAGTTAATTCAATTTTACAATATTTTTACCTATTAATATCTCTGGGTCCTGAAAATGTAAATTCTAAACATCAATACTAAGGATATTTATCAAATTTTATCATTTATCCATCAAGTTGGTTGAATTTTATCACAAAAATATGTTGTAACATGTCAAAGATAAAATAAATGGGTGAAGAAACTAAATTATTTTACTACAAAACTGACTGAGATAAAGCTAAAGAAATAAATGATTAGCATTGGCACTGTGCTATGTTACCTCTACAAGTATCTATTTTATATGTAAACATGCTAATTAAGTGATTAATTTGATTTTTAAATATAATTATATTTAGGAACTAAATAAATAAAAGCAACCTGACTTAAAAATGTTGGGTAATTCTTTCATTATTCTGCAAATATTGTACAAAAAGCTGCAAGCAATAAGTATTTACTCAAGTGTAGATGTTATTATGATATCAAGGCTAAGAGTAGAAAATATACATCCTGTGTATTAAAGATACTGTACTTGATATAATCATACATTAATAGCTTGCCTATAACCTACCTAATGATTATTTATGAGTAATATCTTATGCACTAGTAACTTTTAACTTAGTACATTAAATGAGTATCAAGTTGAGGAGGATGCAGAATTAATTTATTATTAAATAAATTACATTATTATGTAGGTAGGAACACAGGATTAAAAAAAAAGAAAGGCATTGTTATTAGTCATCCCAGTAATTTTCCAGCTACCACCAATTCTTAGTTCTTAGGGATTTCTTTTTACTAATAGTTATTCAGTCACCTTACACTTTCAGGGTTCGATTTTCTTTTTGTTTAGCCTTCAATACCACATTGTAAAGCAAAGGTATCTCTTCTATTCTTCCACTGTCTATGGTCTATTTTTTTCCATACCCCCATACCAGATTATGTGTATCTTAAATATTAGTCTTGTCTTCCTATTCGATCTTCGTCGCCACTTTATGTCGAAATAATTCAACTGACTGGATAATGATCCAATAATGAGGCAAGCGACGTACTTTAAGTCCAGTCCCAAGTTAAGCACTTTTTGAAAAACATGAATAACGTAATTATAATATATACAATATATACGGTCTTCAATATCTTCACAAATTAGGCCTCTGTATCGCGCTTATAAAGTGTTCGTTTCTTTATTCTGCCGCAATATGTCCAACGTAATATATTTACCCCATAATACTGCACTTTATACCATATGGAATAAATACGTTTTAGCATACGACTAGATACAGAAACATTTTAGTATCATTAACTTCCACATAAATAAAGTTGTAAACTCGAGCGTGACTAGCGTCACGTGAAATTGACTTTATTTTACGTTACACAATCGCCCGTTTAATTTCAATGCTTTGATAAAGATGTCTGTATGTTCTTTTTGATCCACTTATTTTTATAATGCTTTCTCATTTAATTGTTCTGCCGATTAACAGTTGAATAATGATGAGTCTTACGCGACTCTAGATCTATGTTCTACTTAGTTATTTTGCCTTGTATGAGAAAAATTGTGTTTTTAGTGATGTGTTTGCTCTGTTATTTTACTTCAATCAATAAATCAGGTTAGCCTTTTGTGGTCCACTGTTAGACATAAGTCTTCATCAGATCGCGTCTTTCCTCAGCCTCCCGCGTCCAGTCCATATTTTACTCATGTTTAGAACTACCGATTCCACGGTTACCCTGCTGTACACAACTTGTATTCAAAGCTGTATCTTTCGCATTATTACTGTTAATTGAATTATTACCACATTTAAGTTAAAAAAGTCAATGAACGATTAAGTAAATACGTTCCAACGGCTTACATACAAGTAGCATTTTTTGTGGCTTCTGAAGTAGGCCGAAATTTTCCTGTAATCCGAGATCGCGTGTACTAAACTAATACACAACGTAGTAGGTGGTAAATATACTATAATTCATGATTGAGTTCACACGATAAAATCTGTCTTGTGCTAACTTATAAATAAACTATCGAATCTATGATAGCCTGGCTATTAATGTGAAATTACCGACATTAAATGTTAAACCTTGTTTTTATTGTTTTAGATAGGAATAACAATATCCCATGCGCTATGGAGTTGTGCGAGTACATTCAGTGTGTTTGTCCTGGCCCGTTTTATTGGCGGTTTGAGCAAGGCCAACGTAAGCCTGAGTATGGCTGTGGTCACAGATGCGTCAAATGAAAAAACCAGGGCACGAGGAATGGTAAGGACACGTAATTCTTTACATAACTATTTAATGCGAATCTGAATACACTTGTGATAACAAAATTTATGTAAAATAACTATTGTTTCGGAAATAAATACATATATTCACTTCCCTTATTTTAAGGTGATCTGCAGCCCATTTTTATTACTCTTAAATTTTAATTATTACTTCCCTAAATATAATGTTCCTATACCAATGATATCGATAAGTCAAACCCATAAATAATATTTTAAAACCTAATACATTTTGCGGTTAACAACGCAGAGTAGAGTTACCACTCTACTTTTAGGTCGAAGAATTACGAAACTAGTAGGTATTCTTTACGAACGACTTACATAATATTGTTATGTAAATATTTTATCAACTTTTTTTTTAGGCTCTAGTAGGACTAGCCTTCTCTATCGGGTTCATAGTTGGTCCCCTCGCTGGAGCTTGGTTCTCGAAGAACAGTGACATGTCATCCGGGGCGTGGGGAGAGAAACCTGCTTTCTACGCCCTTGGCCTATCTCTTGCCAACGTCCTCTTAGTTGCTCTATGCATACCGGAGACATTGCCCAAAGTAAGTGATAACTACGACTTGAACAATACATTGTAATTATATCATGTTTCTTCCGCTTTAACACATTAGTGTTTTTCAGGAAAAAAGAGCACCTTTATCGTTTACTCTGTCTAAATCAGTGGATTTCGTGTCTCCTTGGCATCTACTAAGATTTACTCCTGTTAAAAACCTTTCGAAGCATCAGAGTAAAGTACTGTCGAGATTGGGCCTCATTTACTTTCTATATTTATTTATATACTCGGGCCTCGAGTTCACTCTTACATTCCTTACGCATCACACCTTCCAGTATACCGCTATGCAGCAGGGTAAAATGTTCCTAGTCATGGGTATGTGAAACTTTTTACTTTATATGTATATTTAAATCTGTCCAGTAGTAAAAAAAAATGGTTGGTGAAAAGAAAAAAATATAGATTTGAAAATAGAAGCATAATTATTTTTTTTCTATTCAATATTTATCCAGCCAATGTTTTCAGTTTGATTAATCTAAATCGACCTATTTTTAGGACTGATAATGGCGGTTCTGCAAGGTGGTGCGGCGCGGCGGTTAGAGGCTAAGAGCGCGGAAGTAGCGGCGCGCGGGGCACTGGTCCTCACACCAGCTTCCTTCCTAAGCGTAGCATTTGCAGCATTACCACACCCGCCGCTATTTCAGCCTATATATTGGCTATGGATCGGACTCGTTTTGTTCGCACTGTGTACGTGTTTATAACTTACCGTTTTCTTATAAGTTAGCATTATCTTTAAGTTATTGTAGTTATCTATTTCTAACTAAGACTTACACTTCATATCAGTTCTAATTAAAAGAGAAAAACGTGCGTCAACCGACATTCCTAAGTGTATGTAAGGCGAGGTAAGCCAAATGCCCAACGACTGCACTTTTGCCCGATAGTCAATTTTAGTAACGGTTTTCTCGAATACAAAACTTACAGCAGATCAACAAAGGCCATACGCTGCTATTACTTTTTAAGTGCAACCTTTTTGACCTAATTTTAATCAATCGAATACAATCTAAAGATTAAAATATCAAGCCTACAACAGATCTGTATCCAGTATCATGACATTTACAAATTACTTATTATTGAATTAAAGGACTGATGGATGACGATAAAGAAATTGAATATAAGTTCTATATATTATTTCACATTCACTGAGCTGTATCTATCGGGTGACAGGTGATGTGCACTGTGTTTTCTAACTATATGTGAGGACTTGCAATTGGCTGTCAGTTTAGCATACAATTTTCTAAATTTGTTCACTTAGCTGTAAGTTTTTCTGAGTTAATAAATGAGTTGTGTTACAGCGACGGCATTCGCGGTGTCGTGTATGACGTCGATGGCGGGCGGGCAGGCGCCCGTGGCCGCGCGGGGCGCAGTGCTCGGCACGCTGCGCTCGCTCGGCGCACTGGCACGAGCCGCCGGACCGTTACTGGCTGCTGCAGGTATACCTACTATCTTACAATATAATATGTTACTACTAATTAATATGCTCTATTTTATACTTACGACAAACGGGACTTATTTGCGATATAATTCGATATTTCTTCGGACCGTCCACCCGTGACCACGGTCGGTGTAACTCGACCGAAACGTCGGGAGAAAAGAAATATCGAATATCGCGAATAAGTCCCGTTTGTCGTCTAAAATATATTATGTGTACAAGTCGCGATAGTTTAACAACATTAATATACTCTATTATCAGTTTTATGGGTAAGGTACCCGAACACATGTCAAATTTAGTATCGTTAGAAAGGAAAATGTTATAGTTTATTATATCAAGTAAGGTAAAATACCTTGCAGAAATGATTTTTAATGTCGAGAAATCACAACAACAAAAGAAACACGCAAAGGAACTGTTATTGGTAAATCCTAAACTAGCTTCATGACATTATAAATTACGTGATTCTAAATTATAATTTAGACACGGATAGTCGCGGTAATTAAAAATATAGACACAGCATATTTATCTGCCATAGGATTTTTTTAACGATCATTAAATTGCTTTTTACAATTTAAGTAATCATAAATCCCCATATCCTCCACTGGGTGTCGTAAAAGGCGACTAATGGACCTTAAGACCCAGCACTGTACCAAGCACCTTGGGTCACCCGAATTGTGGCGGGTAAACAACCAACAATCGCATTCCCAAAGAGGGTTAGTGGCAGGCAGCGGACTATAAAACCATAGCCAAAACTTTAAGCAACATGTCTAAAAGACGTGTTGCGCCGACCCCAAGTAAAAATTGGGATAAGGGCAGGGGAATGATGAATTTAAGTAATCATAATAATCGATTTAATATTCAAATTTGCGAGTTTTGATGCCAAGACCTCTAGTATTAATTAATTAGGTCATTTTGGTCTCGTATTTCATTCGTCATCGGATTACTTTGAAGATAACATCTTTCTTATCTGATACTTAAGGGCGTATTACTCCTGTAATGTACGATAAATACCTACATATTTGTAATATTTCCTATTGTTATGCTATTATTTTTTAATTATTATAATCCGTAGATTAGGTACCTATTCTAAAGTAACGCATGTGATGATTGTGGAATTTAATAGTTTATAATTAAATGTGACGTTATTTGCATTCATAAGGAAATAAAGACATATTATTTTCTCCCTTCATCAGCTCTTGATCAGGCATATTAAGGATTCGCAATTTCGGATATGGATGTCGGATATGAAATGATTTCGAATATCCGATAGTTTCGGTTGCGGATACGGAGCTCTGTAACATCCCTGCTATTGATATCCAACTTCTATTATCAAGTTGACATGTACTGTGGGATTATTTAACAAGAAAAACCGCAGAGCTCGCTCAGTTACATTATTCTATAAGGTTTTCTTTTGTTTCAGTGTACTGGTGTTCGGGCGCGATGATCACGTACACGATCGGCTCCATAATCCTAATCATTCCTGCTGTGATGTTAATTAGACTGAAGACGTAACAATGCAGCTTTTACACTGCATTTACCATAAGAACAAGCAATACCGTTTACATTTTTAATAATTTATTAAGAATTCCATTATTTACTAGTATTATACAATTGTTCTGTATTATTTGTGTATTTTCTTATTACTTGTTTGTTTGTTTTTTTTTTTATATCTTCTCTATTAAACAGTATTAAGAACAAAAAATGTTTGTTTTGAATAAATTGTTCGATTAAGATAATTTTATCTTTACGCTCATTTTATCGTACCTATGTTATCTGATATTAAGTTTTGAGCACCGAAATTGTGTCAATAACATGTTTATAGTGTTATCGTTAAATAGTCATACGTACCTGTACGTTATTATAGGTAGTATTCATAAAAAGTTGAAAGGCATAATGAATCGAGCATTATTCATGCTATCAAGCGTCTATATACGAAATAGTACGGTTGGTATAATATATCGGAATAAAGCGTTAATTTATTCAATTTACTGATATACATATACCTCAAAATTGCCATGAAATTTTAATAAAAGCAATTCTTAGCAGAAACTGGAAATACCCTACGTAATATGTACGTAGGGTATTTTCAGTATTATTTATTTTGTAGTAAGTATCTGCATAACATAATATAGATCCTGTTAAACCCAAAAGGTTTAAAAACCATAGACAATAGAACGAAGCAAGTACTTCTTTGATTACAGTCCGTTGCTAAGCAACGACCAAATTGTTATGACTACATACGTGTTATCAAAAGGTTTCCGTCGAAAACATGCCATTATTTACTAATAAATTCTCCCCTAAAACGATTCCGGTAAGGAAACAAGATACGTCTGTAATTAAAAATGAGCTAGGCAGCGATTACGCATCAAAAGAATTATCTCTCGATGTCGGACCGCTGAAGCTAAAACTGGGCGATTTTGAAGTATCTTTTGAAGAAGGACAATGGATTCCAGGTAAATAACGTCATAAATATAAACAAGTTGATGTTTACCTTATCCGTAAATGACTAACACTTAGGTACTAAGTAATATTAATCATAGCCGTTTTCTAAGCATATCTATTAATGATAGCTATGAACGAGTAATTTAATTCATTGTCTAGTTTTTACTAATGTAACAAAAGACTGATTTAGGCTAAATTGGTAACGACTGAAATGCCCATGCAGGGTTGGTTTCATTAAATATTTTTTTCCAGCTTCTGGTAAAGCCGGTACTGCTCATAAAGAAAATATAAGACTCAAAAACGAACTTGAAAGACTTGAAGAAGAGAATAACATGCTAAGATTAAAGTTTGAAATCCTTTTGGATATGATGACGGATAAAACTGTGGAGGCCGAACAACAAGCGGAATTGCAACGAGCACAGAGTATGGGCAATTTGAAACAGAAGGGTAGTAAAAAGAAATGGTGATCTGACTTCATGTGACTTACCCCTGGTTTCTTGAAAGCCTATAGACGAAATCTACTTTTAAATCGACTGTAATTGGCTGACCTTAAAACTAACAAGCAATCACAAAGCTTGACAAGAGATTTGACCGACTAGTCTTTGTTGTTTCTTTTTTGTATCAACCTTTGAGAAACTAGGGGTTAGTGTGTAGAAGATACGTGTACCTGTTATGTAAATAAAATAAACGTATTCAAGTCAACATTAGTACATAGTTTGTATTTTCGCACAAAATATAGGTAACAGTCTTGTTACCTACGATAATGTGGCAGTATTTAATTAATGCATTTTTACTTTAACGACTTCATCCACACGATTGAATAGCTATAAAATCAATGCGTTAATGGTTAGTAACGACGATTGCTATTATTCTAACATTTCTTGTTTCTTATAGTCTTGCAAATGAGATACACAATATTAGTTAATAAAAAACATATATTTTTTTAATAAATAACTTTACTTACACAGTAATTACAAATATTTTACATTTTATTTACAGTACTTTAATCTTGTAACGTAAAGTGGAGCACGGCGATTCATATAAATACAATTACCATCTACCCAATACACCTCTTTTTTATAAATTGAGTGACTTTACTATTTTAAAGAATCTCTATTAAAATCGTTCTATTATGGCACGGAAAGTGGATGCAATTATTAGACATTGTTGTCAATTTAAATTAATAAATATGAGACTTTTATTTTTATAATACTAGCAAGTCCAGAATATTTACAATGTGCACCATTTATGTCTTCGTTTACTTAGAGAGCAATTGTATTGGCACTCCGATGAATTAGAAGTCTATTTTCTAGCCACTACGTTTGTAAACGTACATATTTAATATTTATGTAGAACCTTTGAAACCAGATAGGGACCCTGTCTTTACTGAGGTATTCCATAATCAGGCAACAATATTTTTAATTTGAAATCACTGCCGACGGCTTTTGTATTAAGGCCTCGAGTTGAGTTTGAAAGTCCATTGGATGGCTTCGCGGTCTCATTCGTTGTTAGGACAGCGTCCGCGCGTGTGTCCGGGCTGGCGGCACACGCTGCACAGCCTCTGGCCCCCGCCCGCTCCCCGCGCGCCCCCACCCGCACCCCGCGCGCCCCCGCCGCGGCCCCGGCCCCGCCCGCGGCTGTTGCTGCTAGCACTGCTACCTTCCCCCCAATCTACCACTGGAAGACAGAAAAAACGTTAAATGTGTACACCTAATGGTTAGAGGTCTAAATAGAATGGTTAGTAAGTTCACTTACGTTGTTATACCAAGATGTGTAGGCTGCATGTAGGTGAGGCAAAATAATGAATTATTCAACAATAGCAATACATGGTAGCAGTTACAGTAATTACGTATATGATATGCTACAATTAATGAATATTTATAAAATTACTATAATACTCTTCAGACTATGCGTTAATATTTAAATACAGAAATGAGAACTACCAGAAGTACTGCGATATTGAAGCGCATTTTTGCTTACAAAAAAGGGAGTATCGCAAAACCAATCTATAGCCACTAATCGTATAATAAGAAATAAATACTTGAAAATAGTTACCTGGTACTGCTTCAGTGTCTCCCCATTGGAAGAAGTTGCATCTCGCACCGAGGTCTTTAACACAGCCGTAAAACGTACGACCTTTATTTGGACCTTCTTTCTGCACCGTTAGTCTGAAAGTAGACGCAAATTATAGTGAACTTAGTAAAATGGTGTAATCTAATGCAGGATTCTGGCTAATATACTCTCAAAATTAGGATTTTATCTTAGATTTTTTGCGTTTCTTTTTGAAAACGTTTTTTACATGATTCAAACATTTAAAGGTGAAAAAGAACTTCTTAAGACTACCAAATATGCAAAAATAAGTGTTACTTTTTACAAGGCAGCCCGCAGTCGCACATGACGTCATCATCCCAGCCATTGTTACTGTTCCGCGACTGTCCCCTACCCCTGCTTGCGTTACTGCTGGGCTGGTCGCTCCCCCACGCACTGGACGGAGGAGTATCGTAAGGGTTCTGTGCACTGTCTGTAGACTCAGGAGCCCAAAGGAAGAAGTCACAACCACCGTTATCCTTCCCCGCTTGACATTTGTAAAATTGTTTGCCTGAAATTAAAAGAATTTTAATAAGTTCATGTCAATTAACTTGATGATAAGTACGTATTTTCGATTGCAAAAGAACTTACCAAAATTTGGCGTTTGTTTTCGTACTGTTAAAATAATAGCCGGTTTGTTGCAGCCACAGAGCACGTTATTATCGTCGCCATCGTTACCTCTTGGTACCGGCATCCGTAGCTGGTTGTTCATTGCATTTGGAGCTCTATTTGCTACCGGCGGAGGTACGAATTGCCTTGGCTGTGATGGATTTATTCTTGGGGTTGGTCTTGGAGGTACTACAGGGATTGGTGGTGTGATAGTATTAGGGCTATTACTGTTACTACTCGGTCGACTATTTTGTGATCTATTCACAGTCGGCGCAGTATTATTTGTGTTTTGCGTCCTTTCACCAACTTGTCTTACACAGGATAGGTTTATTTGAAGCATTTCTAGGAATCTAGCGTCACACCCGCCTAAGCAACCAGTGTAAGGCTGCGGATAAAAATGACTTATTTGATTGTTTCGCCATTCGAACTTTAACATTTTGTAGTTTGGTCCACACTGAAATATAAATATATTTACATTTTGTTAATTGTGAATAAAATCAGCTCCAATAATATGAAAAGTTACTCAGACATTTTGAATTTAAGCGTTTGGAGTACTGAATAAAGATAGTCCTTTATGCTAAACTCAAAATGTGTAAGTATACCCTCTTATGATACCTCGTTGTCTTTAGAAATACTCACAATTGAACAAGTTTCCGGTAGTACTTTCACCGATTTAACTAGCGAAGGCAACCAGACAGCATTTTTACAACTGGGGTATGACATACACCCAATGTAGAGTTCATCTGCGTTGCTCTTTTTATGTCTCACCACCATATCTGTCCCACATTTAGGACATTTGAAAGCTATAAACAAACAGTAGAAAAGAAAATTGAACTCAGAACAAAAACATCTTAGATTTGTCGCATCAGGACAAAACAAAAGCAAACTTAAATCCGTGTTATCAGAAAATCAACTTTATTGCCTTGTAATAATGGTGTTTTCTGATTAATATTTTTACCTGCAGGCATGTCCATGGCCATCTCGACTGACGGAATGTACTCATTGGGCTGTTCACTAAACCTCTCAGCTAACGCGGCGTCGATCTTGTTAGCTTCTAATTCTACCGTTTGATAGACTTCCTTGTACTTTGCTATCTGCAAAAGTTTTTTTTATTTTAAGATTATTTTTAAATAGATGTTTCTAGGCATTATACTTTAAAGTACAAGTTATCCCTTGGGTTCGAGATTGGATAAGTCGGTCACAAAATCGCCATAGGTAGAAGAACTGGAAAATGGCCTATTAGTCCAGTAATTTGGTAGTTTTACCTGAAAATTTTTCCGGAAGTTTTGAAAATTGGGTAATTTACAGATTTGACTTTGCCACCTCGTACTCCCGCTGCTCGCGCCGCCACATTGAAAAAATGGCGCCCAAAAACGTTTTTTTTGAGAATATCCCTTTTCCGACGCCATTATACGAAAAAAATCTATCAAGTTTTACCTAATATGATATGCTTCTTGATATTTTTTTTCAAGATTGGATCACCAACATATTAAGCGCCCTAAATACAAGTGTATGGTATATACCTGTTCCGCTAGCACGTGTTGCGGCTGTTTCGTGCCCTCGCTGATGGCTTTGAGGTCGGCCTCGAGCTGCGCGCGGTGGTGCGGCTTGGAGATGGCGAGCCCCATGGCGTCGTAGCCCTCCACCAGCCCCATGCCCAGCAGCCCCGGCACGAAGTGTATGGTATATACCTGTTCCGCTAGCACGTGTTGCGGCTGTTTCGTGCCCTCGCTGATGGCTTTGAGGTCGGCCTCGAGCTGCGCGCGGTGGTGCGGCTTGGAGATGGCGAGCCCCATGGCGTCGTAGCCCTCCACCAGCCCCATGCCCAGCAGCCCCGGTACAAAGTGGATAGCGTCCGCTAACGCCACGTAACACCTGTTCTTTATTGTTTCTATGTGTTCCGCGTGCGTTGCGTCTGTACCTGAAATTTAAAAAAAAAATAACAGTTTTCAGTTTTTTTTTTCTATAAACATCTCCCGCACTAAGGAATTTTCGCGGAGGGTTCACAGATATTCATTTCACACAAACACACCCGGACTCGGAACAAGGATTTGTGGAACGCACAAATTCTTATCGTTCGCGGGGATCGAACCCGCGACACGTCGCGTACAATTGGCTTGGTGATATATACCACTTGGCTATCCTTGCAGTTAATATAAGATAACTATGTTTCATATGCATTGTCTGTGATTTTCAACTTTTATATCGTTGCGGTAGTAATCCAGTAGCATAAATAGCTTTATTTACTACAGTGACATTATTATTATAAACAGTCTTACCTATTCCATGTTTTTCCATAAGAGCGATGAGATCAGCTTCTGTTAATAGATTCGGTGGCGAAGTTTGGCCATCTAACATGTCTATACTAGTTGGATTGAAAGTCTGCCCGTTCTAAAACAACAAAGTATATTTTATCGTACATTAAAAAAATAACAATTGTTTATATGTTATCATTGGAATAGCAACTTTAATACCAACTTGATAAACATGAATTTCCTTTGACGACCACTTGTCGTAAGGGTATACTTCTAAATAGTTCCTGGCGGTTATCATAAGGCCACTTGCGTTGAACTTCTCGCCTGCAACTTCAATAGACACTGTGGTTTCTTGGCCCTGAGCGTCCTTTGAACAACAGGCCAAGAATGAACGGACTATGAACTCGTATAGCCGTTGTTCATTGCCGGATAAATCTGTAAAAAGAATGTCGATCAATATTTCGTTTATATCGTATGTTACTTAGGTCAGGAAGAAGTGGAATAAAGGTTAAGAAAGTGGGTCGGTAATAGATTTTCGTGTTCTATAAATAGACTGAGATTTATTGAAGTAATCTTTAAGTAAAGAATTAGGTACATTCAAAATTCACACATTATATTATTGTTCAGTTTAAGGGCTTAAATTTGCCATAGAAATAATATAAACCAATCTATATCTCAAAAAAGGTTGTACAGCTTACTGTTTGTATACTTTGTGGGGTGTATTGGAGGATGGGCCTTATCGCTCTTGTTCCCTTGCCGCGGGGTCGGGCCCCCACTATCCATTATATTCTGCGCAAAACTCCCCCAGTTAGGGTCTGCCGTCTGATAACCGACCAGTTGCCCTAAGTTCATCTCTTTAGGGTATTCATTGGTCTCCGTACGTGGATAACTGATAAAACCCTGGGTGTATAATTTTTCGGCTATCCGCATTGTCTCCTTTGCATTAATTTTTAACTTCCGTGATGCGAGTTTTTCAAGTTCCTGGTAATTTTAATCGTGATTAAAATTTATTCACGTTTAGTTACATTACCATATATTTGGGGGTGAACAGTGCTGCCAGGGATGAATAAGGACAAATGTGGAAAGCGATAACCTCTCGTCGCGTATGCGCTTATAAAGATGAAAAAATTAAATGTTCTGTTATAAGACTCCTCATTGATTTGATACGCAATGCCTTTTTGAAATCATATCTACTCATGTAGTAGCAAGGCAAACAGAAGATCAAATAAAATCCATTTGCTTGTAAGCCTACCCAGAATTACGACACAAGATTGTTCTCATAATATCCTAATAATGACATATAACCATAATTAATATGACCATAATTAAGTATTTATCCACTCACCACTGTATCCAATGGCAAAGGTCTCCATTTAGACTTGGGTTTGGTTTTCACCTCACAAACTTTCGCCTGTGGGCTTTCTAGGCACACATCATGCAGGACCTGACATGCATCACGATCGAATAGTCTTATCCTCTCCCATGCGAAATCAACACTTAAATTATTCATAGTGTGGTTAACTGAAATTTTATTAAAAAAAAGTTTTTTAAACAAATACAATACGAAAGCAGACACAAAAAGGACTTATGGAGAAGGTTACTAAAATAAAAAATAGATGTAAGAAGGATGGATGTAATGTTACAGATCACAGATATCTTTACAACCTTTGACTAAATCAGATGCTAGTTTATTTACTTGGGCAATGTTACCTCTTATCTTCCAGAACGGTTCAGCCACGAAGTTCTCGACGGCGCGGTACCTTTCCACAACAAACCCTAGTGTAGGGAACTGGCAGGAACCATAACTAACTAAACTCTCTGCTAGTTTCCTTGGAAACACTTTCTGAAGGCGTAATGTTTGAAATCTTGTGAATGCTGCACCTAAAATATTATTAACGTTTTGAATTCTAAAATGAAAATGCCTTATCAATAGGTTAAAACAAGTTCACACCTGCTTTTTCTTCTTTTCGAGTTGTTGGTAGATGGGTATTATACATGCTTGGCTCAAAAAGAGGCCAGGCCAATGGTGGCATCATCGGTCTGCATAAGGTTGGTTAGTGTGCATGTAAGACCAGTTTTTCAATGCAAAAAGCCAGCTATTTATGGTTAGTTGGGCGACCAAGGAAGTGTTTATGCAGTTGACCCAGTAAGAATTGGTGGGAAAACCTGTGAGGATGACTTGGGTGCTACTGTGTGGCGCGTGGATATAGTTTTATGGAAGGATAAGGGAAGGGTGAGGAGTGAGTTTCTTTGCTTTTCAGTCAGATAACATAGGTTAGTAATTTGAAATGGCACTAATTACCTATCCTTAAGTCTAGCTCTTGCCTTACATCAACAGCATCACTTATGTTCTTATTAGGTTGTTCCAAGTTCTGCAGAGCCCTCCACACAGACACAGATGTGATCTCTGAGAATTTGGCTCGGAATATCCTTAGATTGTTCTTTACAGCTTTACAAACTTCAATTATCTCAAAACCAATGTTTTCTCCTTCTCTGTCACAATCTGTCCAGATGATCAGACCTTGACAACTTCTTACTTCCCTTTCTAAAGTTTTCTGCAACATATCATTCATAAATTATACCTAAACATAAAATAAACAGTTTGGTTCTCCCTTTTATGCGAATCAATTAAATACACATAGTATTAAACTTACCTTAATTTTCTCATAGTTTTCTGGGCAAAATTTAAAAACTGGTGCATCAAATAAAGCTAGAGGACTGCAAGACTGCCAGCCCTTGTAAGCACCAACAAATTCTAAGTTCAGCAAATGTCCAGACACTGAAGTCATCACCATTTGACATTTCTGGCCCATCAGCTCACTTTCAAACTCATAGATTTTGTTATACTGTGAAAGTCCTTCGCGCTAGAAGTTAATATTAAGAAGTTATTATATTCAATCACAGGCAAACAGTTTAGATAGTACTTAATTTTAAATATGCCAATTATCAAATTATAACAATGCTGCATGGCCTGCCAATTATCAAATTATAACAATGCTGCAATGTGTACCAGTAAGATATTCTGTACCAGCCAACTACAGTAAGACAATAATGTTAATGCCAAGCATATATTACATACTCCTACAACAAATATAAAAATCTATTAAAACAATACACAATATATATTAAATACACATAATTGAATACATGAATTCAGAGAGATGAGGTTGTTGCTATGAATCAGCTGGTCTTTCCAGCAACAGTTTGTGAACCTACCTTTTAAAAACACTAGTCAGCGGACATCCTAATTTTGGCAGAAAGGGAAGAACAGAGTAAGACAATAGGAATAAGAAAGTTAACAAAAGAGGATAAATAAATATGTTAATTATTGTAGTGTATTGTTTGCTGAAGGTGAAAACACACATATTATTGATAGACTTATTATCATTTTATAAAAAGTACCTAAAGAAAATTACTAATGACGAAATCTTCGTCTGGTACCATAGCATGTTTAAGAACCTACCTTGTGCCAATCAAAACAATATTACTCACCCTTCTAGACGTGCCGCGAGACAAATGTTGTGCGATATTTTTAGCTGCATCATTTTTTTCAGCCACATTCAAATACTTCATAGTTTCAATGTTGCAACTACTTATTGTTCGTAAGACACTTATTATGTTTTTCGTTTCGAGTAGTCTGATAAGGTTAGGTAAACTGGTAAATAGAAAAGGCATATTTCAGTGCAGTAACAACATGAACATTTTTCATAACATTTCCAAAACTATATAACACGGCACTTTGTGAATTCAGTGATAAGATTCAAAACAAAACTTTGTAAACGTAAATAAACAAGTATTCAGCGACTGTGTCCCGCCAATAATTTTCAAATAATCTTCGGTCTTTTTTTTTTTTTTTTTTTTTTTTTTTGGCACTTCACGGGTAGTGTTGGCCAATGACAGTATTTACAAGGTAGGGAAACGAACGTATTATGTACAAAGGAACGTAAAATTTAGGAACGGAAGGAAAAGGGTTCACAATTTAATAGTATTAGATGAAATGAAAGAGGCTAAACATTTATATACATTACGGTTATTAGTGTGAAGTAGAGAAAGGATGGAAGTAGGAAGAGGAATATTAATGGATATTAAACTACTTAGAAAGGAACTACGATCATGGAGAGGACAGGAGAAGAATATGTGATTTAGGGTGCCTACGTCTATACCACACTCACAAATAGGGTCGGTCACAATTTTTAGTTTGGCAAGATGGGCAGGAGTAGAACAGTGGCCTAGTCGTATTCGGACCAACATCGATGTTTCCACCTTGCCAAACCCAGCCTTAAAAAGCCAGGGTTTTAGGCTGATTATCGGATCTAGAGAGGCGTACCTAACACCCTTGTGTTGACTAGTGGAGTCCCATTCTGTCTTCCAAGCATTATAAAGATCTATTTTTGGTAAAGCCATAAGGTCGGTCGTGAAGTTTTTATATGGGAACATATCACCAGATTGCACCGCATCAGCTGCTAACTTATCCGCAACTTCGTTGCCTTTGATTCCAGTGTGGGCTGGAATCCAGGCGAATTGCAGATTGTAATTATTGGAAATCAGATGAAACACTATTTCTTTTATATAAAAAATGATGGGTAGTTGGTTTTTGTGATCAAATGGATATTTCTCGATTGCTTGAAGAGCACTGAGGGAATCGGAGAATACTATTGTCTTTTTTAATTTACACATTTTTATGTACTCTACTGCTTTCAAAATTCCAAAACATTCCCCCGTAAAAACCGAGGTCTCCGGAGGAAGTTTAATTTTCTGAATTATTTTAAATTGGGTATGGTATACCCCTACACCAACGCAATCTGTTGGAGAGGGTTTGGAAGCGTCGGTGAAGACGTGATGAAGATTATTAAAACGTTCTGCAAGTAAATGATTAAATCTTGTCTGCGGGCAGGGATCGGATTTACTAATTAAATTTTGTAGAACTAAAGGACTGAAGTGTAGACTGTCATAATTGACTTGGAATAACGGCAGTTTAGTGGAACGATGTGTCGGAGAACGAAGGGATATGAATTTGTGATAGCTAACGACCAAACAGGGAACAGTTTTGTGGGACCAGTAAGTAGATGATTGGACTTGGGACAATAGAAGATGAAGTTTTGGAATGAGGGGATGATTAGAGAGCTGGAGGATTCTAAAGAAATATTTGTCAGATAGAAACTGTCTCCTAAGGCGTAATGGAGCTTCACCACACTCAACTTGAAGGGCATTTATCGGACTGGATTTCATAGCACCAGAAATAATACGGAGGGCTTTAGATTGTATTTTGTCTAACTTTTTCAAAGCCATAATACTTCCAGGATCTAGAGTAAATAAACCATAATCTAAGGTGCTTCTAATGATGGCGTTATATATTAGTTTTAATGAGAACGGATGGGCACCCCACCAAACTCCAGAAAGGCATCTGAGCATGTTTAAGTGTCTTTCACATTTGGTAACAATATAATCACAATGTGTGGCACCACTAAGTCTAGAGTCTAAAATTATACCCAAATATTTAAAACTGTCTTTAAAGGGAATAGGGTCTCCATTATAGTAAATTCTATCTTGTGGGATATTTCTCTTACGTGTAAAAAGAACGGTTGCACTTTTGGAAGTAGATAATTCTAAACCGTTCAAACATAACCAGGAAGATAATGATGATAAAGCTGAAGTAATAACAGAGCAGGCTTGTGCTACAGAATGGTCAGTACTATAAAGTAACAAATCATCGGCATACTGAAGTATTTTGACTCCATTGTTTATATTTGAATCTAAATCATAAGTGTAAATATTATACAAAAGGGGACTGAGAACCGATCCTTGCGGGAGGCCTTTCCAAACCTTATGAGATAATTTATAGTCAGCAAAAGGCATGTCAACTGACCGATCGGTTAAAATGTTTATTATAAAATTAGATAGATTTAATGGAACTTGTAGCTTATATAATTTATTTTGTAATACGGATATTAACACATTATCATAAGCCGCATTTATATCCAAGAAAACAGCTACTGTAGACTGGTTATTAGAAAGACCTAAACGTATATCAGTAGTTAAAATGCTTAAACAGTCCATAGTACTTTTGCCTTTTCTAAAACCGAATTGAGAAGTGGATAGTAGGCCTTCACTTTCAATATACCATTCCAGACGATTTTTAACTAAGTTTTCGGCTAATTTAATTAATACCGATGACAGCACTATAGGACGGTAAGATGAAACGTCGGTAGGGTCTTTGTTGGGCTTTAAAAATGGCAACACCATTTGACGTTTCCAATCAGGTGGGATATTTCCAGTTTTCAAAATAGAATTTATCAGTTTCAAATAATAACTGAGAATATTGTCGCTTAAATTGGCAAAAAATGAATATGGAATGCCGTCTAGACCTGGAGCGGAGTCTACAGTGTTTTGCACAACGCCTTTTAATTCATTAAGAGAGAACGGAAGGTGTAAAGTATTATTAGTAAGTCTCGGCGTGTCACCAGTAGTTTCAGAAGGTATACAATTAATGTTCCAAGGAACCCACGGCGGTGCTATTTTATTTAAAAACTTAGAGGCTAAGGCAACAGGGATAGAAGGCGATGATTGTGTAAAAGCCGATCTAAATCTACGTATGTTTTGCCAAACTATAGTAGGGTGAGTATTTGGCGAGATTGCAGAACAGAAACTCTGCCAACTTGTGTACTTTTTTTTCTTCAAAAGTTTTCTGGTTTCTGTATTAATATTAGTTAAGGCCTCAAAGTTAAAATCAGACATATCACGATTGTAATTATACTCGGCTTGTTTACGTTTTCTTACAGCGTCTGTACACTCTGAGTCCCACCATGGGGGCTTGGGAATTAAAGTAGGTTTATTATTTTTAACAGGGAAAACTTCATCAGCTGCTGCAATCACTAAACTAGCTAAAGCATTAGCACACATAGTTTCATTGCCATCTGACACAGGTGGGAGAGTTGAAAAATTCATATCAGCACAACTTCTATAGTTTTCCCAATCAATGCTATTCCTATCAGGCAATTTGTGTTTAAGGTTTGATGTTCTCCTTGAAACAGTTGACTTGGGAAACGGGCTAGAAATGACTATTGGGAAATGATCACTGCCATATGTAGAGGAAAGGGTATTCCAAGTTAGTGAAGAAGCTAAATTAGGAGAACAGATGGAAAGGTCAACAGCACTATAATTCTGATTTGGAGCTGAGCGCCGGGTTGCGGAACCAGTGTTTAAGATACATAAATTACGCTGGTCAATTATGTCTAGTAAATCCTCGCCATAGTTGTTGGATATAGAGCAACCCCAAGATTGGTGATGGCAGTTGAAGTCACCCATTATAAGTAATGGAGTTTGGAGAAAAGAAAAAAGATGGTTAATTTCAAGAAGTAAAGAAGAAGAAGGGTGAGGAACATAAACAGAAACAATACATATATTATACATTTTAATAGCTACAATTGAAATGTCCTCACTGTGCGGAGGAAAGGAAATGATAGAAAAAGGTATAGAATCCTTGATAAGTATGGCAACACCGCCATACCCATCAGGTCTATCATCTCTAATTGAGAGATAGTTTTTTATTTTAAAAATATAATGTGGTTTAAGCCACGTTTCTGCTATTGCAAAAACAGATGGCTTAAATCTATTAATTAAATAAATTAAATCACTTTTTTTGTTGATTAGGCTGCGACAATTCCATTGTAGGAGGCAGTCCATGGTTGGTGGGAAGAGTGAAAGTGTTTAAAAAAGAGGCAGCGTTGGACGGTGAAATATTATATTGTGAAAGGAGTTGTAAAAAGGCTTTAATAAAATCATTAATGGACATATTACTTGTTTCTTCTGAACTGCTTGTTTTTTTACTATATCCACATCCATTTGATGGTTGTGGCTCTTGGCAATCTTTTATTAAATTATGATGAGCCTCTAAGTCATAACCCTGGGTGGTTTTAGCTGGGGAACGAGGTTTTAGAAAAACTGTCTTCTTGTAGCTTGTCGTAGGACTTGTAGGTGTTTGTTTATTAAGTTGAGACAATATTACTGGCTTATTTGAGAAGTTTTTGGTTGGGGATGATAAAAGCGTTTCCGCATAAGACCTACCTACTGGCGGATGAACTTTTAAGGCTTCAGTGTATGACACTGAATTTTGCGCCATGTATGTTTTTATTTGTTTTTGCCTGTTGTGTTCAGGGCAAGATTTATTCGTGGCATAATGATGTCCAGAGCACATACAGCATAAAGCATGATCTTCGTCCTTATCGCAAGTGTCTCCTGAGTGACTTTGGCCACATTTAAAGCACTTGGGTTTAGACCTGCACTGTAGTTTGGTGTGGCCGTACCGACAGCAATTAAAACATTGAATTGTAGGAAATATATATAAATCTACTGGCAAAGCATTGTAGCAAATGAAAATACGTTTGGGAAGAATTTGTCCATCAAATGTTACCACTACAGATTGAGTGGGTTTCCAATAAATAGAGCCATCAACAAATGTTTTGAAATTAATTCGTCTCACTTTAAGTATAGGCCCACAACCAATAGGCACAGAAATATTTTCCATAATTTCCTCCGGAGACCATTCCGCAGGTACCCCACGAACTAGACCCATCCTAGTCACATTAAAAGTTGGAATGTAGGCTTTCAGATTTTGGGCCTCAAGGTTCTTATTTAAAATAAAATTATTAGCATCCTGATGATTTGAAAAACCCATAGAAATTTTGTTTCGTCCTATGCGCTTGACGCTGCCATTAATAATATTTGAAAAAGAATGTTTTTTTTAAAATTTGCCGAACGTGATGGGGTGCAGTGTGGTGCTATCATTAGGTGATGCAATCTGTTTTTGTACGTGAATAACGTAAGGTGCACTATCTGACTTATCATACGTAGTTCTACCAATTGGTGTAGGAGTGGTTTTGACAGGGACGGAATCTAGTTTTTCTTTAGTCATTGGGCTATTAACATTCGTTGATACATTTTCAGATACAAGGGTGTCTAGGCAGCCGCAACCTCCTAAATCAGAGCCATGATGCCTCCGACGACGCTTGTTGCAGTGTTTGCAGACATGCAACCGACTTCTTTTTAACGTGCGGGTTGAAGTAGACCCATCAGTTTCCATCCCAGACTCATTTGACTGAATGGTCACGAAATTACCTGCCGGGGGAACAATGTCCCCCGGATCAGGCGGGTCGTTCATGTTAAAAACTAAATACTAAGAAAAAAGACTTACCTAATGCTGGAACTATAAATACACTAATAATAAAAGAGTATGTACAAAAAACTAAAACTACTAATGACTATTATACTAATAAATTGCTTTTTCCCACTAAAGAAAACAAAAAACCGCGTCCGCCAAGTTTGAAAGTTTCCCGCGCTTTTTCCATCTTCGGTCTTGTCAAGACCTGTAAGTACTCAAATGTCACTCGAGTCTCGATATCTCTTAAGATTTTACTTGGCTTATCGCCTTTTAAGCGGTTTCTTGTTGCTTTTGGCTCGTAGGTCGTTTTCACAAAAAAAAAAAATATGCTAACACTAGCAGACCTGGCAGACTTCGTACTACCCCAATGATAAATAAAAAAAAAAAAAACACCTTTTAAACCTTCCCTAGGCCTCCACGAACAATTCAAGACCAAGATGACGTAAATCCGTTCAGCCGTTCTCGAGTTTTAGCGAGACTAACACAAACAGCAATTGATTTTTATATATAAGATTATCGAACTCTCTGCAGTTATTATTATCTGTACCACCCTACGGGTGTTATCGACTTACAGCTGTCACACATCGAGAATCGAATCAAAATAGTAAATTCTTGAAGAAAATGAATGTAGATCCCTGAAAGTGTTTCTTTTTTCCTTGATGTAACTGCATGACATTCATGTTTGGCGTAAAATCAAGTAACATGTATGACATTAGACATTAGTATATAAATAGGTTATCTTTATCTTCGGTTGGAAACAGAATTAAATTGAAGACGATGATGCTGTCGCGCTCATTCACTCCGAAACCTTTAAGCTATACAAAGATGTGTTTTCTAGTTAACTGTCTCAAACGTTTGAAAAGTTCGCAACAATGGTTAACTCGTCAAAAAGCAGATCCCTATGTTGAAAAGGCAAAAATATATAATTACAGGTGCGGTGACTATCATATTTCAATACTTTATAATATAAAATGTATCATGTATATATTGTGGTTGATATACGTTTCTTTTGTTTGTTCCAGATGTCGCAGTGCCTTTAAATTATTGGAAATGAACGACAAAACAAACATTTTGACACCAGGCCTAACAGTTATTGACCTTGGTGCATCGCCAGGGTCATGGACGCAAGTAGCAGTTCAAAAAACGAATGCCGATGGAGCTGATCCTTCGAAACCAAGGGGAAAAGTCCTTGCCATTGACAAACTGCAGATCTTTCCAATAGAGGTAAATTATATGCTTTGTTATGATTTGTTTGTCATGTAAATTTCTTTGTTTGAACTAAATATATTATAGCAGATTGACTTATAAATTATTGTATGTCACATGCCTTATGAATATTTATTTGTTTATAGGGTGCATCTATAATGAGCAACATGGACTTTTCAACAATAGAAGCTCATGACAAAGTTATATCTGTTCTTGGTGGTAGGAAAGTTGACCTGGTGTTATCAGACATGGCGCCTAGTGCAACAGGAGTAAAGGAACTTGATAAGGACAGGATTATTGGCCTTTGTTACATGGCTATCAGATTTGCAGCCCTAGTCAGTAAAGTTGAAGGCAGCTTGCTCTTCAAAGTATGGGATGGCAAAGAAGTACCTATACTTGAAATGGATTTGGAAAGGTTTTACAAAAGTATAAAGATATTAAAGCCTCAAGCAAGTAGATCAGAATCATCAGAGAAGTTTATACTTGCAAGGGGTTTCAGGGGAATCCAGAGGCCCTTACAGAATGGAAGGTGGGGTGAATAACAAGTTGACATGGAAACAAAAAGTATAAGGGATTGCAAAAAACTATTTCAAGTTTTTGATACAGTAGGCTGTTATTTACCACAATAATAGCTATGTAAGTACTGTACTAGAAAACATTGGATTTTGAAAGTCTTTAATAGTCGATTGAAGGAGTATTTGTGAGATGTTTGTTATTTGTGGATCTGTAAATAGTATGAGTAGTAATGAAAACTGATGTCTTCCATTTTTGTAGTGCGTAGGGATAGTGTTTATAAGAGTCAATCTAGTTATCTTATTTACTCAAGATATTCTTAAGATAACAATTACAAACATAATAATCTATGCTTAAGATTTTTTTATGATCAAGGAAACGAAACACATTTTATTATAAGATTAATTTTATTTTCAATATAGCATATTTTCTGAAGTACTTTAATAGAATAATGCTTTAGGTACAGTACAGCTTCTAGAATTCTACCATATTTAAAATATTTAAGATTTTTATATTTTAAACACTGTTAAATTTGTTTTATATTGTCAATTGAATAAAATCAACAAACTATTAACCTCTGACGTTATAATTTCGTATTTTTTTTTGTACCAACAGTAATTTTAATAAGAATTAATTATTATTTTCCATTTTATAAAATAATATCACAAGGTGTACTTCTAATACATGAGTACACAACAGTATGTAAGCATGTTACTTAATATCCTAATTTTCGGACGAAAACAGATGCAATCAGAAAAATTTATAATTTTCCCTTGTTTCAATATTCAGCAAGGAAAAAAGTTTTACATTAATCCTCGCAAATCAAAATATTTAATATAAATGCCCTTTAAGCCTGTGATCTTACATTTATAATATTTTTTAATCGTTAAGCCAAAATACATTTTATTTGAGCGATAACACAACTACCTCATGGTATCAATAAAATGACTAAATGTAACAAGAATCCACGTAACAAAACCCCAGCGTCTGTATGTTTTACATAAAATTCAAAGTTACAAGCAATCAATCTAAAAAAAAAATATTATATCAAAACATTCATACACTTCTCTACAACTATAACAGTAGAATTTAGGTATTCCGTTTTGGTAACTAGACTTAGCGGGGTGCGGTAACTATTGGTAAGTTTCAACTTTCAGCCATATAGATAAATGCAGCGGTCGGTGACCTATACGAACTGCGTGCGAGTGCCGCTCGACAGTTTGTTGAGTTGTGCGGCAGATAGCAGGCTGGAGTGCGCGACGTGGTCGAGCAGCAGGAGGCGCTCGCCTCGCTCGTCGCTGGCAGCTCGCACTGAGCGGCACCGACAACTGCCAGTCTCAAGAGCGAAGCTGCTAACAGCACAGATAGCATAGACAAACGTTATCACGAACAACCCGCATCCGAGATCTGAAAAATAAAACAACATTATGTAAACATGTAAAACAGTCACTGTATTTCGGTTGCATTCCGTCGTTTTACGATATAAAATATCACATTACACATGTTTATTTAAAACCAATGAAAAATATATTGCGTGCGGCATTTAAACCTGACCTTGCGTGTGTACTAATTTTTAGCAAATCATCGGTCGCGGTCATTTGCTCTTCACAACTGCATAAAAATAAGTACAACGGTTTTGCATCCACATTGTATTAGTTTCATATTTAATGAAATTTCATAGGACCACTGAGATATTTTTTTATTATGTGGATTAGACATAGGTATAGGTCTTAGTTTGAGAAGTACGAACACGTCCCACCGCACAGGGCACAGGTCTCTTTCCATATAGGTAAGGTTTGAGCATTGATCACCACGTTAGTTCACTGCGGATTGGCGATTTCAGATTCTATATTTGAAATCCAGATTTCCTCACGATGATTTCCTTCACCGTTTGTCAGTATTTTAGAATAATGAAGATAGTACATATAACTTTGCAAAAGTTACATTGGTACTTGCCTGTGCTGGGGATCGAACCAGCACCTCGTGCATACTAAACCACACATAGAACCGCAAGGCCACTACGATATTTAATACACATTACAGAGTTTAATATTATTAATACTTACGGTACAGATTATGACCTCCAAATTGCTTAACAATACATGGGTAACCATCTCCAATTACAATAGCGACGATGAGCAGCACCACACCGATACAGGCGGCCAGGATCCACGGCAGCACATACTCGCGCTTGTACTTCACTGCCCCGTGCAGTAGCGAGATGCAGCACATCAAGTATATGGACGTCAGAATTGTGCTCGTATAGAGAAATATCACCGTCACTGGAAAATAATAAATCCTTAGTTCACTCGGCTGTAATAATACGAATGATGTTTGAACTTGCACTGGAATCAGTATAGAGTAGACTAGAAACTACTCCCACTATAAAGTTTTGGTAAGAGAGGCACTGGGACAAATTATAGGACAACTAGGATATTGAATTGTTAGAACAAAGCTTAAAAGAAAATGAAAAAAAAATAAACACTAATAACCTGTCGCCAAGTGCTGTGCTTTAGCAAATCTACGTTGGTTGTTGGTGGTGACCACATCTCCGTTGTGAAAGGTGGAGTGGTCTCCGTAGGCCGCGTCGTAGAGCCCGTGCCTGTCGGCATCGTCTACCATATCGTTGTGTAACATTGACAACATCTCCCCGACATGAGATATCCCGACTAGCAAAATAATCAGTATGAAGGATGATAGGGCCTGCAAAAATGAAATTAATTAGTTTATCACTGCCGATTTATGAACATTGTACTTCTCGTAACCCTTGACGCAGTAAAGCAATTAATCATTTAGCATACTCACGATTTGATGAACGGCAATAAGAATTGTGCCTTGGCGTAAATTAAAAACATACAAAAAATTATTGAGCCGAATCATCATTTTGTGTGTCAGATTACATTTCCATATACCAAACATTTGTATTATTGTACCACTAAAACATTGCCAGTAAGAATCACAAACATTGTTTGGACATAGCCCAAGACAGAAACTACAGCGTACCGCGCATGTTATGTTCTATTGATTTATTTTTTGTTACCACTGCGTGCCTAATGCGCATGTATTGCTCGAAGGTAATCGGGAATGAAAGTAGAGAAATTAAAACAGTTCAGGTCACGAAAATAATAAAATACCATTTGTTTTTATAAATTAGTTTTATTTCAAGACTTACGTAATGAATAATATAGTAAAATTATGACTGTAATCAACCTAAACCAAACTTTTAGTCGGTATTAGTTTATTTGGATTGTTATATTATCCACTATAGCTATCACAAGTAGATATATCATAAAGTAACTCGTAATAGAAACAAATTGTGTGTATTTACAAAAGTATAACCACGTCACTTCATTCGATTTTTTTAGGTTTATATTTGTTTTGATAGTACAGCTGTTTATATGTAGATATAAATTTTGAATAATGATTTGACTACATAAAACATGCAACGTTCAACATAAACATTAACAAAATAACAAAAAATAAAAGTCACATGCACATCTGCTATCGTCAGTGTAATTGTCGACAGCGAAATTAACACTGCATTTATAGCATAATTGGATATTGTCATTATAAGAAAAAAATAATTTCACAACGAAAGATAACAAATAAAAACAAAAATAAGGCCATCAAAGGCTGGAGATGAATTTTTAAGAAGGATAGAATTATTTTCTAAGGACGGACTGGACTAAAAAAGTATTGATTGACACAATTTTATTTTATTTTTCGTTGTTTTTATGTAGTCGGGACGTGTAAGAAACTGAATATTAAATGCAAATTAACTATGTATTTTACATGCTAAAACATACACAACCATATATTATAGAAAAAATCGGTTAGCAGTTACGTTGACTAACATCCTAAATAATAAATTACAGTAATAATATAATATGTATATCTGAAAATAGCCAACATTTTTACGACATTATAATTTAGAATGAACATTTGGTATGCAATGAACTCTCGTAATTGATACAAATATAGCCAAAATATTTACACATCATGAGACCTTAAGAAGTATATTACCTTACAATTAATGGACAATAAGATACTTGTACAATTCGAAATTTATATTATCCAAGACATATTACATAAATCGAAATAGAAAAACTGTACTTATGTAACATAGTTCAAGAGACCGTACCGATGTCACTTAAAATGAATATTATAGCTGTGTCTTTAAGTTTACATACAATACTAATGAATAATAGGTGGCGGGACAAGACCAACAATATGGTTAGCATCGAATATCGACTCCAAAGCCGAATTCTAACAAAGTGTATTGTGAAGAGCCAAATTCATGTTGATGGCACTTATATTGTATTTATCCTTATATAATTATCACCGCAGTATAACAATAGATCATATCACTAGGCATGTAATAATGTTAGTCAATACAAAGTTAATGTAGATATTACACGATGGACAAACGTAGGGCTAGATGCCGTGTCAAAATATTCACATATTACAATTAAATAACACAATATTCACATTATATTCTGTTAAGTAACAATGTCTTAGCCTAGTCTATATTCTAGTCACAAATCCGTTGTCATTTACAGCCTGTATTTTGTGTTAGGATTACTCAAGTTCCAAGTTTTCATTATCAAACTTCTCGACAAAATTTAAGACAACTATGTTCTATATCATTACTATAATATCCTTAACGATTACCATTGGCAGTCAAAAACTGATTATCATAAATGTGGCGTTGCTATACTCTAGCATCTACGACAAATGTGACACGCATATTAAAATACCTCACTATTACTAACTTCAAATATTATAGAAAAATAATGAGATTTTTTAGTCTTTGAAAAAAAGGGGGTTAATAATTTAATATTATTGCCGGTTTGGAATTACGCGTAGCTTTTAGATGTTAAACAAAGATATAGGATGTCGATTACCAAGATAGTTGGGATTACGCGCCACATTTAAGTAGTCATAACGTCATAACGTAGTGGAGTTTGTAGTTCTCAGGCGATGGCGCAGGAGTTCCGTCCGGTGCAGTTGAGCCTCGCGTGGTGCGGGTGCTTGTGCGCGCGCGCGCGGTGGCGGCTGGGCGCGGCGGAGATGGCGTAGGACTTGAGGTGCGACTTGAGCGCCGTCGGCAGCGGCAGCCGCTCCAGCCCGTACACTGACGTGCGCGCCACGATCGCGCGGCAACACAACTCTTGCAGGCTCAGTACTGTGCACACAAAGTATAAGGACATTAAGTACATTCGTTCAATGATAAAGAAACCTCCAGCGGTTTTTCGGTTAAAAAAGAAGTGGAATAATTAAATAATGGTCTTCTAATACAACGACATATCAGTACGTCAACCAGTCTTTGCACAATTTGAAAACCAAGCTAGATCGACAATTTATATTTTCATAGAAAGACTGAAATTCTTTAAACAAAAAATATTAAATACACTACTTAAAACTGTAGTTAGTAAATGTCAATTACCTTTATTGCTCCTCCAGAGCCTTTCCATGCCGTTACGGTGTAGCGCCATGCGAGACAGTTCGCAGAAACTTTCTCTAATGTTGAAATCACAGAGAGGACTGACTTCGAAGAACGCCATGTGATTCTTGGCAGCGTACACTTCAGCATCGCGCTCTTGGACTTGTCTCTTAAAGGCTAGATGCAGACGATTGCCCACTAAGACCTTAGGAACTCCTGGCGCATGCTAAAAAGAAAGGTATTTTTTAATTAGTGTGTGTCAATAAAATATAGAGTGTAATAGGCACAATATAGGCAGCTCTTGTTGCTGGCTGGACCGATTTTAATGGGCCTTTTCTTGGTAGCTGATGCAATAAGAAGTACCTAGGAACCTAGGCTACTTTAATTCGAGATTTTTTTTTTTTTTTTTTTAATAAACTATCTGCTAACATTTTAGATCTCTAGATGATTTAAATGCAATTGCATGGGAATGGGATTAACCCAATACCTATCCTACTTAAGATAACTAGCACTTTCATTGCCTTATGATACATAGTACATACCTTTTCGACTTCCTCAAGCCACCTGTCGATGCTGTCAAAGGACCATTTGTTTGTGATGTCATAAACGAGCAGTATGCCCTGTGCCCCGCGGGAGTACGACCGTATGATCGTACAAAACCGACCCTGTCCTGACGTGTCCCATAGCTGCAGTTTTACCCTTTTACCGTCTAACAGGATAGTGGTTGTCTTGTACGCTGCAAAAAAGTAAATTTAATGATTAATTGACACATAAACAGCTGATTACCGCAGTCCCATTTTTAACTAACAAATATACAGTAACATTTAAAAAAAAATCTCTATTTATTTGCAGTCAGTATAAAGCAAAATATTCGCTTAAATTGTGTTATTACGAGCGTGTTCCCCAGTGGAAACAGCTCTTCAATGAGAATGTTTTCTAAATATAAAACAATAAAATGAAAAAACGGACTAAAGAAAACTATGTCACTCATTTTCAGATTACTTGCAATGCTAAATTTCATAATTATAAGTTTTTAAAGTGACATTCCAATTAGATAACTATTTATGAGTAGACATAAACATAGATACAATATGATTAATAAATTTCAAGATATCTGTACTCGATTGTTATAAATAGCTGAACATAAACAGGTAACTCATTGAATATCTTGTTATCATTCTTCATAGCATGACCTGTGTTGTACTAACAGTATATTATTATGTAGGTCCCGTCACTTGATTAATAGATAAAATGTAATTAATTAAATTCTAATTATACATGTAAAGTAAATAACTAGTAAAATATGAAGGGGAAATTATAAACAGGAATGTTTGTAAAATTGTTATCAATTGCAATGGACTGGTAAATGCAATTTAAATACAGAGTAAATAATAAATCATAATCAAAATAGGGATATTATTAGTACAACAGATTTTAGCCCATTCTGCAAAATTTCATCAGTTTATATGTTAAGAATTCAAAAAGGCAAGGGTTATCAATTAGGTCACCCAAATGTGCTACCATGCCACGAAATAATTGATTATAATTTGTTTTCTTTATTGGTATAACTATATCACAGGCAGAATAATTAATAAAATTAGTTTTATTCGACAGAATTATAAGTAAATAAACAAATAATAAAATGGCACATTATAGTAAGAATTGATGCTATTTGTCATGTTTTGCTGTTTATGTCTGTCCTATCTATATAATACTTTACATTGATTTATTATTAATTAACCATAACAAAATTCTACAGTCTACCCATGACTTCATAATAGGATTAGCATGAGAACAATAGGGAACCATTGTACTTAGAATCATTATAAAGGTATGCCAACTAGTTTATCCAAGGTACATCCTTTCCATTGACTAAAAATAATAAAAAGTATCTTGTTCATAAAGGTTTGAAACTATTTATTTACACATATTTGTGCCAATTTACATTCCAACTCCTTACATTTAGTTATAGTAATAACTTTTTACATTTATAATTTTATTTATGCATACACAAAAAAAAATTGCTGTTCAATATTTTCACAAAAAAGTATAAAAGCTAGGGCTGATTTTGCTAGACATGTACATACTGAGACCTACATAGATGGAATCAGTTATCAATCAATCTCTTTATAAGATTAGTAGGATATGAGGCTTACCACTGCCACTGCAAAAAGGGGAGTCAGCTGAGCCATCTTCTAGATCCTGGAGTATCTCCTGCTTGCCCACATCTGAGTCTCCAACCAGTAATACTTTCAGTAAGTAGTCATATGATTTAGGTGCTGCAGGCGGTCGGCCTGGAACATTCATTGAAACCATTTGATTAAACATGAAAAATAAATAAAATTCAAACAAAAGGTTGACTGCCACTTTTTAGTTTAGAAAGTAATATTGCTTCCTCTACAATAATAATGTTGTTTACATTGGATACAAGTTCAATGAAAACACAACAAACACTCACTCTACTGAACTTTTGGCACAAGTATATTATCACACTATCTACAGGGAAGTTAATAATTGGCAAATGAGACTACATCCAATAGGAAACTGTTTACAGTTTCTATGAGCCATAGAACACATCAACATGTTTTTGTGGCCTATATTTGCAGTGAGTGTTCCTGTAGTATTTAAACAAATAGGCTTCACTTGAAATAATACTTGACATTTTTATTCTACTCATCAATCTATTTATACTATCAAGGCCAGAGAGAAAGATAATAACTGTTTGTCTGACACCTGTGCAACTGTCCAAATGCTTATGTGATCAGATAATGGTAGATGTCCTTGGAAGATATTAAGACTATTATCATAAACTATTTAACAAGATTAATTAAATATTTAACTGCCATAAAGTGTAGCTTAGTCATGTTATTCTCTGCAGCTTACAACCAATTATAATGATATCTGAGATAGCACTAAGGATTCTAAATAAGGTGTTCTTATTACAATAATTATAACTGATGTGTAAAGACAGGTAATATAGTTATTTACATTACAATCTTTAACAGTGTGTACCTGTTCTTTGATGATGTGATCGAGGTAACGTAGTGCTTCCATTTTGCGTGACTTGACTAGTTCCTTGTTGTGGTGTCGCTACCATTCCAGACGATGGATACATAGTCATGGTGAGCTCGGAGTCACTCGCCTGATCTCCAGGTGATGTGTACCACACGCAAATTTATACATAATATCGCCGAAATCTAGTCCGTCTCGTGGCCCATTAAGATTCACTTTCATAGAACACCCAAATCCATACAAACACCAAGCAATATCTGTTTATCAAAACAAGAAATAATCCACTTTTTCTTCTCTGCCAACCAAAATAACATACGTTCGTGTAGACAAGGTCGTCACTTATTTTGGTTTATAAACACGTTAAATTGTTTCTTCCGTTTTATGCCTATTTGAAATACTGTTAATAATTTATTTTCACCATATAATTACGTTCTCAATTAAGATTTAATTGCGTTATCGACACAAAAACAACCCAATTTTCACGAAATAAAGAGTGAATGATTAGAAATGATTCAAATGACCGAACGAATCATAGACAATGAAGTGTAGTGCCAATAAATAAAAAAGTTTTTAAATCTTTCCTGACTTCGATATCTAGGTTTTTAGTTCTGTCTAAAGAATTTACATCTCTGGGTTATGTTTTTAATTAAATATATTACTTATTTTGATCGTGTTTTTTTGTATCACATCCCCGTATATTTATGTAAGTCAATCACTGTTTTGTTAAAATTTGGTATTAGAAAGAAATCCCACAAATGGATATTGAATACAGCCACAGCTCATTTCTTAAATTTGAATTGAATTAATATTCACCATATCTCTAGCAATCCCGTAAAAATAGAGAAGAATAAAAGTACCCCTATTTTTAGATTAATTCTCAATTAGTTTTCAAAGTTAGTGTTCTTTCGATGTTTTGTAAATATTTCGTATAACTGTTACAGGATTAGGCAAAGAATTACTTATGGGATTCAAAGGTATTAAATTATGTGTCGATCATAGTTTAAGTCAAGACATAAAAAAACAACGTAGATTTATTGGCAACATTTATTAAAAGTAGTAGGAGATTCTTAAATACTATGTATATAATCTAAATCATATAAGGCACTTAGATTTAATAATTGTCTTATAATATCCACGGATATTGTAATATAAATGCAAAAGCAGTTAAATAATTTACGCTTAGTATGTCTCAAATCCAGGCAGAGGGAACGCCCTGCTGTAGTTTTCGATTTCATCCCTAAGAGTGGTAATTTTCTTCTTGAAGTCAGCACTCTCTTCAATGGTCTTGTTGAAGTCTGCCACTTTCGGTCCTGAGATCTTTGAGATCTCTTGAGCAAGTTTCAAAGCTCTGTCAATGAAGTCTACTACTCTGTCGATGTCAGCCTCTTTCAAGCCTCTTGTGGTGAGAGCGGGAGTACCTGAGAAGAATAAATCAAGTTTAATAAACAAGTTAATAATGCATGCTTCTTTTTATATAAATTAAACTTTAAGGCCATTGGATTTAGGTTGATTATCCCTTACCCAGTCTGATGCCTGATGGGTTGAGTGCACTCTTGTCCCCGGGCACGGTGTTCTTGTTGCAGGCGATGCTGCAGAGCTCGAGGATGCGCTCGGCGGGCGCGCCCGTGAGGCCGGCGCTGCGCATGTCCACGAGGATCAGGTGCACGTCCGTGCCGCCCGTGGCGATGGAGTAGCCGCGGGAAACCAAGCCGCTACAGAGACGCTGGGCGTTCTTCACCACCTGTGATGAAAAATAAACATTTTTATCGGCGAAATATAAAAGGACATACTGGTTATAAAAGCCCTATACATTATTCCGAACATAATAAAAGTTGCCGTCCAAATAAAATACCATACAGAAGTAAGAACAGTAGAATGGGGAACAAACGGCTAAGAAAAAAAAAGACTTCTTTAGTCTCTCTCAATCTCTAGACTTTCTCTCTCTTACTCTTTAGAGTATTGTAAGGTTACACACCTGCTTCTGGTATTCAACAAACTCAGGAGTGGTGGCTTGCTTCATGGCTGTCGCGATGGCAGCGATAGCGTGGTTGTGTGGTCCTCCCTGGAGACCGGGGAACACGGACTGGTTGATCTTGTTCTCGATGTCGTACATGACCTTCTGGCCGTTAGCCTTCACGCTGCGAACTCCCTTGCGGTAGAAGATGACACCGGCGCGGGGACCTCGCAGAGTCTTGTGTGTCGTTGTCGTTACGATGTCGCAGTAGTCGAATGGGCTAGGGATGATACCTGAAAATTTGGATGAATTTGTTATGTCTGAAAATTTAACTTAACTACCTAATATCGGGAAAATAACTTGACATTCATGAAGTCCCGGCTGGTCTGATGAGGTCATATGCAATCCTCTATTGTATAAAAATCGTATAATTTGCATTATAAATCGGAATTTATCGATATTATCAAATAAATCAACTATAAACACTTATAATACTGACACACTGAAATATAAACCAGTTTTCAACTAATTCTTTTTTTTTCTTTAGGCTTCTGCTGTCCAAATATAAGCATAATCCTAGTAGAATAAAAACAATCGGTCTATTAACATACCAGCAGCCACCAGGCCGGATATATGCGCCATATCAGCCATCAAGTAGGCGCCATTGTCGTCAGCGATCTTACGGAACGTCTTGTAGTCCAGACAACGGGAGTAACAGCTCATACCAGCGATGATCAAGCGAGGCTTAAAGAGCTTCGCAGTTGTGGCCAGCTGGTCGTAGTCTATTAAACCCGATACGGGGTCTACCTGTAGAAGGAAATTCTGTATGTTGTAATCGTGTACAAAAGTAAATCAATAAGGCGACGGTATATGCGATATAAGGGTCATATTTGCAGAAAGGAATTCCTGCTAATCAAATGACACGAAACTGTCATAAAGGCTGTCCAAAAGACCTAATCTCCTCCGAAAATGTATTTTTTATGTCTTTTAAATTATAATAAACCTTAAACCACAGTAATTTTAATTGCCTTGAGCAAAATAACAACCATTATCTGTCCTCGAAGCGTACGACCATGCTAATACGTTATTTTTATCACTGTAACGTAAACAACTATTAAAGTGGCCATCAAGATCAAGGGTTAATCAGAATAACTTAGCAAAGAAATTGTTTGCTCAGATTACGTCAAACGGGTGTGACCGAGTCTCTTATAAAGTTAGCTTATCAGACAATTAACAGTTCGATAAACACAAGAATCGAATGCCTATTACATCATATCGTTGAAACTGAAAGCTATAGTAATTGAGCTAATAACCGAGACGAGATAATTAGATTTCAATAGATGAGGTATCACGCAGACTAAAGCCAAAGATACTTTTTGTTTTCGTAATTTAAGTCTTATGTAGTAACCATAAAGTACATTTTCCGATACTCAGCTAAGGAAATTACAATTCCTTTTGGATGGGAATATACTCTTTATTTCAATAGGCATAGGACATATTTTCAATAACATAGATATTGCGTCATTCTAATGAACTGTTGATGACCATTTGTTAGTCAGTACATTTTATTGGAATTTGCCATAATGTTTATAATCTACCTACTATAAGAATGTTTAGTTTTTATACTACGGATATTTATGCTTAGTTTGATATTGCATCGACACGATTTGTTAAACAGTGGGAAAATTTATAATCTACAGTTCAAGAAATAGTTTATATAAATTTTATCTCTTTAACCTATTCAGTTCCAAAATAAAAAAATATCTGTGATTTGAGCTTTCAATTGATAAAAATTTAAAAGAAATAAAATAATATTGTTTTGAAAGAGATTAGTTATTTTGGGGCTGTGTCTGGCAAAGTTTCCGAATGTTTTGATTGACAGGAAAACTTAGTTACTTTAAAATATTTTTAGAGGTCACTTAAGTACCAGAAGTTAATTTATAAGAATTAGGACTATACCTTGTATGGCATGCTTTCGAAGAAAATGGATGTGGCAGAGATTTTTTTGGTGGCTGTGAAGAATCCATGGGTAAGATGGCCACCGTCAGGTAGGTCCAACCCCATGATTCTGCCATGAGGTTCAACGACACCTGTGTACACAGCGAAGTTGGCGGGAGAACCTGGAAATTGAAATGGAAAATAATCGTTACACAGGTCTGCTGGAAGTCGTTAACTTAAAATATACTAGCGACTCGCCCCAGCTTCGCACGGGTGAAATACAGATGTACTGTACATATAGACCTTCCTCTTGAGTCACTCTAGCTATTAAAAAACCACAAACACAATCTGTTGCGTAGTTTTAAAGATTTAAGGGCTCATACAGACAGTGACAGTCACTTGGTTTTATACCATGTAGTGATAGTGAAGCAGTACATTTCTATCTGTCCTGTCAAAACCCTTGTATCAACACTTATGAACATAAATTATTTTGATAAATCCGAAAGTATTTTAAAATATGTTTAATGAACTAAACCGATCAGATGATATCTCATCCTTTTTTTACATATCTAGTTAAGGCCTTGTAGCTGTTAATTACATTAACAATATTTTTACCTTAACGGTAAACATGTTAATTGGTTTATGTCAAGTTAAGAAATATTGTCAATGTTAAAAATCATTTAATAATTATAATTACCTGAGTAAGGCTGTACATTGACACCCCATTGTTCAGGGTCCAGTCGGTAGGCTTCAAGAGATCTCTTCTGTGCCATGATTTCAATTTCATCAATGTATTCATTTCCTCCATAATATCTGTAACAAAAATACTATTCAATAAATAATGTTGAAATAATTAGTTTGAGGCTGAGTATGCAAGGCAATAAGAGAAACCATTTGAATTGTTTTAATATTGGTTAAATTTAAATTAAAGAAATGAGTTTCATTTAATTGGAAATTCTTTCTAGCGAATAGAGGAATAAAAATTCACTTTTAATCGTCTTTAAATTGTGAAATAGAAATTAGTCTCGATTTTTTAATGGCTTGATAAAATTGATAGCGAAATTTAGGTAGTTCAATGTCACTCAAATATTTTCCACACCAGTACTCAGTCATGCAGACTGCTTGTAAGAAGTTGTAGTAGTAGTAAAAAATTTGAAGATTACCTCTGGTGGGGCATGCCCTCTGAATATTTGTTGTGGAGACATGTGCTCAAGCACTGGAGTACAGGAACCGATGTGAAGTTCTCCGACGCAATCATCTCCAGGCCAGACCTCTGGCGCTCCTTCTCCTTCTTAATGATCTCATAGAGCTCCGGATCAGTCTCCCAAAGGTTCCCATTCATGATTGAGCTGTTCATTTTTGGACTTGTATGGATTTGCTTCAAGAAAGGTGTCTGAAATATTTATGTAAAAAACTGCTTCAAAAATGATCACAAAATTTTAACTAAATAAATTGCTGACCAATATTTAAGATTAGACTTTAACCTTACAAAGCAAGAAACAAACTGAACTTTGTTTAAGAATATAGTGTAATATAAAGGAGAAACATTGACCTCAAACTGATAAAAGATAATGCAATCAAAAACAAAAGTTGGTTGTTTTATCTTACAACTATTGCACTACAGTCTACACTAACCGCGCATGTTTCGTAACATAAAACTGCTACATAATATTATGAAATCATTGCACAGACCTTCATTCATTAATTTGGTACTTACGGAATGCAAAATTTATCACAGACGAAAATTATAACACCTGTTTACAGTACTAACTTCGAGCGAAGCAGATACCGACTATAGTTAACCTAACACTTTACTGTTATTTAAAAGCATGTAACGTGCATTGTGAGCCAGTTTAAAAACGATAACAAATAATTAAGATACCTCAGAGTAGATTTTTCCCTGCACTACTTGCAATGGTTGCACAATAGAGATTGATGAAAATCTGCTGAATTTTGACGATAATGAGTTTAAACACGTTTTTACTAGTATGTTGGACATAGTGATTTCTTGTAAAACCAACTATTCTTTCGATTACACTATATAATATGTTTTTATTTGCGCAAACATAAGTTAACTTTTATCACTGATGATAACCCATTATGAACTCTACTGATGCCCAACTTGACGTTTCAATTGACAATGACAGATATGAACGTTCACGGTTTGCGAATGAGATGGGTGCGAGAACTCGAGAAACACTAATGTATTTGAGCTGCGACGGCGGCCGCCTGAACACTACTGCCTGTTTTGTATATAAAATAGCTAGCCCAAGTACTTTCATGAATTATATTATTGTTTGAGACGGGGAACAATGTTTGCATAAGAATGATTACAAAACGTCGTATTAACTGAGAATGTATTCTTAAATTATAAGTCAATATTTTGACAAATGACCCAACCAATTAGGTAGGCTCACTTATTGTTTAAATTCAAATTAAAATCAACACTGTTATGTGATAGATACTGGAACAGATTACAGAACTCGCCACAAGTAGTTGTGATACGTTTCATATTACGTGTCGCTATAAAACATTGCCTTAATCTGATTTAAGCCTTTTGTAAGATACCTAAGGAAAATGAATCCTTTTCTTCAAGAAATAAATTTAAAAAAAACCTTAGGTTTCTTACACAATCATGTTCCAAATCTTCTCTTGCTGTGTGGAACTCGGTGGGATATACTCTTTTGTTTGTGTGTAGGTAGGTATACTTACCTGATTGTACTTGAACCATCGGATACTTAAGGAGTAGGTAAGTAATCTATCTAGTTATCTACCCACCTATCTTTACCGGGAACGCATTAACAAACTACACGTTAGTCTGCTAATGCGACTACGGAACTCTGTTATACCTAGATAATGTAAGTTCTAGCTGGTTTCAGTTTTAGAGTAAACAAACTCATTGTAATATGATTCTCAGGTCTCTGTTTTATTATTTCGCTATTGTTTCCATTTCAATCGTATGCAGTTTCTGGGACAAGTTTACTAAACAGCGAAGGCGAGCAAGAATTGACAGCTCTCTGGACAGTTTACCAATACAAATGTCGGTTAAACTGTGACACTTGGAAGTCGGAGACAGCATTCCGGTTTAATTAATGGGTTTTTACTTGAGTGATCGTTTCAACGATGTGCATTCTTGCTTATGTGAGGCAAAAGTGTTTTGTTTATGATTGTGACTGGGCGTCAACATTCGACGTTTCATTTATTTTCATTTACGACATTTTTAATGTATTTCACATTATAGCTGCATCTAATTACGTATTTAAATAGAGTGCACAAAAGCCTTATTTAGATGTTTGTTTCAATGGTACCTGGTCCAGCTACCTTTGCTACCATACATACATAAACGACAATATCATCAGTAACATCAGTTGCAGACAAAAAAACAAACCAATCTAACGGAAAACCTTTTCAATATATTACAGTAGAACAGAAAATGTTTGTCATTTAAAAAAATCTGTTTCACATTCAGCGAATTGATGAGGCATATCGGGTTGTAGAATACTACTCTATATCAGCAAATGGAATCATGGAATGTCGTTAAATCGTATCGTATTGTTCGGCAGAGTGGAGCAGAGTAGGCACTTACGTGACAGGTATTCGATTAATTGCATAACTCGTATTTTGACACGGTTTTCGTAGTTCAGAAATGGGGGAATATAATGTATATTGGCTGGTTTTTCTGCGAATAATATATTATGTACCTATTTAATTAAGTTGCTATGTGGGAGTGTAGGTAGCTAGCTATTTTTAATTAATATTATCTGAACGCCGAGAATTGGCTGGAGATAAGAAATGAGTGTTCTTTCAATGTGTTGTTGGTTTATATTGAGTTTATTTATGATTATTTTATTTGACTTTTTCAACATTTTCTAGAACCTGGCCCATATAGGCATTTCGGGGTAGGTGGAAAGAGGAGATGGAAGCTTTTGCCCTGCAGAGGCACACAAATGATGAACACTTATAATATTATATAAATATTTAATAATAATAACGTTTTTTTTTATTACGGACAATATTACATTTTACAAAAAACTTAAACCTTTTAATTTAAAGAAATATGAACGTAAGGATTGCAAAGGATTCTAAAAGGATTGAAAAATTACCTAATAGAGATACAAAAAAAAATATATATTGTATGGTTTTAAGTACCTATACCTAAGTACTATTTTTCCTAAATATACGCACATAAACTTTTGCAAGGCCATATACACCAATCTTAGAAGGCTGCAGTCACAATCTTATCGGCATGTTGCTATTTCCTGTATTTTATGAGGCATTTCATTATTGACGGCATTCGGTATACAGGACCACTTAAAATAGGTACTAGATGGTTTTCATTGATTTAGCATCCGATTTGAGCAGCTCTGTCATTCTAGCGTACACCAATCGCTTCACATCTTTGGCCCATATAAAGTCAATATGGTTGAACTTTTTAAACGGGACAAGGTACATTTCTTTAACATTCGGTAGCTTTTCTTGTAAGATTTTAACGTCTTCTACGTCAGAGAACCAATCATTTTCACTGTAGAATAACGCTACTGGAGCTTTGACTCTATCCAAATGATATTTTTTAGGTTTACGCGATCCGTAAATTGCATGATTCACGTCATCTCCGTGGTCAAAGTTTCTAAATACTCCGGAATTAATGATTTGTAAATAATGAATAAACTGTCGGGCAGAAGCCCCAGATGGTGTATGAGAAAATATCACGGGTAAATTTGTTTTATTAATTTGTTCATAATCGAATCCGGTAAACATGAATAGTACAGTGCTGCAAATTATGCCGTTGCCTACTTCACATACCGGACTTTCCATGTATTGGAATTCTATAGACTTTGGGAACATTTCATATAATTTAAATAACTTGATGACCACACTCATATAATAATGGTATGGCGCTAGTATTCTAGCTAATGGACTCTTGGCGTGAGACATCCCAGCTAGAGGTGCCAAAGCGATCATTATTGAAATCTTTTGATTATATTCTGGTTTCTCTGAACACATCACAAAAAAGCTCGTAGTTCCCTGTGAATGGCCAATGTAGGCTAATTGTTCTTCACCAGTTGTTTCGAGCACAAAGTCTATCATAGCTGGCAAATCGTTGCGGCCTATTTCATCAAAACTGAATTCCCAGAATTTTGGGTCTTCAGGTGAAATGCTTTCGTGTTTTCTTGAGTGCTTGTTTCCTCGAGCATTCCCCATCCAAACATCGTAGCCTGCCAATGATAGAACGTATGCTAGGCCATCCTCCGGGCCTCCCGTCACCCAGTCATCCGCACTCATCAGTAGTCCATGCATCAGAAGCACAGGGGGACCTTTATTCGTGATTCTGATCATAGTGAGTATGTAGCCGTCTTCGGTAGTCACCGTATATTCCTGTACAGGATACTCATACTTGTCAATTATCTGGGTAACATTTAGTTTGGCGTCCGCGTGAGTTTCTTGCTTGGTATTCAATATGTCTATTATTTCTGCCAATTCCTTTATCGCCCCTAAAGGATCAAATATGAATTGGTTTACTATTACTTTTTCAGCCAGACAATAGGTAAGTAGGTGTAAATGAACAACAATACTAAACCCGTAATTAAGTAACTTCATTTTTTAAATAAAAATAAAATAGTGTCAATGCCGTAGGCATCCAATACTTTAGAGTGTAGAATAATAATAGGAGATGTATAATTGTACGGTAAATGAAACTCAGAGGAGCAGAACCCAAGGTATAAACCATAAATACCTAAGTGCAGTATATATCATATGGTCTTAATATTTATTTTGGTAAAATAAAGAAGTTTTGGAGATTAATTCTTCTTGATACACATATAGATCTTTGATTATTGGATAAGCATAATAGGTTTAATTGTATACGTCTAAAGAAGTATTAGAACTTATCGCCGTTGTATAAATTTGATTAAATTTCAGAGTTGGTTGAAAGTGCATAGGTTTAGAAACTCTGCAATATACGCGGAACAAATGTGGACATGAGGCTACAGAATATTTATACACCGTTTTAGGTATTACTAAATGCCTTATCACATTATAACTCTATAATTATAAACAATTTAGAAACGTTTCCAACTAACTAGAAAAATATTAAGATATGGCTAAAAAATATTTATTAATCTGTCCTTAATATAGGAGAAAAACAAGTATTGCTGTGACCTACGAAAAAGAAAAAATGATTTTTTTTTTCATGACAGCAACACATTAGAGTTTTGTAAGAAATATAAACTTCACGTGCCTACTCATACAAAACTTATAATTTGAGATGAATACTAACAAAGTATCTTAGACCAAGTATCCAAACAAGGCATCCGCGTCATAAAAAAGTAATAAAGCAGTGATCATCTATAATGCCTCGATCTTTAGACTTTCCTTACCGTTAAATATTTTTTTCTATTTACGGGCGGCGAAGGTGGTGTGATGATCTTGTCAGATATGCAGATCGCACGTGGCCAGATATCGCAAAAGACAGGGAGGTTTGTAAGGAGAAAGGGGAGGCCTTTGCCAAGCAGTGGGATCTTATTTAGGCTATATAAAAAGGGCAATAAACTGATGAACATACATACATAAGTAAGAACATTATAAGGTACCTATAAGTTATGGTTAACGCAATAAACGTGTAGACCACAATGTATGATGGACAATGTGGATATGTTTGATATTAAAACCGCCGCAGTGTTTTAATAACACGCTTTTAGTGCAGCGGTAGTGAGTTTTGATAGCGTATTAGTTCATAATAGATATGAATACCTAATAATTTATGTACATACATGGAATACCTCTCTGATCAAATTACTGGAATTAATATCTATTAATTGCAGAGTTGCTTTTTTTTTGTAATATCTAAGTATAGCTTAGTATAGATCCTTTTCTTTCTACCAGATTGTTTTTTTTTTGTTTTTAGGTAACTACTTACTTATTTCTACAATAAGTATCTACGATTGTTTAAAAAATATCGTCGTTAGACTGATACCTCTGAAGAGTCTAGGCAGTTAATAATAATGTTATTTTATGCGGTATACGAGTATTATACATCATTAGGTATTCCTATCTATATCGTATGAACGACGTGGAGCAGTATGCTTTTAAACCCTTTGATTAATGAATGTAGGCTGAACTGACGGTGGAAGCGCACAATATTTATGATAATGTGGCATTACTGTTCAAACGTAGAGTTGTTACCTAATGAAATTATACGAAATAAGCTGTTGCCCGCGAGTTCGCCCGCACTAATATTTGTTATAGTTGCAAAAACTTAGCCATCCTCTGATACAATGGGTTAAAAAAATAGCCTATATGTTAATCCGGGGTATCAGATAACTCCAGACTATTTTCATCAACGTAGATTTAGTGGTTTGAGCGTGAAACAGTTACAAACATCCATCCATCCATACTTCTCTTGGCGTTTATACACCGTGACTTTTAGGTCGTTTTAAAAAAGCAGCCCAGTTCATGTATCCAATGACTAGTAAACGTTTATAATAAAAAAATATGTTTTTTTTAAGATTTGAATGAATAAAAATATTATTCATTATTATGACACAAGGCAGTTTTACGAACACTCTGTAGTGAGCGCGGTCCGAACCTTGTGCCAAAGGGGCCGCGCGGGCGGCGCGGCGGCGTCTTATCACAGGTCATTCACCTTAGCGTAAAACAGCTGTCTTACTATTGCAATCATAATGTTCGCAATAAGTATGTAGCATGTATCTTCAACAGTTTGATACGTAAACATTTTTAACAGGATGTTTCATATTTCCAATGTATTATTTATTTTTTTTATGCATATTATTTTAATTAATGATAAAAAAATTATATTCGCGCCTAGAGGTATTTTATGACGGATACATTGTGTGGACGACTTTTTTAAAACGACCTAAAAATCACGGTGTATTGTTAGTAAGATAGAGTATCTCATATAACTACAGAAGAACTTAAACCACCAGTTAAATTAGCGACAAACTTATCCATAACATTCTACTAAAACTGAATCTAATCTGGATATTTCGAGGAAATGCTGAATATAATAAAATCTTGATATTTACATTAAAATAACTTTAAACATATTTACGTCATAATCTGCAAAAGTTTATCCAGTAGTCCATTAGAGCCTCATTATTAATTAAAAGAAATATCTAGTTTATGAGCTAGGAACCCTAATCCTAGCGGGTAATATAACGCCGACAAATAATGCTAGGGCGACGATAAGCCGGTAATTTGTGGTAGTAGCAATATTCACTAGGGATTTGGGATCTAATAAGATCCTAGTAGCATCTATATTATTTACGAAAGTGTCTGCAAAAAGGTGACCTACTAAATAAGATATCTGGTAGCTTTTTTGTCATGTGTTACTCTAATGATGTTAATTATTATGATACATGAATATGATACTCATAGATTAACAGTAAGCTAGTCCATTCAAATGTAGGTGGTAGCCAACAAGCCACTCAGTATGCTTAACTTGAGACAAGAAGAAATTGTGTGAATGTTGAAAAAAAAGAAGTAAATAATCTTAAATAAATTTTAGTATTTAATCAAACGCTTCAAACCATTATACTGTGCTTGTTGTGGATAAAATTTTGTTCTAGGTCACAAAAATAATGAAACGCTTTATTTATTTTTAAACGCTACAAAATGACGCACTTAACATTGTATTTAAAATTTTAGGTGTAGGTGTTGTTGGTGGTGCGAGGAATGTTCTAGTCATAACCGATACGATAAAAGCGCGAAATTAAAGTAATTAAGAAATGAACAAGGGACCTTAATACCCGAACAATTTCTTCATCGGCCTGTAAAAGGGTGTTCAACGATGGTGTTGTTGTTTCGAATTATAAAACAATTTCTGTTTGTTCCCGCGCATTTAAGGCTTAAAGGATGTTTTAATTAATACCGCTGTATTTAACCTCTAAAGCGGCAAATGAAATGAGTTAAGTTTTTGAAACAGTTAATGATCAAATCTTTTTGTATGGTGATGAAATTAGGTAATAAATAAACATATCATCACCTAACTATTGTAACCATAATGCAAAAGGTTTTAAGAGAAAATGCATAGACAATGACTCAAACAGTTTCAGGTGGGTATGACTGGTTAAAATGAAAGTCGAAATCAAAAGGTTTTTATTTCGAGTAGGCCTTTTCAGGCATTTTCAAAACGTTACTGACTCTAGTTGCACGGTTCTAAAATGTCTTTCTTACGGAAAAGAACCGATAAGAAATACCATGAATTATATACAAAAGTAAAAACATTTTTATTTAAGTTTTTGAAAAATGCTCAATTTCCTGTATTAAATTAATTTGTATTTGAAAAAAGAAATATTGATTCGAATGCAAAGGCGCACGAGTAAATAAAGCAGCAATTTCGATGAGAAATGAGTTTAGTTTCATTCTTCGATAGCGAGCAAAGATGCATTCAGACTATTTCAGAGGTGGAACACATTTACCTATCTAGGTGGAAACTTTACTAGCTTTGACTTCAAGTTAAATTCACGGGAAAGTAGGTCGCATGGCAGATATTTAATTTCCGAAACGATATTACATTGCAATTATTACGTAGAACTCTATTTACTTCGATAAGATTTGCGTCATAAAATTTGTTACGTACGTCAACTTAGTTAATGTTATCTTGTTATTGTAATAGGTTTAAAAACTGTTAATTTATTTATTTGTTTCGGTTTTGCGTGGGCAATTATTAATTCCACGTTTTGTTAGAACGCAGAAAAGCACTACGTTGTGCGAGCGAGATTTTTACGAAAATAAATCTCGGAACTAAAAGGAAAAGAATACAATATTTATAAACGGAAGAGATAAATATTTTATTTACTTAGGATGTTTTATTTACGATATCGCCTAGCTTGTGCCAATATGTATGAATATTATACGAGTCGAAATCCGTCGCTTTCCCACAAATCACTTAGGAGAGGATTCCGGCAACTTGAGGTCACGACTGTTGTCAAACGTTCAAAGTCAAACGTGTTTGGGCTTACAAGTTACAAAGACAAAAATGTTTTGAAGATCGTGATCCGTATTTTATAACTAGTATATCGCGATCATCATTATCATCAGCTATCATTAGTTAAGAGTAGGATGGTTGTGACAGGCGAGAAATGAAAGAGAATAAATAAGAGAAGCGTGGTGGAATGATGATGATGTAATTAAAGACAGGGCCTACCACCATCACTTTGTCTACGGACGCAGAAACCTGATCTATGTTTTTGGTTTCACAAATAGCTCTTTCATACCTAGTATACCTACCGTACATAAATTACCCTTTCAAATGAAATATAAATGTAAGTTAGGTACTGAGTAATTAATGGACTTTCCAGTGTGTGTGTTTAATTGTACAAATCATGTGGGATTAAATGTCACATAAATTCAAAACATCGACTAACGAAAACCATACAGGACTGGTGAGTATCAAGTTAGTTTTGGTTCGCGCGAGTTTCACATGTTTCTGATTACAACCACTTGACATTGAGATAACAAAACAAATTGAGAAAACAAATAACAAATTATTCAAATTATTATTTATCTTGGATACTAACTTATACGTAATTAATCGGTAATGTTAGTCACAGTTTTCCAAAACTGCGGTAATTCTCCGAGTAGCTATTGTTTCAGTTTATCATTACGACCGTTTGAAGGTCGTTTGTAACACCGTTATACACAATTCACATGCAAAATGCTTCGTACGTAAAGCATAGCCGTGTAATTCGTTTTTTGTTACTCAGTCTACTCTTATACAATCACTGTTAAGTATTATTTAAGAAATATTGCTATTTTTCCATTGAATGTGAAAGGAGACGTATTTAGATAAGACTAATAGACTTATTAACCATTAGCCATTAGTACCCATTAATTAATTAGTTTTGTTAGTTTGTGTGCTTAGTTACGAATGAAATATTCAGAAATACACATACTTTCCTTATTTAAGTGTAGAAGAGATGACGCGTTACCGCTGTGGGGTTATAAAATTTGACCATGAGAATTTTTCATGATCCAGGAAAAATAATGTTACAGAATTTGCTTCAGGTTTATAGCAGTCGTTTCTAACAAGAGACAAAATGTTTCGCTATATCGGCGCTACGTTAAAGGCACTATTGATGGGTTCTGTTCAAAATGGCCGATGTTAGACATAGTTTAACGTCCCTTGATGGATTATAGACTGGCTTGATGGATCTGTGAACGAATGCTCTGAGAAAACATGAGCCATTTCTGTACTAAAGTCATTAATAACCGGCGAGGAATGGGCGAATATATAACTTTTAGTTTAATTTGTATAGAACTTGTATAGACAGCAAATTAGTCTTGGAACTTAATACAGATTAATCTGTGTTACATGAGTCAGTTTAATACAATTTCGGTTCGGATGAGAGGTCAAATGACGAGTAACGCTGCGAAGAGCATTGACATTTGACATTATATGCATAAGGTTGTTAATTTTTGAACAAGCAAATACAACCGTGGATTGTGGTCATGGATCTTGATAGCATGTAGGTACATCAAAAATTCGCCCTTAGGTAGGTAAGTGCCATTCTTTCTCTATCATTGCCAAGTGGAATGTAGACACCAGTAGACATTTTACAACGTCACTTAATCAAGTTTCGCTCTTGCATATGGCTGTTAGTTTTGGCCCTTAATTATTTACTTGTCGTTCGTAAGTGGCAGTCAAACGCTCCTCCTAAACGCTTACTTAACTTGCTTTTAGCTGCGCTCAATTACAGAGCTTTAGTGTTTAACTTTGGACAATTTTCATTGATTAATCTCTATTTCGATCAAAATTGTTTCTTATATCTTCCACGTAGAGTATAAAACGGTATACACAAATACTACTTTTAAGTTACAATTTTCTAATAGTCCAACACTCCGGCATTACCATGGAACATTAAGAAACATTAATATTCTATGGCATAATATATTGCGAATCATGGTAATAAATAATCAGCCGGGAGGTTCCATTAAGTCCGATCGGATGAATCGAAGGTACAAACAAATAGGTAACGTTGACACTCATATTAATAGCGTCTTTATTGATAAACACATAAGGGTGATTTTTGCTAAGCAATATACGAACAACGACGGTTAGAAACAGTGATGTCGATACAAATGGGATTACTGGACATTATGAGGCTATGTTTATTGACTATTGGGATTTGTATCTGACCTTTAGCACAGCTTTTAGTGACCCATACATAAATGCTACGTTATAAAAAACTGCTATGTACTTTAGCAAAGTACAAAATAAATAAGACCCGTTTTTGGTGACAATATTTTCACAACGACTTCATCAGTTTCAAATATTATTTATATTTACGACCCTTTATTTTAATGGCTTACACATTTTCCAGTACGCTGTTGCTTTGTGTCAATATTTTAAAAATATACGTTCTAAAATTGAAGGGTGCTCTACTTTTCTAAATCACATTTCTCCATCCTCAACTCACAGCACTTAAAACTAAATAGAGGCGGCGAGGCTTGCCTTTTCATTTTAGTTGACAACTATTTTCATTTCGTAAATGTGCCTGTTGCAGACGTGGATTTAAAACATTGTATTTTATTTCTAGTAGTTCGCGTCGCATAAATTGTACGATCATAAATATGAAACAAAATTACAAGTATGAAATGTATTAATATGGCGTTCAAATAGAAAAGTGTAAGATGATTATAAATAAACGTTTACTGCTTTCAATTGATTTATCTTTTAGTACCTAGATCAAAATTCAATAATCATACAAACCAAAGTAAAGTAATTTTAGTGGATTTTAAACGTTATAAGATCATCAACTTTTAAGTTTCTAAGTTCTACGACTATTTATGACCCATGCCGCAATGAAATCCATTGTTGTAGGTCCAACTATTACTATCAACCGGGCAAAGTTTAATTCCCAGCCTGTCTCGATATTGTTCTCATGAAAAAACTAGCATTCTTTTATTGTAGGTCTTTCGGAACAAAAGAATAGAAGATTGTTTCAAACAACATTGTTTAAACAAAACAAGAAAAAAAGATTGAACATCTTTTTAATCGAACCTGTATCGTAATTTATATTCCAATATTAAAAAGTTAATCAGCTAATGATGTTTCAAATTAGCATTTTGATTAAAATCATAAATGATTAACCAAACTTCGTTCTAAATCGATGACTTATAAATAGCTTTATTTGTTAAGCTCTAAAGTATTTTTAGTTTCCTTCTTAACCTAACAGACAGTGATCGGCATGGCTACATTTGTCGCTATAGTTATATTAAATGTCTTTACTTTGAAATCCTGGGGACATAGTTACGAATTACCAAAAAGTGAAATATTTGAAATACAAGAATTTAACACACATTTAAAATTTCTTCAAAACTCTGACACGTTCGCGAGTACAAGGGTGTTTGATACCGGTTTACAACAATATATATTTGGACTCGAAAATGAAGATGTGCATTTAAATGTTTCGCAGTTGATAACAAAATACGGCCACGGCTTGGAGGAACATGAAGTGAAAACAAAAGATGGATACATATTGCGTTTAATCAGAATACCTAATAAGGGGCCCGTTGTATTCTTAATGCATGGGTTGTTAATGAGTGCCGACGATTGGGTGCTTGCGGGCCCAGAGAGTGGAATTGCCTATTTACTCGCAAAACAAGGGTACGACGTGTGGATGGGAAATGCTCGAGGCAACAAACATTCTAGAAGACACGAAAAGATGCTTCCTTCTTCAGTTGAATTTTGGAACTTCAGCTTCGACGAGATTGGACGCTATGATCTGCCGGCTATGATCGACTACGTACTAGATAAAACAAATCGAACAAAGTTAACATACGTCGGTCATTCTCAGGGAACTACAGCTTTCCTCGTTATGTGTTCTGAAATGCCGGAATACAATGATAAAATATCGCTCATGGCAGGGCTGTCGCTTGTCGGTGCAATACCGAAAATGAAAAGCCCCGTCCTTAATTTATTGAAGTTTATAACGCTTTTTCATCCGGAATTGCTATTTGGACTGGTGAAAGAAATGGGAATACACGAATTTTTGCCGAGTCGTGATTTAGTGAATAATTTTGCACCAAATATTTGTGGTAGAGCGCATCTTGCGAAAATTGTTTGTAGTAATGTCGTATTCCTGCTATGTGGGTTTAACGCTTTACAGTTGAACATTACGAACTTACCTGTTATTTTTTCGCACGTACCAGCTGGAGCCTCCACTAAACAACTTGAGCATTATTCTCAAAGTGTTATATCGGGAAAGTTCGCAAGATTCGACTATGGGGAATTTAAGAATTTTGAAGTATACGGTTCTAAGTCACCGCCAGAATACCAAGTGGAGAAAGTTAGTGTGCCTGTTGCGATATTTTATGCTGATAATGATTGGCTGGCTGCACCTGAAGATGTTGATGCCCTCCGTAAGAGACTTAAAACTGTCGTCGAATATTATAAGGTGCCTCATCTATTTTTCAATCATGTCGACTTTTTGTATGCACGGGATGTAAAACATTTAGTGTTTACGAAATTGTTACAAGTGATTCAGCGGTATTAGCTTGTGAAGATATAGCTTATGGATAAAATAAGTATTATAAGAACTATATCGTATGATAGTATTACAACGTGCCCGTGTTTGTCTTTGTTAACCATTCTAATTATAGTAAAAGTATTAGACTGTAGTTTCCCTAAGCGTCTTCCCTAATCATTAACACCGATTCTACTTAAGATAAGTCTTAATCCTAACAAGGAAATCCATCAAAGCTGCACCTTTTTGTTTATATGTTTATATCAAATAAAAAAAAAACAGACAAAGACAGATGGCGTGTCGATTCACTTGCTGAGGACACGCGCGTAATCCATCACTGTCGCAATGACGCCGAGACGACTCACTCTCATCCTTCCATAAGAAATAGATAATCGACATTGATGTCTAAATGTATGGATAGAAAGTATAGATACTTGGATAGAAATAAAGGCAGATACTATTGCCAATATTTGCACGTTTTCCTCAAAACGTTAATTTAGGATTTGTGAGTTACTAATTCAGATTTCACAGATATGTATTGTATTTTAGATAACATTAAAAAAAATAAAAAACAAGTATCAAAATTGAGACAAGCTGAGGTTTTGTTACTTTTTGATTAATTTGGTTGGTGTTTGTTTCGAGCATATTGTTATGAGTTATTGAAACTAAAAGATTATTTTTAAAAGTTCTAATTTTCACATATTGTAGATTTGGACATTTAAATATATACTTTAAGAAGAATCTTGTTTTTGATATTAATATTAGAATAACGAACCAAACCCTTTTTATCAAATTAAATTTATCCTACATAGACTTAAGCTAAACCAACATTGGTTAAGCAATTGTAAGCAAAGGCTCACTATTTTCCATTCTCTTTAGACCAAAACCAATGTTGACTATTCCATTTAAATTTAATGAAAGAATAATATTCTTGTTATTCGATCCTTCGGACTCATAAGCGCCTGTCGATAAAACGGATTAAATTGCTATTCGACAACTGTCGCTGACAAGGTCGAGAACGATCACGTTTTTATGCTACATGAAATCTTGTCACAATAATACCAAGAAGCGGAATTACGTTGTATTGGTGAGTTTATATCTTCTTGTGGCCTTTTTGAGGTTGCTGTAAGTTATCAACAATTGCTGAAGCAAAGCAGAGCCAGTGTAGACTACTATAACACGTGGCGTCCGCGGCTTTATCAAAGGCAAGGATTGGATAGGATAGGGGCGTTTTTACGAGGAACAATAAACAAATTAAAGCCTCAGAAATTTACAAACAGAGCACTACCGAATATGAAGATTATAGATAGATAGATAGATAGATAGAATATTCTTTATTGCACACCACATGAAAACAGATTTGACAAAGTAAAAAAATAAGTATGATTATTATATGCAGGAACTCGAAGTAAATCCCATGAAATTCAGCATATGTGAAGTGAAGCGTATCATTCGGATTCCAATAATACCGGTACAAGATGACGGTCCAATGCAATTACAGTTTATAGAGGGTTTATCCAAAATGTGATTAAATTGTAATTAATTCAATGTAGATCCTTCCTTAGTTACGTGCAGGAACTTTGTATAGTGTGTTAAAAATATAATGAAGTGTTTTCTATAGTTTTAAGTAGTTAGACAGTTGCCTGGGTTAAGACAGAAAAATAGCTTATTCTTTGATTCGCTATTTTCGTCATCGAATTAGCAGCCTAGTAGATACATAGACCCACCCACAAACTACAGTGAATTATGATGTGCTCTCGACAGTAGTGTCATAAGTATAAGCTAGAGATAAGGAGGAAAATCACCCAAGCCTCTCGTTTGGAGTTGTTTCCCTTTTTGTTTTTATTCTTTTTTCCTTATCATAGAGATACAGACATAACGAGAACTTTTTGTTTATTCTTCCGGTAGTGTCATTTACTTTACCACATACTTAATAGTTTTCGGCATTTTCTATGTTAGGTACATATAATGTGAAAAGTCTTAATAAAAAGCCGTTTGAAGTATTAAAGAGTTTATTATTATTTAAATGACAATATGTATAAGATCTGTAACAAAGTCTTCTACCTATAAGCTTATGGTCAACATTAAAGTACTTATTGGAATCACTTGTTTGTTCACACACTTTGATTAGGATTACTTTCAAGTGCCTACTTTATTTGAGTGCTCACTTCACATTAGGTAAACATACTTCATAAGTAAAAGAGATTAAACTTGGTAATATTTAATAAACTACATAGTATTGATTTTTTTTCACGAATCCGCGGCGTTATCACTTATGCAAACTTGTACAAAAACGTCCGATTTTATCTGCGGAAATTAAATCTACACAATTTCCGTTTCAATCAAAGCTGTCGCTGTAGTATACCTGCCCGGCTTCAGCTCTGGTTATAATATGAGGCAAAATCTCATTATCAGCATTAACGATGTGTGCTAGCATTTTTGCGATGTTGTATTTCTTTTTCCTCACCCTCTTCAAACCACACGTTTATGGCAAAAAACGCTTTTTGCGCTGTTTTATATCACCGCTTGAAATTTCGAGGGATAACTTTACATTACATCCTAAATAAACATTCGATCATGTGGATTGATTGCATAAGGTTCCAACATATCTGTATATTCTATCTAAATTTATATTTGGTTTGGAGGACGTAAAAATACGTTTCGTTTTTAGGACGTCGGCGTCGCCGCGTTGGCGTGTCGGGTGAAATATATTAAAATGCATGCGGGATCCTGTCGAATAGGCTTAGCTAGGCTTTGGCTTTGTTTACAGGGCTGATACAAACACTATTCTATTGTGTTTGTATATCTATTCTATTCGTAGGGATATAATCAATAGTTACAATTACATTAGTATTATTTGAGAACGCCACTAAGTAAGTGTCAGACCGCCATATTCCCGTAACATTATTATCTAAACTTACTGTTCTGTTCAACATTGCAGCCATGTTCAAACCCAAATAACATTTGACACTTCGACAAGGAGTTTCATGTTCCGAGAATAACAAGGCTACTTTACATTCATTTACTACAGTTACGGCACACATACTGTAGTTCAAACAAACATACTACCCAAGTAACATTAGTTTTTTGCACGATTGTCTGTTTTATATTTCTATCAACTAGTATTACAGGAGCTTTAGTAACATTGACATTTGCGAATTTCCTAAATATCATCTCTATGTGGACGAACCAGTACGATACAAAGTCTCGTACAAAGAGCATCATTGAGCGGGAGGAAATACATTTTTCAATTCAATTCAGTTCGGGTTTTCATCTATTTTCATCCATATTGAATGTACTCAACAGCACATATCAGAAAGTTCTTTCAATAATATATTTTATATTTAAAAGAGAAAGCGATTCAATAAGTTGCTATTGCTTTACAAAGCAAGTAATAATCGGTTGAGTAATAATTGAAAAGCCATTGCGACTATAGTGACAGACTAACGAAGTTTTCCACTTTAATTACGTTCTAACTAATAAAATCAACCCAAGACATAGTGAGGGGTCTAGTGCATTCTCACAGAGCAGTACCTACATTATTATTGTAAGAAGGTGGAACTTTAGATGGTAAGTTAAATGTTCTGAGAACAAGTAATTGTAACACATTTTGATGATAGTCGACTAAGTTTCTAATTTAATTTTCTGCATAGAAAGGAACGTTAACAGTTATCATGAATGTTACTGCTTTCCGTTTCTATTAAATGTAATGGAGCAAAGAATAAGTTTTAATTTCGAGAAACCTTAGAATGTGCATGCGATTTACTTTTCAATTATTTGAATGTAAGTAAAAAGGTATTCGAAAAGTTTGCAAGGTTCTTTAGAGTTTTCCTTTTTAGTAGTTTAGTCGTGGAATATAGATTTGTGCACGTACGTAGTTTAGCATTGTATTCTTGTCACACTTGCAGTTACCCGAAAATTGTATTTGTTTCGTTGGCAGCGAAATTCCGTGTTTGATCAAGACTTGGCGCTTGTGCTTAGATTTCGTTGTATTGTGATCTTTCTTACGTTTTCTACCACATTCTCGTACTCAAATGATTGATGGTGAGAAACAAGCCCAACATAGATTACCCAGATTATTATTATTCAAATTTGTCGGTAGCGTTTAATTTTAACATAGACGGCTTTTATTTTTAAAGTGCTTCATTATCTAAGTTAATTCTGTAGTTTGAAAAAAAGCAGCTCTTGTTCTCGTCCGTCGACTGTCCGTACTCGTGCACACTGACCCAGTTCCGGGTTGAGTTGAGTTAGTGTTTGCTCCGAGCCTCCCATTGACTTCCTGGAGGCCTACCATCACCTCTTGAAAGAGAGCGATTGCTACCGCCAGTTATGTCGTCCTATACTCCCGCCTTACCAATTAGGGAGTAGGAATGGCTGAAAATAACCGCTGTGGCGGGTCGTGCTCGCCCCGCTACAGCATTAACTGAGCCACCTCCTTTTGCTACTACCTAGTTTTAATTTCATTAGTACTAAGTTTAGTTATTCTTTTTGTATTTTTTCAGGTGATAATTTAATGTAATCCTTCTTTTTTTGGTAGTAATAAATGTCTTTTTTTATAAGATTGTGGTACACGACATACGGAACCATGTCTCTTCCAAAGCTGCAATAGTCTTGCTTCTGGTGGTAGGCCTCCCGTTTGACTCGAGAATATCTCGTAACAAGGAAAAATTCTCACGTTTCAACCTCGCCAGGAGATCGGGTTATTTGAATAAGCGTAATGGAGCGCGTCTGCTTTCTTTCATAATGTGGGAGTAATGATAGGGAACAAAGAGCCTTATGTTTCTTCATTATTATGAGCACTGTACACAATAAGGAAACATTACGGCCGTAAGTAATGCATAACTAATTTATTGTTATGTGTTAGTCAGAATTATGAACGGAATTAAATACCTGGTGAAGTATTTCATTTAGCACGGCATCCGTTTTGCTCCAGATTCAAACGTTTTCAGTATAATTTAACCTATAGTTAAATAACTTAAACTTTATGCAGGATTGAAAACAGTTTTGAGTTGAAATAACTTTACTATCAAATGGACAATTTACTTTTACCTTTGTTACGAACATCTGTGTACGGTGTTCAAATGGCAAAGAGCTTTGTAGAACTCGATATTACAAACCTGCCTAGCTTGCTCTAATAGATGACGATCGTAATATGGAATGTGTAATTCCACCATCTCAGAAATTAAAGTTCTATTTTAAAATTAAAATATTTGCTCCTCGACGAAGGATCGCTCGTTTCATTAACGTCAAGCACGTATCTCCAACAATGCTTAGTGAAATAAACTACTACTTAAATGCAAATTACCACAGACAGCTTAACAAACCTGCATTACTCATACCGAACGTCACGAGAAAGCATTCGTTAGTTAGAAATGCAAATTACTTAGAATAAATTTTAATTAAACGGGAAAGTGAAGATCCGATGTAATTCCGATTTCATAATTAATTGCTTTCTGAAGCTTCTCTAAGATCGATAGTAAGGCGACAATTTGTATTTAGGTTAGTTTGTAAAATGTATCGCTGGAATAAGTTACGTTAAAGTACTATTTAAAGGCTTTTACATCGCTTCAATATTTAAACACGTAATTAGGTAGAGCGAAATTTTCTTAGGACCTAACAAAATATTTAAATGTTCGGAAATGTATGTATAGGTATTCTGTAGAATTCAAGTAACCGTGACTTGATTAGGGCTGATCAAATACGGGCTATTTTTTTATTGCTTGCAAAAAGCCTGATTATAGTATAACCTAAACTTCGCCAAAAGGAAAGTATTTGTCTGTCGTCGCGGCAGTAGTCTCGGTAAAGTTTTTGTGGCAAACCTACATCGTATACAATACATAAAACGTGACATTTATGTATCCAACAGCGATAAGGAAAATTGATAGCGACCCAGTACTTCCTGAGACTACGGAATTATAACAATAAAAAACCTTTACGACCAAAAAAGTGAGATATCTCGTTCTATTCTTTTTGCTAAAAGCATTAAGTATTGCTCGATAAATCTCCATTGACTTTATCCAAGCGTAATATTGCGTAGCGACTTAGATTATTATTAACGAATAAATATAATTAACGCTACATCATTTGCGAGTTCAAATATTTGCCAATTAATTGATTTTGTAGAGATAAACGGTAACTTACACAATCTGTTCGAGCTAATATTTTCTTTACGAAGTTTACATGTCAATTAGACGTTTGGGGATGAGTGCGGCAATTTCACTTTTGTCTGGGTAAAATGCTTGCTTATCAGCACGCACCTGTGGGCCTACCACCACGTCATTTTTTTGTTGACCCCACCCGCTGTAGGTGCAGTAGAAGTGTCAGACTTTTACTGTCTTAAACCCACTATATTCCTCCTAGAGCTCTTTGAGTGCCAGGGTCGCGGTAACTCTTACGAATATCTTGCAGCCCCGGTAGGCTACTACCGCCTCTTAAAGTAATATTATTGCAGTTACTTTGCGAAAGCGTGATAGCGTACTACACGCCGTGGAGCGGTGTCTCTCTTCTTCAACTGTAATAATATTACCTACTTTAAGAGGTACCTGCGTCCGCAGACATCGTTTTGACAAGCCGGTTCCACGGTTATTGTGCTCTAAGCCTTAATGTCACCGTGAGCTTAAATCCTTGCAATAAGGTTGAGTCACGTCGCTACACAATGTTTCGGGCTGGTTCACGAGATTACTTACACTTTTATGATTCGCTTCATTAGCTCGTATTATAGACGTGATTTGGGATTACATGTTGTATTCAACAGTTTTATAGGAGTAATATGAGTAAACGAGAGCTAGGTGAGCCATTATAAATCTTATTTCATTGAACATATAAATTCATTGAAATTTATTTAATAGTGCCTTATTTTCGTGGGAAATCAAAACCCACTGTTTCTCCTGAAGCAATTTAATAGTGTCTCTCTTATTTGATATCTTTAAGTTATGTTAAGGATCACCTACATGTGATAATAAATAACGAAAATGACTTTGAACAAGTTTAGCACCTTCTAATAACTGAAAATTGTCCAAAGGGTAGCTAAGTTAACAGTATCATATTCATATGGAAATGAACTTAAATGAAGGCAAGAATGTGCCACTATGAATTATCACAAACCGCGTTATCAAGTCAATTATTATTTAACAGAGCAAAACAGGAATACCTATCATTATCCCATTTTAAGAAATATTATCACAATAAGAGCTAATAAACTATTTTACTTTTGCTTAATTTCATATTAATACAGTATATGTATTTAATACAGTTAATCAAACGTTTTAAAAAACAACTCAATTTTAAATATTCAACCCTATTACTTAGACATAAAACTGATTTTCGCATTACCTGAGACGTGCGGTCGAATACATGTACGTAATTCCAAAGACTTAGCTAACTCAGTGTGTGTCTTTGTGAGTTACTTAGTAAAGGACTGAACATTGTTACGGGAGTGGACCTTCTTAGTACCGCTTGGAGTTGTTGACATGTTGTTTGTTTGGCTTCAAAGTGATTTAAACTATACTAGAATGTATTAAGTCCTACAATGGTAACATTACTTATTAATACTGTTTTTATTGAAGTTGGTGTAAAGCTAGAGACAGACATGTCCCTTAAGTGTGTTTCTATTTGTTGTTCGTATAAAATAAAGAGTGTAAATGTCATAATGCGTAGCGAGAGAGTTTGAGATCAGCTTGAAAAAAAAATGAGTCATGTTACATTGATACCAGTTGCGTATTTCCGTTCAATTCCGGAGAAAATATCATTCAATAACAAATGATTAAAATAAAGCATAGTTTCAGCAAATTGCTTTTTATTCATTGCATAGGTAATTGGGCCAGTTTTAAACTACATTAACAATTCATATACGAAGAAAATGCCGGATTAATTTTTTAAGCATTTGGTTTTAGATGTTAAATTTAAAATGTGACCCGGAAAGAAAACTCCGTCTTCACAAGAGTTCGGCCCCCGCAAGAAGTTGCTTAACTAGGTTTGTGAATGAACCGAATGGTACTGTTCCTTTGTCTTTGTTGTTGTAGGTACTTATGTATTGATTTTCGTGACGACAGCAGTTCCTAACTTTCTTTATATTTTGTATTATATTTACATGCATGGACTGCAGTATGATCACTTAAGGCGTAGTATTAGAGAGTATTATACACACAGTACTGAAATTGCTATGCGTGTATTTGTTACAGCCAAAGTAATTAATCTAGATATTATACATAATGACTAGTCATTATGAATAATATCTACGCAATTTGGATAAAGTGATAATTCACACAAAATTAATCACATTAACTAGCTATTATACATAATATCTTCAAAGAATTAGATAAAGTGATAAAACAAGTAGATATTCGTTTAAGAATAAATTTGTATTTCAATTTTCCTTAAGCATACATATCAGAAAGATTATTTTAACAATTAAAATAACATAAGATAATATTTTCACCTCAATAAACATCATCATCATCATTCCGGGTCGGCGCAACACGTCTTCTAGACGTGTTGCTTAAAGTTTTGGCTATGGTTTTATAGTCGGCCGCCTGCCTGACACTAACCCTCTTTGGGAATGCGATTGTTGGTTGTTTACCCGCCACCATTCGGGTGACCCACGGTGCTTGGTATAGTGCACTGGGTCTTAAGGTCCATTAGTCGCCTTTTACGACACCCAGTGGAGGATATGGGGTGGTGCTATTCTTTATATCCGGACACCACACGGATAAATAACCTCAATAAACATAGATATTATAAAAAAAAAAAAAAAAAAACCTAACCTCACCTAAAGGTTTTTTTTTAAGCAGGAGTGGTGGATATCAAATGAACATTATACCTTTTGATCATTAGCGCAAATGTTGATATAGCAAATAAATATTCGACGAACTGAAAATTATGTCAAAAGACATTATACAAAGTGATGATTTTCTTAAACGTTGTTCGATTGAGTAATATTATATCAAACGTTGTTCGATCAAACATGGGTGAACCTAAGATAAAGACCGTATTATTACTTTGGCTAACTTTGACACGATATTATGAATAATAACTAGATAATGTGATTAATTTATTACACTGTCTAGTGAATTTAGCTATTATCCATAATGACTAGTCATTATGTATAATCGCTCATTAATCACTATGACTGTAACATATTGACTATAAGTACATAGGTATATCTGCAACCACAATGGAATGAATGAATAACTATTAATATTGACTTCTAATTAATTAAAGACGTTCTTTAATGTTTCAGTATCGGTTGCTGCATTACAGACAACCTTGTTGCGATGGAGAGAAATTAAGACCATGACGTAAAACTGAATGTCGTGTCAGTATTCTGCGAATAGCCCTTTTATTAATTGGAGAAAAAGTTTTTATAACAACAAAACTATTAATAAGTGTTCCTTAATAAGTACTACATACCTACTTTTCATTTATAATGTGTTGATTCGTTGTGAGTTTTCACGTAGGTACAGGCTATCTAATATACTAACGAACAGCATATACAAAAAGTTAACATAACTTATATTCTACGTCAGTTCATAAGTCCTATTTATGTTAAAAGGCTGTCGGCGTTGTTTAATATCAACCTAAGTCAGCCCACCGTACTTAGTACATAGATACACACCGCAGTACATTACAGAATCTTACCCAAGCTTCGCTCTAAAGTTACGCCGAGTACTTAGCTGAAATTATAGGCTCATAGAACAAAAGCAAGCTTATGGAAACTTCCCTTCCACGGCTTTCAACCACCTTTAGGAAATCAGAACGCTAAGACTTTAAGCCTCTAACTATCTCGCTATGATTTTTTGCTAGAATTAATTTCCTCGGGATGATTTAACTTTACCCTGAATATCTTCGGGCCAAATTCCCGAAGTTATAATTGTCTTAGTGAAGTTGTCAGTCCATTAGTAACGCCAGTTTGTATACTTTTATTGAAGTTCAATGGTGCGATGATATTAAGGAAATATTCTGATGAGTTTCAGATTGAATGTTTGTATAGAGCAATACTAGGATGGATTACACAATACACATCCCATGGCTGCAAAATTATTTTTTTAAGATGAAATCAATATAGTTTAAAACAAGTTTTTATTTATGCACAGTTAGCTATTAATCTTTACAATTCATCTAAAAACTATAGCAAAATCAGGATGACTTGTCAAGTTTCACGTAATTTTAAAACTAGTATGTTATTAAGTGTTCTATTTTAGAAATCATTCAGGCACCAAATTAGCCTCCGAAAGCGTAAAAAGCCACTTGGGGCGGAACTTGTTCCACCGTAACATTTTAATTTACATTCGTGTTTTTAAATTAAAAATAATTTACGCTCCACAGAGCGCTAGCATTAGACAGATTGTCTTTTTTATAACAAGTAGGGGACAAAAAATTATTTAGGTATTTTATTCCTCGTTTAACAAAAAGTTGGTTAAGAATTCTCAGTATTTAAGATAAAAACTCTTTTCTACCTAAATTGGGTGCCTAATTTGAACAGCTGCGTCTGAATCTACCAATCTACCAGTATAATTTAGGTAATCCTTATAGATTTGGTTTTAAACTAAACCAATGTTTGTAGAAATAAAGTCTAAGGCGTGGGGTTAGCGCGACGTGTCCGAACAATCTAATGGCCCACAATTGATTGTTCGTATTATTGTCCCGAAGTGAGCTGAGCACCAGCCAAGGACCGTTGATTGACGAGCCACTTAATTTACCCCACCCAATACAAGAGTTTGGTTACGTTCTGGTCTTAGGACCACAGGCTTTGGTTGAACAAATTAATGATAGTAATTTAATTAGATTACGAAGGACATGTTTTTTATATGTGAGTGTTTAGGACCACGTTACTTGTTTTTTAAGTTTGCGTAAAATTCCATAAAAAATAGATTGTTTAAGTGTCTGAATTAGACCCACAATGTAGGTAAGTAGATAGCTTATCAAATAAATCATAAATACATGATTCAACTTCGCTTACAAATATGTAAGTACTTCACCGAATTCCTCCATTTATTCGCAACATTTATCTAAAACAGCTTTCGTTCCATCCAATTATCCAAACGCGTTTACGAGATTATATTTACATTGAAGTACTTAAAAATGTTAAGCCGTAGTCTAGTGCTGAATAGTAAATGTACATTAATTTATATATCGCTGGCCCTGTTCACGCTCTTGTTTTATAGAGTAGACAGGGGCCTACCACTACATTATAAAGAAACTCTATTTGTGGTGATGGAAAAAAGAGGCAGCCTTACACCGTCTAATGCACTGTCTCCCTTCCACAACTGCAAAAAGTTTCACTTCGAGGTGTGGTGGAACCCGGGACAATACAATTCCCAGGTTGTTTTGTCCTCGTCTCAAATAGAAGCCTGTTGTGTAAGATAACAATGAATTTACGCTGGGAGCATTCGTGCGACGAGATTATAACCAATATTGTTATGATCGCGAATTAAATACAATTGTAAAAGATATAAACATACAAAATATTTTTGTAAGCAACATTCATTAATTTGTTTCGCATGAAATGGCTTCAAAATAATTGGCTCTCCCGAAACAATTATACAATTTTGCGTATTGCTACCAATTTGTTTTATTGTTTCTGAATTTCAATTTGCGATGTTATTCCTTATTTTATTTGATGTTAAATAAGTCATGCTTTTTATATAAAATTGATAAATGATTACTGTAATTTGAAATATAAGTACTTGACGGCTTAATGTTTCATAAATTACATCGATTAAAGTACCAATTTCGGAGATTAATTAGTATCTACTTAAGTAGAAAACGTATATTTGGAGAACAATTCACACTCGAAATGTACCACTTCACAGCTACTTAAATCTTGGTGAATTAATGACTGTTTCCGTGCCGTACAATATGCATTACTTAATTGTTACGCTGCCATTGTCGACATTCACACAATTTCCGAGACAGCGTTATATAAAGGACCCGGACTCTGGACGATTGCCAAGAGGGCCCATTAAATAGTCTCCGTGGTCCAAAGTCAAACACTTCTTGACCTTCATTTCCATTTATTTGAAAATCCAAATGAAAGAAATATTAATGAAAAAGCTTTATCTTCGATTGTCGTAAACGTTTTATTGGTTTTCCTGTTAAAAGCAATTTTATGATTGCACGTATCGTTTTATGTAAGGTTGAGGTTTATTAACAGAATTGAATGGTGTGAAAGCCGCTATATGGGATTACACTCTCGAATACTGAAGGCGTTTACAACAAAAAATGTAAATAACAATTGGGAGTGTTTATATGGTCTCCGATGAATTAAAGGCTATGTATCAAATGAGGATAAATGAATTCGCTCTCTAACCTTTAATTTATACGTGGCATTTGTTTCGTTGTAATTGGTTTTGAGTGCCACGGAGGCCGCTTCGTGTTGGTCCCTTCGCCCTCGAAATAATGAACTCGGCCATTGTATAGCTTGACCATTTCAATCTTCAGCCGTCCTTTGTCAGTGTCCCTTGTATTACCCAAATATTTTGTAGGTGCTCAGTAAGCAAGATAAAATCTAATTGTGATTGGGCCTCTTCTGTTAAAATTAGATTTCATTGCGCAATAAAAGCTTAATAAAATAGATGAGATTTGGACCGATTTATATTAATGTATTAGGTACGGTTATACAATCCTACGTGGGTACATTTATTTTCTATACCACATTTACGGAGCAATATAATACCTTACTTAAGATTATTCTGTAGTACATTTCTTTGATGGATAGATATTATAAACGGAATTTGCTTTTCCAAGATGGTGGGCAAGTGATCATTGAATGAAGGTCGTGATCTCTTTGTTTTACAATCACGTGGACTGTCAGAAACAAACAAGGATCCGTGATTAAGGTCCAAACTGTTCACCTCACATAACGCCTTGATTTTACGAAGTTGTCAACAACAAAACGAAACTTTGCCTTTAGATTTTAATATTAATTTCGCTCACAGCATACAGATTCAGTTTCCGAATAGTCCGCTGTCGGGTCGTCTGTAGGCGATGATATAACATAAGCAACAGCTTGGATGCCGATATTACAATCACATTTCAGCTCAGCGAGAGCTCGTGTGATTTTCGATAGGTAAGGAATTACCTACGTTAGTGAAGTCTATTGCCAGTTTCGCAAAAAGAGAGAGGTGGATATTTTCGATTTATCTTTTTTTGCAATATTAATAGTATTGAATAGTATGGAAGTTATAAAGTGTTGGTGGAACTAGCTTCACTAGCGTGTGTCTATTTTTTAACCGTAATACAATATTTTCTTTAATGGTAGTTATTATATTATGTTGCTTTGGTCAAGTTGCGTAATACGAAGATTTTCTTTTTTTTTGTTTTGTAATTGTTTATTTTAAAGATTGTACACTTCATGGGCATGTTGCTCTGATAGTTGTTACGAAAACAAATTGAAAGGAGTGTCAAACAATAAATAAATCTGAATCTGAATTAGTATCTTCAACAAAAGAAATAATGAATGGCTTATGAAATTTTTCCTCAACTTTTAATAATCATAAGTCTTGTAGAAACTTTGTCATTATTAAAAAGTATTTGACCTTCGGAGATTAAAACCTACTTATGACTTAAGAAGACTGGCGGACAGGCTTTTGTCGAGCTAGCTTTCATCCATCATACCTAAAAAAGGACTCAAAATACTGATATTTTTTTAATTACTACCTCTTCTGTAAGTAACAAGCACTTTTCAATTGTATAACTATAGGATTGAAATAAAAATACATTTACTTCTTTATTCTCAAAAAATATAGCATCTATCGAGAAAAACCAGCAAAATGTACCTATAAGTACTGGATTGATAGAAAAATCATTTTCTTTAAAAACATAGCAGCTGTCGAGAAAAACCAGCAAAATATCTCCAAGATTTTTCTCTAATATCTCAGTTAAGCAAAAACTCCCTGGGAAAGTTGCAAGTGACGTTGTAACAGGATTGCGGGGCATGGCTCCGGGCTCAGGTCGTTCCACGTGACTGGCGAGCCCTGATCCCCCACGTATTCCTGGCACGTCTTACATTCCGATATAGCGGTTTTACTACCTATACACCTATACATCCTACAGAATAATTTATTTGAATTTTATGGTAATTCGCAATTGTTTTTCGGATGTGTATTGTAGGTGTATGTTTGTAGGTTTAACCTAATTCAACTCTGGAAAGTATTAAAGAATCTACCTTCTTGCATGAGTAAGACATATTTATTCTTGATTGATAACCTACTTGAAGTAAACGATTAATATAATTTAGAATGTAATTTAGCAGAGTTTAGCAGTTTGCGAATTTCTAGTTGAATTAAAAAGTATATTTAATGTCTTTAAGACAAAACATTTATTATTTCAGTCACGCAAATTGTGTACTTTTTCTAAACTAACCATATAATTAGTACACACTCACTGCACATGATTACACATCGCACATAATTATCTCCCGAACATAATTACCGTTCACAACAGTGCAAAGTCGTGGCTTAAACTAATTTCCCCAGCGGTTGCCAGTTAAGTAATAGGAGCAGCATTTGGGTTCCCCCGGGGGTCATAACATCCCCCTTTGAGAATCGTATCAGAACACACAATTCGTGTGTACAGCCAATCGGCAATCGGGTATCATTTGTTTTAATATCGGGAATGTTCTGTACGAAATAGTTTGATATTTTATTCGCGTGTTAAGTGGATGATGTTTTTGTGTGCCTATTAGTAGCAGTAAAGTTTCAAGTAGCTAAGCCGTGTTCGCCATAGTTGGTCCGTAGGTGACTGACTAGGTATTAATAAAGATTTCAATACTCATACATGTTATCCAGACTTACTAAGAAAGAGTTCTAACATGAGTTATGGTCCAATATATAAAATAAGGTATTGGGCTGAATCTGTAAATCGACGCCGGTGCCAACATAGCACTAGTCTTAAGAAGTGGTAAACTCTTTTATTACAGGAAACTAGCAAAGTTTTCCTACACTTTTAATCTCTGGATAAATAAATATCCGTATCTAGTCTTCCACAGTACATAATGGCTTCGGAATCGCGGCAGACCGCCACTAAACGACAATTTGCGGCTGCAATCTGTAAATAAGATCGAAGTTTAAATGGCAAACCGAAGTGGAGCGCGATATCGTTCCACTTTTAATATGTTCCCACTTTGATATGGCTGAGAGTGAATTAGTATCTATTATCTAGGCAGGTCTAGTAAGTGCTCGCCGTACTTTAAAAGTTGTGTATGTTATGTGTAAACACTCGCAGGTAAAGACTGTAGAGAAATCAAGTATTGCAATATAAAAAAAAAGGAAAAGATAAAAGGCGTTTTTGAGATTTAGTCTTGAGAGTCTAACTATATCTTGAGAGATCTTAGGCATATGTCCAATTGATGATTAGATTGTTAAATGTCTTTGGCAAGGGAAATAGGCGGCCCAAAAAGCGGTGGTGGGTTGATTTGAATGGACACCACGAGGACTGGTTCCATGTGGCGCAGGCCTGAAAAACGTGTAAGGATTTGGGGAAGGCCTTTGTTCAGTGAGTCGCAATAGTCTAGGAAAAAAATAAATGAAATAAGGGGTTAAATTATCCTTTTTATCGTAGTAAGTGGTGACCTAGATATTGTATTCAATGAGGAAAATAAAACAAACAAATATACATCATACTTTTATTCTTTTCTAAAAAACATTGAATAATCAGATAAATGTATTGGTCATTATTGTTTTAAAATAATTTCCAATGAATGCTATTTGAAATATTTCACACCAGATTTAGTTAAAATTTACAAGTATTACATTCGCCTTGTGGTTTTACTCGAGCGGAATTAGTACTGTAGATAAAGTTTTTACAAGTTTTTAAAATGAGTCGCTTTCAACAAGAAATGTCTTGGTCGCCAGAACACGGTAAAATTGGTGTTTCATCTTACTTACACTTACTTTAGACATTTCCTTGTTTTTACGCGTTTTATAATATCTAATACTTTAAACTATTTTTACATTATGACCTCTTTAGTCACATTATATAATAATACAATGTTATTTACTTTTATTTTATACATTTAAAACCTACTTGGCACATAAATACGAAATCATTTATTAAATAATTTTATTTTCAATATATGCAATACATTTTTTTTATTTTTCTTATAAAATTCCTGTATTTATTCAGAACATTCAATTTTCATACAATACATTTATTTTTACAACTTACTAATGAATAGCGCAAAGAGAAATTAACCCAATTATTGTCTGCTGTTTCATACTTGTCGACATGAAATGCAGGACAAATTTCAGGTATAAAGATACCTGAAAAAAAAACCAGTGTTCATTTATTAAACATACTTTGTATTTGCATTGCAAGTATTATTAAGGTTTTTTGACTTTTTTAGTAACGAAGAATAAACGAAACCTCACTATTAGTTTAAATAAAAAATCTTTTACACATTTTCGAGCCATCTCCCGTAGTAATTCGTAGCTCAATTAACTATCGTAGGTCTAAGCAATAACTATGGCGTAGCGTCGATACTACGATTCGAACGACAAGTTTTCTCATAAATTGATTTCTTATGATTCAATAACAACAAAAGAACGTCTTCGTCGTCCTTCGATTTATTCTCGACAAACTCTTTCGGCCTAATTTACTTAGTCCCTCGAGCCAGTATTTTATCACAGTTAAATGGAATTTAATACCCTTACCTTTTGTCGAAGAACTTAGAAATTATTAATGACTTCTTTATTATTCTGTGAGTCTGACTCTCAATTTTACTTAAATAAATCTTTACCTATAGTTTGAATAGCGTTGAAATTGACAACATGACATTTTAATTTAAACTAAATTGGACATTCATTTCAACTTTAAAATATTAAGAAGATTTTCTATTTCAATGATAATTAGTTATTATTTACAATAAGTATTCTTCATATTTAAAACATTAAAACATTACATTGTATTAACCAATGTATTTGGCAACAAGTCGCTGAGCATACATATAATAAAATCTTAAATCTGTGAACATATAACATACAATATTATTTTCTCTATCATTCGATGTTTACATATTTTCTAACACACACATCTTATCTACAGTTACTCGCACTATGGTACACACAACACAGACACTGCAACGCGATCGTAATCACGCGTTGATATAGATGTCTTCTTTTGTTTTGACAGGATAGTCTTTAGGCGGCAGCTTGAAGCTGTTCCTTATATACGAGAAGCGATGGAAGTTGTAGAAGTATTCTTTCCCGTCTGGTGAGTATTGCGGGTAGAGGGTGTAGGCTGGGAGCTCGAAGTCGAGGTCGGTGAGGGAGTCTGCGAGCGCGTGCTTGGCAAACTCCTCCTTGTATCGTCATGATTGCTCTCTGTACGCTTTCCGCTTGGTGCACTTCTCCTTGAGGATGTAGCAGAGCGCGATGGCTATGAGCACGGCTATCGCGATCGCCATGCTTATGCTGATCCAGATGATCTCCTCGTTGATGCCGCTTGTTGATTTCCCTGTAAGTAAAAGCGTTATTAAAATCAAGTGATTCAACATTCTATTAAACAGGGATTGATTGTAAGTCGTTTGTTTTATATTTCATTGGTGATTCATCAATATTCTTACTTTCATGATAATAAATTTTCGATATTCAGTAAGTTGAATATAGCGCAAAGAAAAACGGGAAATTTCCTTTTAAATCTAATTACAATTGAAACAATGTCCTCCTTCAAAGAAGTTTCTTTGGGAAAATATTGTCTTTGTTTATAACTTTTTTCGATATCTAATTATACAAAGAAAATTTTCAAAGATAAAATCGGTCTTTATTTTCGTACATTAACTTTTAAACGAATAAGATCTTCATTCAAGGCTATATTAGTATTCATCTGAAAATACAAGAGATTTTTGTGGAAACGTCTTCGCTTTAACATTGTTAGGTTTATCCTAAATCTCTTTACCGTACGTAAGGTAATATGACTGATTTAATATTGGCAGCCTTGGGTATGATGTGCCGTTTATTTCGTTATGAAACCTAATTTCGAAAAACGAGAAAAATAGAGTTTTTTTTCTAGTAGTCAGGGTAACAGCTTGCATTGTTCAAGGAATTGCCTGAGGAAACATGAGATTTTTTGATCATTCAATCTACAATCACAGTGCTGAACGTGCAAGACTGTATCAAAATGGTATCATGAATCTATTTTGTAGAGTATTATAAAGTGTACACGTCTATAAGATTGTCAACAATCTATATTGAAATTTTTCTTTATCGAATTGGTTATCAAAAAGTGTAATTACTTCACACTAATTTTGAAAACAAATGCCAGTTCTGATGACATCTTACCCATGAATTATATTGCAATTCTGCGAATACGTCATCGCGCTTGCTGGTACGTATTACAACTCCATTAGACGTTAGTTCCCGCGCATTACACGCGTCGCATAGCTTTCAAGAAATTGAAGTTCTAACGTTCGCTGCAATCAACTCTCAGTATTCAGTTCACGTGATCTTACGAGCTTCGAGTACATTCGATTAAGACCTACATAGAGAATATAACAGTGGCAACTGTATTTATTTGCTGTTTACTTCAAAGCTGACATGAGAAAGCACGTATTTTACGATACTTAGAGCTTTTTATATTGTTAAAGTGAATAGGCACGTGTGATTACTTATAAGAATGTATAAAATACCTAAGAAATATAAAAAATAATTTAAGAAAGTTTAATGTTTGCTCCATCAAACGTTGACTCGTGTAAAGAAAGAAGAACATTTAATAAACAGCACCATTGTTCATTCCATTCTTTTCATTTCGTTTACATCGTTATAACAACTCGATTCCTTTGAAATGAACAATAAAGACTGGCGTAGTGAACAAAGTGTTCGGAGTTCTTTTAAAGATTTCTTACGCGCAACTGATAAGGGTAATAAGTTAATAACTTTTAAGAAGATTCGCAGCGGACGCTTTAATACTCTAACTGTTTTAGGTAGCATACTACAAATAATAAATGTGTCAGGTTTAGGTAGACTTATTATTACTCAAAACGAAGATAAACGACATGTGGCTAACAGCTTTCTAACAGGATTCAAACGTGTAGAACCGCGGGGCTCTGATAGTGTAGCAATAAGTAAATCCTTAAGCATTAAGCCTCGCCATAAATTTCAATGAAGCTTGTTGCTTCAATGGCTTCGACTTACACGGCATCGATCTTTGGAGTTTTAATTACGAGTACAAAGGGGATAATAGGGATAATGAGCTCATCGCTTTTCATTAGCAATAATTAATTTAATCCATATTAATATTATAAATGCGAAAGTCGCAGTAAAACCACATGCCTACATACAGACCCCATGTATGTTTTCACGATAAAAAACTGACGATTTTCATTAAATTTGATACGAAGTATACCTGCAAGAAAATACCATAAGCGAATAAGAAAACACACGGGTGAGGTCACGCAATAAAGCTAGTCTTTTAATAGCGAACAGAATTTGGAGAAGACCATTAGTTCTATAAGTAGACAGACGAGAATATTTATTAAGTTAAGTAGAAAGGTGCAAGAAATAGATAAAACTGAATTGAATTTAAAAGGATAATCTGTTTACATTCTGACTAAGTAAAATCTCATTTGAAACTTGGAGATTGAGCACGGACGGCTAAGGTAAAGTAAACGAGACTTTCAAAAGGTGTTTGAGTAAAAACAGGTCACATGGAAACGTATTGGGTTAAAGGCGACATAATCTATAACGTAGTGTGTGGCTGTTTGAGAAATATGAAGGCGCATTGGTGACGGGATGTATGTGGTAAAATACGGTCATGCTTTTTTCTATGATTGTCACATGTACTAGAAGAGTGGTAAAAGAGACGAACCGGAAAGAAATTGCCAACAGCTCCATTTTCGGTCAACTATTTTTTTAAGGTTTCGTGGAGTGGAATGAATGTCGTTTGCAATTAGTAAGTGAATCCTTTATTGGAAAAAAATAAGGATACCATAGAAAAAAACATTGTTGCGTATATTATTAACACTGGTGAAAACGTATGCTCTTTTTTAAAGGAGTTGGTTATCTGAATGTACAAAGGCGGTAGATATCGAGAGTATGCCGGAGGAGAGGTATGACACGTTGCGTAAAAAGTATTTATATCGAAGCATCATTACGTGGGTGCAGAACTTTATTAAAAAATCTCCATACAAATTACAGCGTTTATGCTACAAATACTCCTTGATAGTGTTCGTGCTAGGAGATCTCATGACGTCAATGTAATAAGAAAATTCCTTTCCGTATTTAATTTAGGCTGGCGTGGAAAGAACATAATATAATCTAAAGCAACTCTCTCACAAAGTGCGTTTAATATGCAGTAACAAAGTTAAATGACAGTTTTGCCGGGAACTTGAAACATACGCTTAAATGATATCTCTCTAGTCTACACTTTTCAGGCCTCCCGGGACTGACATTTGCGTCTGTCGGCAATTGTAACGCTGAATGTGCTAGAGGTGACTGACTTCATAAAGCTTAACATTCATACAAGTAGAGATAAACTTAGATCATTTTAAATTTAAATAATTTACTTTGCCTTTTTCTTGTAGGGTACTTTTTAATTTACAAAAAGGTTCTATTGTACTTTGCACCATTCAATAAAATAGTTCACTGATAGTTTATATCTCTTAAAGACATCATTTGTCATTGTCAAACTAAGTGACAATATAAATAACCCGCCCCTCTAGCCAACTAACATTTCTATAATCGATAACGTCAATAGAAAACGCTCAATGTATGGTAATGACATTCCATTTCGATAAATCACGTGACTTAGACCTGTCATCTCCATACATTTGTTTTTTTTCTATTGACATTAACGATCGCTAACTTTTGCATTTTCACATCATCATATTGGTCTACCGCATTGTTGAAAGTAGGTCTTTCCAAAAAAGCCCTAACCGCATTTTGTCGACTTTTCCACGTAAAAACCACAAAATTCTAACCCATATTACGCGCATCTGTCACCTCACCTCTATTTCACAGTTCAATTTCTATTTGGTATTCACAGTCGTACTGTCAGCCTCTATTTCTATAGACAATAATTGTCACTGGCATTCGAGTGTCCACGAGACAATGGGTTTAGCTCTTGAAAGCGTGGAACGGTGTCGATGTGCACACATACAAGCTTTAATGACAGTGTCAATCTAGCTCTATCTGTATTTGTCTTATTTGCTGTCCAATATTTAAATTAATTTACATAATCCGCATGTTGTTTTTCTGCCTTTATTTTAAAGTTCAATTTATATTTTGTATTTTCAGTCGCACTGTCATTCTTTATTCCTATTGACAATAATTGTCACTGGCATTCGAGCGTCCATGAGATAATGGCTTTAGCTTTTGTATGCGTGGAGCGGTACCGATGTGCACACATATAAGCTTTGGTGATTGTGTCAATCTAGCTCTATCTTATTTGTGTTTTAATATTTATTGATATTTATCTGTTGTCTGACAGTAAATAAATACTGATTTGGACAACTTTTACATAAGGATATCAGTTATCTTACCCTTTAGTCATCGTTAAAGCGAAAATGTTTGAACAGGTTTCTTAAACGCGATTGTTGGTCGTTGTGTTAAAATATGCAGAATTATTGATAGAACGCTCATGAATTGAGCTATTAAAATATTTTAGTCCCAGTTTTTTTTGAGTTTCTTGAACAAAAATGTTGAACGTCCAAATTTGTTGAAACTTTCAGTATCTATTTGCTAAAAACTTCACAGACAGATATATACAGTTTTTTTTTACTTTACGAGTTTGATATTACTATTGATAATGGATTGCTACAAACTCTAAAGAAATAACATTAGCCAGTTCGAACTGAATATACGACGCTTAGTCTGGGTAACTTAAAATTATTTACAGCACTTTGTAGAAATCTCTCTTTGTGTTCAATAAATATTCTCAACGTTGTAACGGAGTTCACTACTTCAATCTACTTAAAAAAGAAAAGCTAAAATTGTAACAAAAGTGTTGCAATAAAAAGCTCTGACGAAAAAGTCTCGATGCAAAAATATTAAGTCTACAAATAAAAATATTTTCACAAAAAAATCTAGAACAAACCTGTTAAGTTGATGAATAAAAAAGAATAAGTCTGAAAGTGGCGAGCAGCGATATTTGCCGAACAAATTGTAGTCAGTGAAACGTATTTTACAAATGACTCTCATTCGAGCTGGAACTGCGCTATTACACACATTTATTCACCCTATACGAGTCGTGGGAAGAAAATATTACAATGTAATGCTAGACATTTACTTACATTGTATGATTATAGTAGTACGGAACCGTCGTTTTACCTACATAGTTTCAATAGACTTGCGTAATAGGCAAGAAGTTTTAATGCGTTCAACCGGTCTAAAAGAGAATTGAGTAGCACTCTAGCGGACAAAGTGATGAAGCCAAGAGAAAGCATATTCTTCCTTTTGAGGGTAAGTCTGAGGCTTAGAAAATCCAACAGTTTGTCTTAAAAAAGCTAACAACTTTCCTAGTTAAAAAACGATTTAAACCCGGTGTTGCGGTGACTTTGTATATCATAAACCTTCATTCAACATAATTACGGGGAGGCCTCATTCTTCCTTTCTTTTAGCAAGCAAATATTAAAACGAAACCCGAGCTTACGTAGCTCTTACTCCACTAATCTCAGCTACCGTTAAAATGTTTGTTCATATTTATTTATATACGTCCGCGTTTACTTCAGTAGTCTTGTCTTTCTATTGTTTGCGGTCATCGCAGCCTAAGCACACAACACAGGGAAAATTGTCCGTTCGTATTATCCTTAGGCACACACATCTTGGATTCGAGTGGGGAGCTTCGCCTTAAATGTGTGCTTCCCCTTAATTGTACTGCGGGTTATAATGTCATTGTGTTATTAACGTAATCGCTTTGTTATCGTTAATGGAAGATGAGATTTGAATTGGAATGATAAGTAGGCATACGGGGTGTTGAATACGGAGATTTAATAGGGAAACAACATTCAATTCGTTTGGTTGTTTACTGATCTTAATTAAGTCAGTTAATTTTGATAGTACAGAAGAGCTTATAAAACTGATGTAAGCTCTTTGTAGGTATCTATACATATAATAAAATTGTAACAAGCTCATGTCTGTACATTAAAGATATTAAAAAAAAACTTAGATGGGGTATCTTCATACACCCAATAGAAGCCAAAAGTATGAAAAAAAAAATTTTGTCTGTCTGTCTGTTTGTTGTCCGCTTTTCACTCAAAAACTACTGGACGGATTTTGATGCAACTTTTTTTATTATGTAGCTATTAGTCCTCGCTAACATTTAAGCTATCTTTTTTTTGGAATTTTGCTCTTAAAGGGGGTAAACAGGGGCTGGTAAGATTGTATGAAACTCCGTCAGTTTTGAAGCTAATTCGATTAAAATTAATATTTGGCTATTTAGTTAGAAGTTAAGAATGACGCAATAAGGATTTTTGAAAATTCTGCCTTAACGGGGGTAAAAAAGGGGGAGGTACTTTTCTATGAAACTCCGACTGTTTTGAAGCTAAGTCGATGAAAATTAAAGCTGTTTACGTGAATACTAAGCTTTTTTGCCCATCGTTTTGTGTCGGTTACCTGTTTAAAGAACTATTGTCTTAAAATTGTTAAACTATCCGTAAATAATATAATAATGTCCGGGATAATCCCAAAAAAATGTAAAGATTTCATTTTCATTTAATTTCATTTCAGATTTTCAGAATATATTGACTAGAGGTCGTGACAACATAAATTCTACATATTATTGCGCTATTTGATATGGAGGGTGAGCAATCACGAATTTTATGACAATTACCGGCTAATCGAAAAAACTACTTAATATACATAAGTATGTTGTTCAAACTTTACACGAAGATTAAGGACAGGTCTAGACAACATATAGGCTATTTATTATCAGGTTATTAACCATGGGGTCTTAGCAATAAACCTTTATTTTTAAAGAACACGTAACTGGTGTAACTGACAATGTCACCATAGCGACCAAAATACTGTTGCTATGGTTTTATGTTTTGACATTAATATAAACATGCTATTTGGCTTACAATATAGAAATTAAAATAGCGGGCTTAGGGAAGTACGAGCTTCGTATTTTTTCACTCTAAGTTCAAATTTTATTTCGACACATATTTTTTAATAATTTTTGAGTACGGATCAAATCTCAGTCAAGCATAACATTTTTTTTCTTCTATCGTGGTTGTACAAAAGTATTGTAAGAAGCGCTTGGATTTTTTTACCATACCTAAAATTGATCTTTAAAACACTTTTATATGGTATCTACCTACTTACTGTTTAAGCTAGAACAGTCTTATCGAATTTAGGAGGAGCTGTGGATATGAAGTAAAAGAAAACCAACTACACTAAAACAAAAAATAATGTGGACGGTAAATGATTTTTACTATACCTACTTAAATAACTGCTTAGCTGTTGACTGCAATTTTGGTGTGTGTGACGCGTGGCTGTAAAGATTTGATAGTGCCTGTACACTACCACAATTGTGCACCAATTGCGATGGTATAGGGTAGTTGCATAAGTAAAGTATTATAAAGATAGGCTGTTATTATTAATATTTGTTTAATATTGCGTACGAATATGCGCCGCACGCGTACTCCCGCGATTGTTTTGTATATGTGCGTAACATTAACCTTCTTCAGGCTCAGTTGGGTTAGCTCAAACTACTAGAATTAGAAACTTGGAACTTTGATGTAAGTAAGCACTACTTCATGATTAAAAAAAAAATATCTGTCAAGGGTAGAAAGAAAACGAAATAGAAGATGAATGGGGAGCAGCGCCTGCTGTTCTCCGCACCACAGCGCACAGTGCAAACGTGTCGAATAATATCTGGCTGTTTAAGACCAACCCCGCTCAATAAGATCTCCTCCTGGTTGGCATTGCTCTACCTGACGTTAGAAGAGACTTAAATCGGGTAGACTTAAGAGCTAAAAGAGCTTCTTCCGATATACACTGACTACTATTGCAACATCTGGGTGCAAGATCTGGGCAGATCGACAACTACCACCTACTACTTATGTCCTACCTCAGGAACATCTGCCGCCCGGAGGTACCTTGCAGTGGCCTGTTCGGAAAACATTCAACCGTCTCAGAACCCAAATAGGTAGGTAAACAAAATTTGACAAATTTGGGTATACAGACCCCTCTCACATCCAGTGAGAATGCGACATCTTCGTAACGACGATGTCACACCGCCTAGAGTGGCCAAAGTATCCGCGGTTAGTTAGTGCGCCGTCACCAAGTTCTGCGAAGAAGTGATGACGCTCAAGGAAAAGTGGAAAGAGCACGGCAGGCTTATCCATGTTCGATAAGCAAGGGATAGAAGAAGGGCCTTATTTGCCCTCCTCCAACCACCATAAATAACTTACGCCAGTAGACTCAGGGCAGTCTACTGTCCTGGATAAAAGCAAAGACGAAATGCGTGGTGCTTCCGCGCGTCTCTTAATAAGGGCTGGCAAAAGCTGGCTCCACGTTAACGAAGAAGCTCCCGTTAAAAAGAGCTCTCCTGTCAGGGCTTGCGGTAGATTGCGAAAGCGTTCCCGTGGCCCCCGACAATAGGATACGGTGAAGCACTCTGGTGGTTTAGCCAGTAAGAGTCCAGTACACTTCTTTGCCATCGCCCGTTTTCAAGCCCTTCAATCCAAATTGTCAAATCAGTGCAAGATAGTGGCCACAGCAAAAAAACTAGCAGTGTTAACTAACAGTCAAATATGTTTGTAAGACTAGAGGTTAGGATTAAGAAATTAGGTAGTTTGGAACGGAACAGGATTAGGGAGCTGGTATTAAACATTATTTAGCTTTACTTTTTGTACAGTACTACACATCTTGAATACCACGCAGACGAAGTCGCGGGCAGCAGCTAGTCATCAATAAAATTATTATTTCATAATTATTTTTCTTCCAAGCATACTATAACATTTCAAGGTAAAAAATAAATAACGGTGTATTTAATATTTTCCTTTTTTTTTCAGGTAATTGAGAAGTAACAATAGTCACGTGACTTCTATTTGAGTTGTTAATGAAACTTATGTGAAGTTATCTACCTTTTACACATGGAGATGTCAAATGATATCATAAGTCAAAAAGCGTTTTGGACCTGCTAATGGATTTTCGTTTTGTTTCGATTAGTTAGAAACACATACAAACTAAATTTTCTATTTTCTCCCAACATCTAAAAACATTTGAAATTGAAAAACGTTTATTTTAATATAACTTCATTAAGTGTCATTTGAAAGCATTTATACAACAAATCGCTTATTATTCGTTAAGAAGATGACGTAAAACTAAAGCTACAACAATTTGAGTACACACACATGCTTAAATTAGAATAAATTGCTAAACTTTTGTAAGACACGTAATAAACCGGATATGTTTAGTGTTCTGTGAACTTGTATGTAAATATCTTGCGAGTTCCTTTCCGCGAAGTTTAAAGCTTATCGTGCTGCATTTGCAACTTAAGATCAAAGTTGATGTAAGTTTTATACGAGTATGATCAGCATTTGCATCCTACACGACTACCGAGCTTAACGTATGAAGAATCCTTTGGTATTTGAATATCAACAAGAGGAAATTCGACTCGCTTTTCTTTACTTTTGTAATTTATATGGGTCGATTTATCGTATCAACAAACAACCGCTTGAACCTCAAGGATCTATCAGCTATGTAAACTAGCTTGCCTGATGCAGCACGTGAGGAAACCTAAATTGCTTTTCCTGGTCATTTTCCTATGTTTTTTTTTCCAAAATTAACAATGATATGAGAACAACAGTTAACAATTGACAATGTTAGTCTTTATATGTTGAAAAATTTCAATAGTATTAGACCGTTGGCAATAAAATAAAACCTAATACCAACCTCTAAGGCAAATAACACTTGAACAAAAACCTTTTCGAGCAATTTAGTTGTAACATCATCAGGACTTGTAACTTCATTACGAACCGAGTGTAGGTGTAATGAGGCAATAAAAACTAATTAAAAAAGGTCCACAACCGTACATAATTCTTTTCTACTCAATAAAACAACGCGGAAAAAAACTACTCAATTTGTTCCGTTACGTTTATTTGTCGAAGTTCCACCAAATGTTCACATTTCGAGATATCTCGAGTTTTAACCCTTCGTCAACGCGACGCGACTCTGAGAATGCGCATTTAGCAGAATAAAAATTCTCTGCCGAAATATCCCGCCTACTTTATATGTACATAAATAATTCGGGGACAATTTGCTTCTGGCTCTTATTGTTACAAATGCCAATTGTTTTTTTTAGGGTTTCTGGCTAGATGGGATTATTTGTAATTAACAGTAGAGTTTATACAACTTGACGGGTCACAATTCTCTCCTTAGCTAGAATTTTGGACCCTCAAGGTTATTGTTGGAGTCGTTTCTATACAGAATCATAAAAAAGGCTAAAATGAAAAGAAATATTAGATGATGGAAAAGTCGAACAAAAAGAAAAACATTGTTTCGAAGAAAAATGTCTGACAGCTCTAACAATATTAATTAGTCAGAACCTGTCATAATGGGTTCTGAGATAGGCACGAAATTCATAATACTTTTTGAGATGAAATATCTATTAAACTTGTATAACAAATGCCGGCCGTTTACGTTATACTTAATTAGACAATCATAATTATAAATTATAATCTATCCTATTATGCGCGCCCACATAGCCCTTTTTAATCCTTTGACTGATTCATCTTGAGATATGCTGAAAGAGATCCCTTTGTGATACGACCGCTAATTACACTAATTGTACCTTTTGTTTCCCTGATTGAGTACAATAAAACCTCATTAATATATTTCATGTTATTAAAAAGGTGTTTTTCTTGACAAAGCTTTGAAGTTTCATGCTATATAGCCAGTTAGCGTCAGCAATAAATGTTCTCAGTCAATGGCTCATAAAAGTTAAGACGTGGAACGTGATTTGTGTGTTCTTTGACAACGGCAAAGAGCTTGATAACATGATATCGCTTTGTTACTCTACTTTTCTGGAATTATGATGCTATTTTCTCCTTTCATATTTACTCTTCGCTTTATCCATAAAATCTCTTCTCGCAAGTATAATACATCTTACATTTTACAACGACACTAGCCGCACATATTTTCCGTTTTAGCTGTCCTAAAATATGCATTTTCATTTACATTTAGAACTACAAAATCTCCCAAAAGCATGACTGGCATTGTTCTACCTACAGAGGACATAGAATGAAGTTTCAAAATGCCGTATGAAGGAAATTCCGTGAACGGAAAACAAACGGACCGCAATTATGCTATTGTTTACAGTTACATTATTTCACAAATAAAATGTTCACAATTTGTTCTCTACAAAGTTAAGGGTAAATTAAAACTACAGTCAAGTTATAAACATTTTCTATCGAATGTACACTGAATAAAACAAAGAAGCAAATGAATAACAAAGTAAGAACTATTTCTGCGCTGGCCGCGGTCAGATCCATCAAAATAATAAACGGGAAACTTTGGATGGATGGTAGTTACTCAATCATGCCGAAGCGTCTGACTAGATCTTGATAATGTCTACAATGAAAACTTTTGTATTATAAGTTCTGAACATAATGTAGACAGTATTTTGAGCTTTGACGTAAAAAGAAGGTTATTTTTGTTTATCATGCGGTATGGAGATGAGAACGTTGGACAGGATAATAGTTCCTAAACATATGAGAAGCGATTTTGATGTCTGATTCAGTTTTTTAACATAGATTTTTTAATTATCGTGATCGGAAAGCTGTTAATTTCTGTATATCAACGTTCAATACAGTCATGTTTTTTTTATATAATTCAAAGATTTATATCACACAACGTTTAAAGTTAGTTGCCAAGCGAGATATACTTGCCTCCCTTTTTGTTGGAGTAGCCCCCCATCTTGCCGGCGACCCTGGCCGTGGCGCCGCCCGCCATCACCAGCACCATGGCCCCCGTGTGCACCGTGTAACCTGAGAACAGCAATAAATATCAATAATACATACTATGATCTAACATTAATAAGTATTACTGGCCTATTAAAAAAAAAAATATTATGATACACAGATCACAGATATAATTATGTTCTTTTTCTATTGTGCAACCATAGAGGTTTGGTTAGGTATTTTTTTTTATTTAACATACAAAAACAAAAGCTATCCATAAAATAATAGAATTGGAAGAATATTTCATTAGCACCTTAATCCCTAATAATTTGTATAACCAAATTAGTTATTATTATTATTTTTGATAAACTGATGTTGTCGGAGTAAAAGTTAGATAAAGTTTCAATCCTTAAACTGAATTTATGGCGGCAAAATTTAATCGGCTTTGCACCACGTAATCGTTAAATGAAAAGGCGATATATTTTATATTGATTCTAATTAAAAACAAAAGCGTAACATTTTTCCTTTTTATTACTTTTTAGCGTTTATGGGCAATATTTTCAGAAATTGATTGCTGTTTATAAAAAATTTGGGATGTTCCAGACGGTAATTCTGATGATTTTTCAAGTTTATCCCTACAAATAGATTACTAATAACTGACGGGTACTTACGAATCATGATGGCCATCTTGTCTTGTTCCCAAACAGTCGAAAAGAACCAGCTCCTTATTTACATCGACGAAGATATTGTCTCTTCGCTATAGACTGTCGCAGCACCTGAAGCAAATACAATAATATTATAAAATATGTTATTTTTATTTTGTTAGTAATAGTAAATTCAAACAACTTTTGGAAAGATGCAGTTCAGTCGATGAAGTCCGTTTTAGTATGCATCTTATTTGACAAAGTAAAATCCAGAAGGTTAGTAATATTCTACTTCTCCAAAAAACAAAAGAACGAAGGACGTCTAGGACTATATTTTCTGCTAGTGAATCATGTATCTCATCCCAAGCTTTGCAGTAGAGTACCCTATAAGTCAGCAATATATTCCCCCGCTGTCGAGAAAAGGATCGTGAAACAATTTTTGATCAACCCGGGATCAAGTCTACGGGCGAGTGAAAATTGTCATCGCGAAAAAATCCCCTTACAAAATTTATGGGGTGGACGGTGACTTAACTGTTCTGTTAAAGATTTGATCTTTCCGGCATGATCCCTTAAGGACTTGCTCTTTACGACATTCTCAAATGAAAGGACGTAAAAAGTTGTATTGATGATAACATTTTCGACGCTCCGAGAATTATAATGGTGGCAAATTGAAGATTGTACTACAGAAGGAAAAGGGGGAGGAAGCTTTGGATTATGGATTATGCTTATGTTCTCGTTTTGCTTATATAAAAGTATGATACTAGTAGTGTAATACTTGTTGTCTGGGTAATAGTTCGGTAAGCCCAGGATGCTTGTACTAGGTATCCGTGTAAACCAATTAAACTTAGTTCACTAGCAAGAATTTCAACTAGATGCATAAAGCAGATTCGGATAATGTATGTTGTGGGTAACAACAAGATATTTTACACTTTGCATCAGTTTTTCTTTGCAATAAACGTTGGCATACATTTTAAAATTGCGAGAACCAAATGAAAACGAATCCTTATGAAGAATGAAATTACGAGCATTAATTACATTTTATACTTAAAAGGCTTTTATTAACATCCCTGATTGAAATTCCTGCTTGTACAGTAGGCTGGCAAGTATGCTTTATAATATTTTCCTTCTAATTTTAAAATACTTTCGTGCTTTTTTTATAGCTTTATTCTATGTTGAAACTTTCACCGTGTTATCGCTAACGTGCTTCTGTGAAACTGAGTTTTTGTCATAAAATACAAACTCGCGAGAAAAGTTGATGAATTTTTCGTCCCAAAGGTAACAACGAAAATTTCTTTTCATAATACAGTAGAATTTTTCCGCTGTTCGCAATGTTTTAATTTCACATTGTTTAAGACTACCTAGCTATGTACTGTGAAATTCCTTATTACCTATTTATTTATTTCACTTATATTGCTGCGTTTCTTTTTACTATAGCTTGGTCGTATTATCTACATATAAAAAATGTCTTCATAAAAATCATCAATTTTATTGAAGAACCGCAAATTCCTAAAAATGCGTTTTTATGCAAAATTATCATCAGCTGTTGCTTTGCGATCCATATTTGTATGGGGGAAGATTTTAAGAATTATTTTCATGCACATCTGCTTTCTTTGAAATACGGTTTAGCTTCGCTGAAATACTCGTACAGTGTATAAATTTGTATCGTATTACGCTGAACCGAGATAGGTCGTAGCATTATTACACGTTCTTATGGCTAGAAGATCAAATAATAATGCCAAGTAACAAATAATAGGTAAAGCCAAGCAAATATAAGAATACTTCAGAAAAATATCATATGACATATAAAAGTCTACGTAAGTACGTTCTACTCGAGATGACTCCGTCCTTTTTGTTTATTATTTACTGAGGGTCATAGAAAAATGAAAAGAGCTAAGATTTTGTCCAAAACACATTTTTATCATCACATATTTATTTTCAAAACATGTATTAAGTTATATTTATGATGGTCGTGAGGAGTTAGGACAGCCTTTTGAATAAGTAGGTACTGTTATGTATTTAGTCGTTGGCAAAGCAAAATTTATGGTGTGGGCGAAAGTCTGCAAAATTTACATTATGCCTGCGAAGAATTTCAAATCTTCACAATTCTAAAAATTTTCATCATACTCACTGTATCTCCAGTACTTATTTTATAGGATTCGTTTTGTAATGTATAAATTGAGTTAAATCTATTCAAACTTAGCGAGTGGTAGTTACAGTTAGTTGACTGTCATAAATCTTCCGCACAGACGCTGTCCGGAGGTTTAGCTAAGGTCTCAGTTCGTGTCCGTAATGTTGACTTATTCACCTCATTTATTACACCCCACTTTGACCTTTCCTTGATTGTTTGAGCTGGCCATTTAAATTACGATGTTTAAATTAACAGTCCTAGAATTCCCGAAATTGATATTTGATTTATTTATACTCTCTGTCCTGTTTAGATTACTCGAATTACTCGAATGTTAAGCCAGTGCTATGAGTGATATAAATCCTATTTTAACGTAGCGATAGGTATTTCAAAAGAAATACCGCTCAGAAATACAAAACATTTATCAGAATACTAGATCTGTTATTGCGTACCATAAAGAATATTCGATTCACTTAATTCTACAGAACAGTATTGTCCTAACCAGAAAAAAATATGTTTAGCCAAATTAAGGGCTTTGCCTAATGTATGCGCCTTATCAAATACGTGTAATTTAATTATACCTATACTACGATACACGTCTTTGCTTACAGTGTAATATTTTTATTCCCAATTTACTTTTTATTTGACTTTGTACGGTATAGAAGACTTAAATAGAAACCATTTGTATTTGAAATTCACAAGACATTTTCAAACAAAGTCACGTTTAGAAACTCGTTCAGACATTGATAAAACAAACGAAAGCTTTTATCTCAAAAATAAAGTCGATGCAAACAAGAAACTTCATAGTAAAATTCAATTTTGTTAGAAAAATATAAAAATAAACTATTTCATGGAACTGTGTTCTATTCAATAGAATACGTACAATACTGGTCAATACGTCAATTTTTCCTCAAATCTCGAATACCAGGAATTCTCAGGTTCGCTCGAATTTCATACATTCACAATAACTCCCGGGTTTTTTATAGTTGAAATATTGTAGGTAGGTATATTTAGAACACAACACAATAACAATTCAAATGAATCACAAAAACGAAAATAATAGATTTATAGTAACTAATAAATAGATTTGATTAAAATTCTGTGAAATGCAAATATAACATGAAAGTTGATATGCAACAATTTGCGCTTATAGTTCATTAAATTACTGTGCAGAGTTTTTGTTAAACACAATTTTGTAAAATCCTTTTAAACCATGCCACTGCATAACATAGTAGACTGGTTCGCGGGTTGTGTAGACTACATATGTAAGTACTGAACAGTGAACCGTGAAAAAAACAAAAAAGGGTCGATTTTCAAACTACATATGCGGTGATATGCGAATATAATTCCAAACACGTACGTCGTACAAGCTGACTTTTTTGATGTAAAAAAAAATCTATAAAATTAGGTAGGTAGGTACTTGAGCTACGTATCCATTAAAAGAATTGAATAATTTTATGTTTGTTGTATCAACTTCAGTAAAAATTTGCGAATGATGTTACTCAAAGGAAAAAGTAAAATTTGGTTTTATTTATTTGCGTTAAAGGCTGCGTTTATCCCCAATTAAAATGTTTTCCGGCGTGGCGACCGCAATGAGAGCGAACACAGAATTTGGTCGAGCCGCTCTATAAATATTGGTTATGGTTGCTTCTCTATTTACATACATTTTGTGAAGTATCTGATGGCTGGGTCTGACAGCTGTATCGATGTTTCCAGCAAAGGAATGAGTTTAAAATTTCAACCATATCACGTTCCATTTTCTATCATGTTTCATGTTTGCTGTGCGTACTGTACCATTTACTGAATAAATATATGTTGTTTGCAGTAGATATTTCTAGAAAATATAATAACTGAGTTTAAAAATATTGCAGACCTGTATTCAGCTTCTACGGATACGAGTAAATATTCTTAAAACGGTAGCGGTAAATATTCTTCGAAACGCATGGGAATTAAATATACCTGAATGTCAATCTCAGAAGTCCTTTTGAGTTTTCCGCATAAAAAAATACAAAGCAAATTGCTTGCATTTTAATTTTATGTTTAAATAACGTATGATAAGAATATATAAAATTATTTTCAAACATTAGAACAAACTGGTAAAGTAAGTTCTTTTAAAGAGTGCCACTAAAACTTATAAAAGAAAAGTACCAGCGTAAAGGTGCAAACTAAAATCAGAGATAGCGATTTATAAGGTTTAGTGGGAGATTCAGCGATCACTGACGTGAATAGCTAGATAGGTACAAAAGTAGCTCACATAAATCCTTTTAAGATCTTACAGAATGGCTGATAATGAAGTACGTAGAGTAAACTTTTAAGACACCGATAAGAACTCAGTGTTTGCGTGTTTCCAGTTCGTGCGTTTCTAAATGAATGAAACGAACCTTTGGATCCCCATTATTGGTGACCATAATAAGATAAGTCTTGGATGTTTTTCGTATTATGCTTCTAAGAATTTACATTTCCACTTGAACACATAGGGCTCAGTTCATTCCAGTCTGTGGTTTAACAGATAAAACCGTTATGGAATTACTGAAGCCCATCAAGCGATACATACGCACTCGAATTAGAAGCAATGGCTTAGAAAGCGGCGGCGGATTAACCCTGTTACCGCCGCTTTGTCTTACGATCAATTTGGTACACATGGGGGAATGGAAACAGTAAAATGTTTATGTCTTTTTAGCTTTGACACGTTGGTATGACTTGAAATTTTAATTACATATAAGGGAAAATAATACATTCTCAAGACTTACTTCACCGATATTTCTTTTTTACGTCGTTTATATCTTCTCTTCAAAATAAGTTTTACCCAGCAGGGAAAAATACAGGCAGGCTTTTGTTTATTATAGACAGACAGACACATATTGCCTGACAAACAATTGATTTTCGCAGCTTGATGTTTGAAGTCTTTGCAAACTTTTACTGGTATCAATTTGCTTATATGTTTTGATAGTTTGTGAAGCTTTAGATCAATATTTCTAGATAAAGGAAGCTAGGTCTACCATGACCTTTTGAATTAACTGTTGTACTTGTAAAAACTAGAAACTGCTTTACGCTGTGTGTGCCATCTCGCTTCAACACCTGCATCAGTCTTAGTAAAGATGTGGTGGTAGGCCTAGGCACCCTAAATTACAATATCGTGTGATTATCTATTAATCGATGTTACCACATCTCAGCTTGATTAAATTGTTATTGGAAGCGCTATCAACAAGTTAAGCCCCGGAGATTGCTATTATTTGACACACAATCTCATGTTTACAGCAAACAGTAAACATACATATTTTAATAAACAGTTCTATGAATCTTTATATAAGAACACACAGATACAAAACAAGATTGATTGCTTTTAGTTATAATTGCAAAGAAATAGAAAAGTTATTGTGATTTGTTCGTCAAAAACGAATTAAATACAAAAACAAATTACTAAGTACGCATATACTTTATGATTCCTACCTTTCAAATTATGCAATGTTTATTTGCTAGCTATGAGTTGACACAAGGTCATGTGATTTGTCGAATACTTGAAATATCCTATAGTATAATGATTGTCAAAGTGCCTTCGCCTCACGACGTATTATATGGCATACAATTACACGCAGCCGGGATTGATGTTATCAATCAAGCAAAATGAGATCGTTATATCTTTTGAGCAAAGAAATAGAAAGACTTGTAACATAAATTCTTGCTGTGTGAATAAAAAAATGTTTTGTAAAATGTTCAGTTATCTAGTGAGCATCTTATAGGCTGCGGAGTTACACACATTTCTTGCTTATTTACGATTTAGAGGATTGAATGAAAGCCTATTCCAAAAGCATCAGAGGATAAAGTTTAAAATTCTATTGTACTCTTAGTATTCATGATTTTTACATCAAATGTACTGAATTAGTTTTAAAGAACATATGTTGCCCTAAAGAACAAATTACGCAGACAACATTTTCATGAATAAATCAACGATATATTCTATTTTTCATTTGGGAAAAGAATTTTTTTATGAAGAATAATGTGCTCTCCCGTAAATGTTGTTGAACAACTTTAGCTCCCAAAGGTGAATATTTAACGAAAATTTTAACTCTGCAATAGTCTTCCTTTTGTATGGCTTGGCTCACATAAATAACTTTTAGAGTATGGTAGAGTCAACAAATTGTATAGAGACGAGAAAAGTTTTCATTTTATTACATGTTTTATGGAACTTGAAAGGCATGGAACAAACATGTAATAACCTCAATAGAGATAATATGTCCCTTTATCTGACAAAAAATCTTGTATTTCATCACGAAAACATGAGAAGCGATATCAACAACTACCGAGTGATTGATCGCACGGCCGATGCTCAGTTGTTTTTCTCTACTAAGTTACACAAAATTCTTTGCCAAAAATTTTAGGCTGAGTGGTTGACGGCAGCGTATAAATATGTCGAACGTTTACATAGCCCCTGTACCGTTTGAAATATATTTTGGCTAGTAACACATTGCAATAAGCCTTTTCACTTAACATAACTGCATTTAAGCAATTGTTATTTAAGAATAGCATTTAATTTCTCATGTCATACAATGCCAGGCGCCCAGTCATTATTCATTGTTATCAGTAGGTAACTAGAAAGTGTTACATGTGCCCTTTTGAAAGTAAGAGGGTTGTAACTCCTGCTCAAAAGCGTCATATGAGAGACTAATGTTATGGATTTGAATAACATTACCCACTGAAACTCATAATAACATACCGTAATATTATTTTAGGCGACGTAGCAAAAATATACATGTTATCTTGAACAAAGGTTGCGTGGAATTTAAAATAAACTTTTTGCTTGTGATACTCGGTTTTTAGTAACAGGGTTCCGTTTTACCTTTTGGGGTGTTACTGTTGTATCTCAAAGGTGATAGCTAGAAAGCTGAAATTTTCACAAATTTTAGTTGCCACTATAACAACGAATACTAAAAATGAAAAAAAAAGTTAAGGGGTTCCAATAAACGTAATTTTTACAACAAACGATTTTCTATTATAGATGATAGTACGGCACCCTTCGTGTGCGAGTCCAATTCGCACTTGGCCGGTTTTTATCATATTACAGCATTATTTATGTCTTTTGTCTTCGTTCCCAGGTTCTGCGAAAACTACGACTACCTTTATTGTTTGTACATTGTTTAAAGGTATTAGGTATATTAAATCCGTGTGGTGTCCGGATATAAAGAATAGCACCACCCCATATCCTCCACTGGGTGTCGTAAAAGGCGACTAATGGACCTTAAGACCCAGGGCACTGTACCAAGCACCTTGGGTCACCCGAATGCTGGCGGGTAAGCCATCAACAAACGCATTCCCAAAGAGGGTTAGTGTCAGGCAGGCGGCCGACTATAAAACCATAGCCAAATCTTTAAGCAACACGTCTAGAAGACATGTTGACCCCAAGTGAAATGGGATAAGGGCAGGAAGATGATGATGACATTGTTTAAAGGTAGATAATGTGTTCTGGCATTAAAACTGCCAGTGCACGACTAAAGATCTAAGCATACATAGGGGCGGAAAGACGCAAGAAGCGACTTTGTTTTATACCATGTATTGAAACCCACATTATTTAATTACTGTATGAAGATGGCATCATGAACTAATTGTAATTTGAATTAATCCAATTAAATCGGTAAGCAACTTATGTTATGTCGTAGACAATCCTTAAATGACAATGACGAACACATAGGCAATATAATAGCTGAATATTATCGATCATGATACTTATAATATTGAATTTGTTTACGTTTTATTTTCCCATTTCTCAATATAATGCGGAGTTTTCATTGAAATCGCAATTCTTTAAAACGCTGACTATCATTGTATGCAGAGCCGTATCGTGTCCTTGTTTCTGTTCTCAAAAATGGAAGAATAATTTTAATATGTTATGGGTATGACATAAGCAAATACTGAGTATTCATTACATTTTTTTACTTGACTTCATATAATCCACTAGATTTCTACTACTAATCTCCAAAGCTAAGATTGTTTCTAAGATATTTTTTTACAATTGTTGAAAAACAGTTATATCAACAAGTCTTAGATATTTTCTCTTTAAACTATAAAAGAAATGGTTTTACCTAAATATTTTGCTAGCATTATTTAGGCAAGATTTACAGCTAAATAACTGCATATTCCAGGAACGATTATTATTTCAACAATTCTTGCTAGGGTTTCAGACTCTTTAACCACACTGAGTCATATAAAAAGTCGTAAGGAGGTTTTATGTCATGTCACGCGCGAGATGTCACTTGCAAGATGACACGTAAACATCGTATAAGAATAAGATACGCAGATGTAATTGTAAGGAGTCCGTAAATTTATAGCAGGCATAATACTTTTGTAAATATTTCTGGGGATTAGTTGTAAATCAATTTTATAGAGTTTTCATTTTTATGACAAGATCTTTTTTTTATGTTTAGCTACTAAAGCCTGTTTACATTTAATTTCAAAAGCTTATGAGTCGAGTACACATGTTACAATTATGTTTACATAGATATTTACGATTACACTTTAGAAAACATACCAAAGTAGGGAATAGAATCAGATGCATTGAAGGCAATAACTGCGTACACCAAACGCCTGTTAATACCCTACTTGTGCCGACTTGTGGGCGTCTCATAGAAACTTGGCATCATATGTCCGAACAAGTAACAAGTTTTTGTTTTATTAAGGTTCAGTACAAATATTGAACCCTAATAAAACAAAAAGGTCCGCCTTAAAGTTTTGTTTGTTTCTGAATGACGTTTTAGCACATCTCCTGCGACGTGACTTGCTAATAAAAAGATAAAAGGCTTCTACGTAAGTAAGTACTTACTATACTTTCATGTTTACTATGTTACTGTTGGTAAAATAAACGTAAATAGTTGTGTTCTTTTATATTATGTTGTGAATGTTACACAATGGGAGACAAACTGATCTCAAAAATCAAGGTTTTCATAGACATGATGCGTTGCATACTTCGCGTACGTATCAGAATGTCAGATGGTCTTTATATTGAAAACTGATTAACGGAATAGAAAGAGCACAAATTCCTTAATAATAAAACAAATCCTAGATAGGATAGGATATAGGAGTAGGAAATAAATCAACGTACATAATATATGCACATTGACTTAGCATAATTAAAATTAAATGTTAACACCTGCGATAGTGAAAAGATTATCTCCTTCATTTAAGAGTAAGCTTTTATAACACGTTTAACGCTGTAAAAAGATAAATAAAACTGCAACGTCGTTTAAAGCAACTTTGTGTTAGAGCCCTTTTAACTCGTATAATAACGTAACAGGCGTCAGTTAAGCAGTAAACGCCAGCACTTTAATTGAATTCTACTTCACACGTGTTTGGAACTATGAGGCATAGATAAACTACGTGGGTATTGTACGTGCCGAGGTAACGCTTAAAAAGTAAACATGTTTTGAAAGTTTGAGGCAAGTTTATAATAGTTTAATTAAAATTGATGGAAGTTTAATACGCATTTGAAAATTTAGCTATATATGACATAGCTGGGAATGCTGGAGGCAATTGGATGAGGGTGCGCAATCCATAGTTTACGAAAACATTACCGCCTAGCTCAGGCAATAGGGAACAGAGAAGCACTTCGGTGGTTTTAGCCGGTAGGAGTCCGGCACACACACCCACTCCCCATGGCGGAGGAAGTCCATGAGAGATTTCCACCGAAAGATACCAAGAAAATAAAGGGTGCGCAATCCAGAACAAAGGGGCTGGAAAAAGCTGCAGCCAGCTGTGGGTGATTTCAGGCTGAGACGATGATGATGAGGACAAAATACTGTGCAATACTTTAAGAAGTGATCGAGGCCGATACTTTCGATATTGTGTACGTTTAAAAGGCAATGGTTATAACTCAGTAGTCGGTTATAATTCACATTCTTTCAGAACAGTTAATTAGTGACCTGTGTTAGAAACTGCGGTATTAATTGTAAAAAATATAAATGTACGTAACAGGTGCTAGCTTTACAACAAGAAGAGTAGAAAGAAAAGAGAGATGAGCAAAAAGATTATACACTTACCTGAATACGAAAATTAGGGATTAGTATGAAGTCAAAGAAAGAAAAATATAAATGGAATTTATAGAAATACTGTCTGGCGTTAATTAGGTAAGTCTGTTCCAAGGAACATCTTACCTTTATAAAGACTTTCTTTGATAACTCAGACTTAATGTTACTTCTAATAACTTATTTATATTCCTAGTATACGTTGCAAAAATGTAAAAAAGTATTTATTTATTTATGTATTTACGTGTAATAATCTAAGCAGGACGCCAGAGTTCTAATTCATTATTTAATTATTTCTACTCGCAGAACAGACTACATTAATTTAATGAAATTAGGTATGCTAAACACCTTTCGCTATTCGGCAGCTGATATCGGATTATAACTTAAATACTACCGTTAGGAACTTGAGCGATATTTTTGTGAGAAGATTTTTTTTATTTTTTTAGTCGTCATTGCGGAATGATAGTATAGTACTGGCTCTTTTACTTAATGGTAATAATAGTCATAAAAAATATTCGTGCTGACTTGCTACTAAGGTACGAGAAACAGAAATGCAGGCAAATTCGAGCACAACCGAGAATCCGCACCATAACAAATTCACAAAATAGTTTATTTCGGGAGACTACCGCAAGACTTTGCTGTAGGTCTGTTTCAGTTATTTCCGAGCAGAGAAACACGATGTAAATAGTGCACTCAGAAATTCGTCGAACTTATGAAAACAGTTTCCCAAACAAACAGGACTGGATTGAAATTTGAATTTCTACCTCCAGGTCAGTTTTGGTTGATTGATTTTGAATGAAAGTCTTGTTTTACCTCACGAATAGATTTAATAGTAGCTTTAACTCTATCGATATAGCACATATTCGTATAAAAGTTTAATAGTTTACTAGCTGTTGCTCACGATTTCGCTTGCGCGAATATCGGTCTTACTGCAAAAACATTACCTATGATGCTTTCATTTAAGAAGTTGTATATAAGGTAATACAATGTATCAGCTAACTCCATACAAAATTTCATCAAAATTGGTCAAGCTGTTTAAACGTAAAAGACTAGCAAACATCTGCCCTCTATCACGTATCAACTTTCACGTTTATAATATTAGTAGGATATAGACAGCGGTGTCAAATCCATACTAATACCACAGTCTAAGTATCATACAGTCGTCCGACGCCTTTGATCTTGTGAAAAATGCCGACAACGACTTGACAGTATCGCGACGCCAAGGGTTGTCAAAATTAAAAATATTAATAAAATTATTTATTTATTGCAGATAGAAAGAAAGACAGTTTATTTAGCGCAAACAGGAGGCTACAAATATTTAAAAATAGTGAAAAATAAAATAAAAATAGAGAACAAAAAAATAAACAACTTAAGCCTAAAAAAAAAAAAATCAACATCGTTAACATTATAATCATTAAAAAAAGTGTAACCTAATATTATTGTAACTTGCTGAGAACTAATTGAATAATATTAAATAAAAGAATAATTATAAATGGGTAACTGACAAATATTTTCGGTTTCTAGATTTAATAGATTTGAAATTTCTATTGCTGAACTTAATTATATAAAAAATCCTCATCCTAATAAATAATTTCAACAAAAAAATTACTGGGAAGCAATCACATGGTTTCGTATTATACTCCACTAAACTCAGATGTTCAAATAATTTGAGCCCAATATTGTTTTCGTTAAATGTATTTTTTATTTTTCTAAAAGTCATTTCAAGTAAATCCGGTCTTTTACATGCTTCCACCCATAACTTACATCTGAAATATTGAAATATAATACAAATTAATAAATTCATTCTTCATCTATATTTTTTCATGTAAAAATATAAACTTTGTTATAATTTTAGATTTAAGTTATTTAGGTTTCATTTTTGTAATTAGCACTTAATTATAGTCCAACAAATCTAAGAAGTACCGTTTGACAGTTATGACAAATAGGATAATAGGGTTGGGAGTAAAAAAATCGATTACTTTAATATCCGATTTTTATGAGATCGATTACTATAATATCAGAATTTTAAGAGATCAATTGTCATAATGAAATAAAAGTTATGTTTAGGATATTTTATTTATACACTACTAGTACTAGAATCGTCATCGTCTTCGTCATCATCGTCATTTAAATTAATGACTAGTTGATTATCTATGAAATTATCAAAGTGTACGTCTCTGTCGAAGTCGTAATTTATTTTAGAGTACCTATGTATTAAGTGCATAATGCGGTCGCGCAGTAACGTGTCGTCAATTGATAATTTAAAAGTAATACATTCGATTTTTTGTATATGTAATCGATTATTTCGCATACAAGTGTATCTGAAGAGTCACAACACTACAAGCAGTGACCTAACTACGTGACTTTGCAATGAGGTCAAAAATAGAACTATTAGAAATTATTTACTATGTAAATATGTGTTATTTTGCTTTGTTTGAAAGTTTTCAATTAAATTAGGATATTAAAAATAGTAAATTTTTAGATACAATAATAAAATCTTTCTAAATTCATGGTTTTATGACAAAGGTTGTCGAAACTGAGTATTGTACGCATGAACAAAGTTGTTTCGGTTTGAAAATGATGAAACGTCAAACGGTACTTCTTAGATTTGTTGGACTATAGCGTCCATTTTCCAGGATTTTCCATTTTCCTTCAGGTACCTAGCCTACCTACCTATTCATACTTCTTTCCGTCCATCATTCGGCCTTTTTGTTGGCGTTGTCAACTTTGACGGGTATGACAAATATTTTTATTATTAAAACGTATTCACTCTACAATAACAAAACATTATTTATTTACCTTTCTTCTGTTCGTGGAAGCTGATGAAACCGCAGATCCTTATTAATACGAGATGAAGACTTGCAATCTCTCACAGCACACGTCGTATGCACCATTTTATAAAATAATTACGAAAACAAACACGCGTAAGCCCTGAATGACGTGTCCCGACATGCTAACATTATTTTGTTTGCATGTCGGGCTCGGCCCTCCCGCGTCCCACCCCTCACACCCCGCACGATTGCCCTGTCTAGACGCCTTCGTCGGACGACTGTATGACAATAGTATGTTTAGACTGTGCTAATACCACAGCTAATACAGTAGTACTAGGAACTCTGGTATAAAACAAAGGAATGCTAAAGTTAGTTATTTTTCATGTTATTGTTCCGTGTGGGAGGGATTCGCGAAACAATTCCCTTTGGACGCGGGGAACGTGAAATGAGAAAGGCGACTATCCGATGTCACCTCGACATCTATTCCATGAGGCTTGTGATATTTTTAGAATTCAAATTGAAGTATGGAAGGAAATCCTCGTATACCCTACGAGAAGAACCTACGCTATATATATGCTATTCTATATGTAGGTGTGTTTTATAGCCAGTCATTTGTAACATTTAGTAACACACGCCCTTGTTATTTTATATCCGTCGAATTGTTCCCACCGCGCACCCGCTATTAGGCTAAGCCTATAATATTGATTTTCGTGAAATACAACGGCATTTCATATTCGTTCCTGTTGCTATGTATGTTGCAACAGGTAGCTAGATGTCGGTGCAAATGGTTACACTAGCATTCGGAACAAAATATGTCGACTAAAAAACAAGCGACTGTTTCAACTGACAAATGGGCAAGTGAAATCCGCTAGGAACCTAGTGAATCTAAAAAGTGTATGGACCAATAAGTTCAAAGAACGCCAATCGCATATCTCTACTTGCCTACTGGAATAAATAGTGCACATATTACAGATTCCAGTAATTTTTCTAAATCGTTTTAACACCTTTTCCGCAAGTTCGCATGATTTCCACCTTTGACTGTCAACCGCTGACAAAATCGCAGGTAACACCATTACGGAGCTTTCAGTGGGAACCGTATCGTCACTTATACCGACTGAACGTGAGAAAAAAGGTTTCGCTCAGTGACGTAATAGGGGCGGACTCATTGCCATTAATCAGGCACAATCGGAGACGTGCGATAGAGAGCTACTGAGATTTTTTCACAAGAACCCAATAAGATTTATCGAAACTGGAAGCCAAACAAAAAATCGCATTAATTTAGCAACGTCTAATGGTTTGAATAAATCTGTACGTACTCACGGAAATAGTGTATTTTACCAGTGTCTAGCTGTGCAATAATGAAACAATTTAGTTTTTAGACTAAAGTCGTAAAAAATGGATTCAGTTACTCTATTTAATTAATGAATACTCGGCATATAACTGACCTACTGCCGGATCAGCTCAGCTTCAGATTCTAATTCCCCAAATTTCAATTGTACTGAATATTCCACGTAAAATCTATTACCACATTTAACTTTAGAATAATGTTTGTTTGATCAAATGATTCCGACATGAAATATCCATTACCATGTCAGCGTTAATGAGACATACAATATTCCAGGAACATTGGTATTGTGTTCCCCGTATAAAATATATACGGGAATATATTGTTGATAAATTCTTAACGACAGGTACGGGCATTGCATTTTCATTTGATTTATATAATGTTGAATGTTAATATTTGAATTGATTGGTCGGGGTTTACTGGTATTTACTGTATTTAACTATTTAGTCGTATAAATGTATTTCTCAAATTCCGATGCCATTATCCCAATTATTATTTGGGGTTGACGCCTTCTTCTTTCACATGTTCCACTCTGACATCATTTCGCAAGTAACAATCTCTGCAGTCATATCATCTTTCACACAATTCAATCATCGTTTTTGGTCGCATGTATTCTGTAATACAAAAAAAAACTGTTTCCTCTAAAATTAGTTTTCATTCTTATTCTTCTTCTTGTATTTAAAATATGTTGGTAATAAGTAAATTTTATTTACTTGAAACGTTACGTACAAAATCGTCATCCCTATCTTCAGAACCTATGAATCTTGCTTAAATTAGTACATACTAAGTGCATATAAAAAAATCCACGACTTTCACACAGTCGCAGTCTCAAACTGAGAGCTTGTATTCCGTTCGAATCACTTCTCTTAAATACATCGTTATAACAGTTCGGTTCGGGCCACCACGAGGGAGTTTGGGACGTAGTCAGCGAGTTCATTATTGACCTCCGGGCGAGGTCATACATGCGATACTCCAGAGGCCTTCCAGCTTTTTGTAACGCTGCCGTTGCTACCAATCAAAAGTTTAATAAAGTCCGAGTATAGTTTCTGGTGCTATATCGGTTGTCGCAAAAAGGTCAAATGTTGTAGTCTTATATCTTTGAGTTGTTATATTGTGCCAAACAATTTAGGTAAGTAGTTTCATTAAATATTAGGAGTTTCATTTCGCGAATTTATGGCCAGTGTGGTCACTCAGTTCACACGCACATCCTTTACTGATTTAAGGTATGTCGATGATATTCTATCAAACTCTCTTTTAATTAATTTCCTTAATGTATGGTTTCGAAAGCAATATTAACGTTTAGATAACTGCTTACTCTTGAAACATCCAGGCAGGATTAAGGCTTGAAATATTGCATGTCAACAAAATCTATGTTTCTACACATTTTAGGTAATACACGGCCTACCTCCGTCGATCGCTCACAACCCTCTTGTGTCCCGGACATGTGCCATACGCCAATGACGCTTGTAAAATAATAGGCTTATACCGTAATCCTGGTACACATAACTCTGCTTATCTTCGTACACAAACAAAGTGTTACTACGACAAAATAAGACCAAAACCATTGCCAAAACGAAATAAGTAAATTTCGCGTGTTCTACAAAGTAAAAAGTAAATTGTAGCTTGAATTGTTGCCAAATGCATTTAGTAAAAATTTTACTATTCCTGTTTTATTTTTAAACATATCTCAAGAAGATAATGTATTTGCTTCTTTTTTTCTGTGATATTGTAGTTAAACGACAGTCATGTAGTAGCAAATATGTCTAAGAAATTACTATGTAGGTGCGCTAGCATTACATGAACACTACAGTAAAAAAACTTTCGTTTACTTTAAACAGACGCCAGAAAACTTGCTACTTCAGAACGTTAAACCAAACTTCCGTACAAAAATGAAGACTCAGCTTAAGTTGCGGAAGAAAGCAGTCTGAAGAAAAAGAAATCAGAGGTACGGACAGCAGTGGGTCTGAGGAAACATTAACGTAAATATAAGTACCGGGATAGTTGGGAAGTGGAGCATCAGGCCTTTTAAACCCCGCGACGTGCTTGATTGTGTTATTGTCGGCAAAATACGGGAATTTATTAATGTTTTATAGCATTAGAACAAGCTTTGCAACTATACAGATAATGTATATTGGTTTCGTTATTATTTATAGGAACCAAACAGTCGAGTTTTATTGTATATCGTTGATGGAAACATGGTCGTACTCGGTACATATACAAACATTTAAGCTGCTTTGACTGTACATACTTCGCATAATTGAATTGCTAAACCATCACATACGTCATTACTGGGATTTGTATTAAATCATTACGCAGTTATCCAAATGAAAGCAATTTCAATAATGCCTTTTAGTGTAAAACAAATTACCGTGGAATCGATTGTGCGATTTGCGAACAGATTAATCGTCACAGCTGCGCCTAAGCCTTAAAGTTTAAAATACCGTAATCGTAATTCAAACGGGCGATTATCGCCTTTTAAGCTGTATTTTTGTAAATGGTTATTTTATAAATCAAAGTCCATTTATTTTAACCTTTAATGTAAAGGATAGACAATCTTTTATGTCTGAGCGATGACCTCGGATCGAGTTAGACGTATATTCAAGAAGTTACAGACTTGGCAGCACTACAGCTCTCTGTGATCCTTCATCATACAGCATTTGCCAAAACTATTTAACTGAGAGTTTATCTGCTATTAATATTTCGGAGAATATATCGTTTCGTAGATTCAATATCCATATTTCTTCTTCTCGTAAATACTTTATCTTAATACTATTTTCGATCACTTTTCTCCCGAAATTCAGTATTCCTAGTTAACTTGTTTTGATGAAATACCGCCTACGTCCAAACAAACTTAACCACTTAAGTTATTACTTTATTACTGTTAGCAGCCATCAGCTATCGTAATAGTTGTGTTATGTGATAAATATGAAATATGACGTTCCATTATAAGTTAGATGCAACGTTACACGAGTGTATCGTTGGAGGAAAATGTGAGGGAACTGAGACCAGAGCTCGGTTGATGGGCGTTCGTTATACTCGCAGATAGATAGGTACTATAGATAGATATGTATATAGGTACCGACATAGATACGTGTCGGTGAATTAATGCTTCGGCTGAAATGTCTCTGTTACCTTCCCCTTGTATTTAACTAACAAGATAGTGTAAATAGTGGAGAGCTTGCTACTACCCATTAAAAACGATCCATATTATTTTCTGTGTAGTTTGAGTACGTTCATTTATTAATTCCAATTATTTTAATTAGCTTTCGTTTATGAACATAAATATTGTAATGTGGTTCCCGGAATAGTGTTTTGTGTTTGCCAGCAATTTTATATTAAATATGAAATTATTTAGTTGTGCTCTAAAATTAATACAATTACGCAATGCCTTTATTAGGAATATTGTATAACAAATTTAACGCATATTACATGCAAGGCTAGACAAGACCACGCTGATAATTGATTTAAAAATGAACATTTGTGAATATTTGAGCATTGGAAGCAATAACTTATTCTACTTTATAAGAATCACAAGCTTCTTTTAATCAATATAATCCAACAAGACGTAGATTTAAAGCAAAGTTAAACGTACTCATGATGAGGACTTTTTATTTCTGTTTCAAATATACTGCTGCGAAGTTTCGGGTTTCATTTTCCGATCCATTAGCCATCCACCATCTACAGACTATAGCATTGACTTTAGTTAGTGTAATGGCTTGTGAAACTCAATTCGAAACTTTATATCGAGTATTTTTCAACCGTCTAACAATGCGCTGGACGTCAATATTTTCAACAATGGTTAGGTACTTAAAGAATCGATGATAAGTTTAAGTTGCGTTACATAGTCGATAAGTATTAGTACATTAAGTACATTATTATTAACTATTCTATACATTTAAATGACACGAAACTTTCAAAAGATTGAGCTGTTTTAATAAGATCTCTTCTAGCAGATAGCGTGGGTTAGAAGCATACTTTCATTGAATAGAATAGGCGGACAGTCGGTAGAATTTGATAGAAACAGAGTCGCGGGTCACTGCCGATTCAGGCATATAATCCTACATTTAGATTCTGTTTATTTAGGTATTTTCTTGTCATTGATGTTTTTTTGAATACATTGCTTCGTTCCTAAAATAACATTCTAACAGGTCCTTACATTGTTGTTTAATCCACATTAAACAGTATAAACGTCTACTCAACCACCCATTGTCGCCCACTAACTTCATCAGATTGGCATAGTTTCGCTTCTCATTAGATAACGCTGCTTGGGCGAGAATACCGGCACATTGTCTGCTTTGTCAATAATAAATCTCTGCGATTATATATCATTGCATTCAGAGCAATCTGGTAACGTATACATAATGGCAATCAATACTGTACGTCTAACATGGTAATTAAGTTAACGTGATGTATTATACAATTATTCTTATGCTAGCACGGGATTAGATCGAGTCTATTTTGTTTTACAATTTGCTAATGGAAATAAATTATATTGCAAACAAGTTTCACCGCAGAAAAAGAAAACGTTTTTCTTTGTAGATGCATAGAGCAATAAATGGTATTACGTTAAAAAAGAGTATTGAACAAACTGGTTACTGTAATCTTTGATGAGTAATAGAGGCTAATCTAAACGATTAATCTTTATAAAAAAAAGATTAATCGTAATTGTAGAGAAGACAATTAAGCTAATATTTGTAATGTCCTAGTTACTTATATTATACCTTATCTATCAATAAAGACTTTACAGTTTCACTAGCCCTGATATACGTAGTTTTACAAGGATCTATGGGCACATTTGCACATCATCACACATAAGTTGAGTTGATTTTTGTTGCGAAAATGTGCAATTCCGCAAACCAACACCCTGTTATCGTCATCCATTTGCTAAAAGATCCTTATAGCTCTATAGTTATAGACTATAGGGTTACAAGCTATAGATATAGTCAATGGTCATCAAACGTCCACGATAACCTCATAAGGGAGGTGAAGTTAATATATTCTTCTCTATCATACGTAGTTTAACGTGTATTCGATAACTATTATATCCCTAAACCGATTCAGTTGGGGTCGTAGCTGCCCTTATCTGCGGTTGTCCAAGAGTGCCTCAAAGGTTCTCTTTAAGATCTCAATTAACGATAACACTGCCTATTGTACCATTCCTTTTATAATAATTTTCATGTGACAGTCATACGGGATACATAAGGTTATATGTACTTTTAAAAGTGAAATATTTGACTATTAAAATGGATTTTTGTTAAAGGATTGGTATTGGATTATCGTGAAACCAAAAAGCAAATGTATTGCGAATACTAGCGTCCAATACAATAATGGTATAGTATTAAATTATTGTTTGATAAATTTGATGAATCACGTCGTGTATAAAATACGATAATATTTATGCGTATTATTTAAATCTGAATTCAATTATGATAAAGTACGTAGTCTTATTTGTCTCTATTTTACAACGCAGATTTAACCTAAAATTGAGTAACATTTATTGTTACCAATTAAATTTAATGTTGCTGGAGTCTACAGCTGGTAGTTTGCGATAGGATTTATTTCGCCGTATAAATTTACCCTAACACTCATCACTTAATGAAACGGCTTTAAGATTTTTCGATAAAAGCTTAGGCTTGATATTCACTGCCATATAAAGTTATCATTGTGGAAGAGAGATAAAACTCTATGCCCTATAGATACCTGTCAGGTTTATACAACCGCAATATTAGTATTATTTTAAGAGGTAGTAGGTAGTAGGTAGGAGGTAGTAGTAGTAGAGGTAGGTAAGTATGCCTTCTGGTCGCGGCTATTTTGGTATACCAAGTAGTAATGTAACTTTTACTTTTGTCAAATCTATCTTTCATGTGGTGTGCAATAAATAATATTCTATCTATTTACCTATCTATCTAATGTATAGTGACTAGACTATTTGCCTCGTCTAGCCTGATCGTAGGAAGGTACATTTAAATTATATTGTAGATGTATTTCGTTTATAAGATAGCTGAGTTTTCAGTTCTAGTTTAAAAAAAAGGTTCATGTTGTTTAATAAAATTAAAAGCTTTTATCCCAAGAAGGCTACAATTTTATCTGAAGAGAGTATTATTACTTGTATTAATTAAGAGCATACATACATAATAAAACGTTTTAATGTGGAACTAACATTAAGTTTTAATGTAATTTATTCAATAATATTTTATAAGCATAAATTATGCAACATTAAATGTTAACCTTATTCATTTTCTATAGCGTAATGGAAATGTATTATTTCATACCGGTCCAACGTTTAAAGACCTATTTCCGTCCAGAGGACAGAGGAGCTCGCCACTGTCTTAGTTTTTAAAATATGGCCTCTATTTCATAATTTAACTAAAAGATTTGCAAAGTTCTCGCAAACCTGTCTCAAATTATTTAAGACTTGTTGTTTTTTCTGAGCTTAATAGTTTTATAACTCTGCCTTAACTTATTACTCTTGACAGTTTTAAAACTTTTTGTATCACAATGGTGTTAAACTTTTTCGGTACCTACATTTAATATGACTGTACGTGGAATCTGGTCTATGCAAAGATAGGCCAATCCGAAAATTTACTTTTCCTGTTGTTTCCAATTTGCGACTCTTATCTCAAACATTTAATAAGATTTGTAAGAGTTATAATTTTGATAAAGTCACTCACTGTTGCTTAATAAACCCCCCTGAGCAATAATCTAATTCATTATTTTAAATCACGAGTCTTGTTCAAGTGAAGAGCGCATAACAAAATTATACTAATTCTCTGTGGGATGCTTCATATCTCGGTTGCTCTCTGTCTTAAATCAAATAGGCTATAGTCCAACAAATCTAAGAAGTACCGTTTGACGTTTCATCATTTTCAAATCGAAACAACTTTGTTCCTGCGTACAATACTCAGTTTCGACAACCTTTGTCATAAAACCATGAATTTAGAAAGATTTTATTATTGTATCTAAAAATTTTAAATTTTTAATATCCTAATTTAATTGAAAACTTTCAAACAAAGCAAAATAACACATATTTACATAGTAAATAATTTCTAATAGTTCTATTTTTGACCTCATTGCAAAGTCACGTAGTTAGGTCACTGCTTGTAGTGTTGTGACTCTTCAAACAGTATGCGAAAAAATCGATTACATATATGAAAAATCGAATGTATTACTTTCAAATTATCAATTGACGACACGTTACTGCGCGACCGCATTATGCACTTAATACATAGGTACCCTAAAATAAATTACGACTTCGACAGAGACGTACACTTTGATAATTTCATAGATAATCAACTAGTCATTAATTTAAATGACGATGATGACGAAGACGATGACGATTCTAGTACTAGTAGTGTATAAATAAAATATCCTAAACATAAGTTTTATTTCATTATGACAATTGATCTCTTAAAATTCGGATATTATAGTAATCGATCTCATAAAAATCGGATATTATAGTAATCGATTTTTTTACTCCCAACCCTATTATCCTATTTGTCATAACTGTCAAACGGTACTTCTTAGATTTGTTGGACTATAAAGGTAAAGAGATATATAGTTAAAACCTCTGTGGCCATCTGACATTACTTAGCCCCGCCCCTTTTACATTTAAAAACTCGATTGACCCTCGCATCAAGCTTAATGTAGTTACGCTCCGTTTGCCGATTTTATTAACCGTAACACCGTAGTTATGCGAATTATGTTTACTGTTTACCGATTCTAAGCTAACATTTTCACAATATTGTTTTCTAATTAAATCGATCCCTTTTTTCGGTACGCTGGTACTATATTGTTGTTCTCTAAAAAGTTCCATGTAATTTCGTTTTTAATATATTTTATGCCCGACGTCGAAACAAACGAGATAATTAAATTATTTTGCACATTAACCCATTAAATGAAGGGAGAAAGGAACGCTAGTCGACTGATGAAAGGACGCATCTGGTTACGTTTTAAATGTTCCGTCTAATTATCTATTTTAAATACCTGATTATTGTTTTAATCAGGTATTTAAAATAACCGTTGATAACCGTGCAGTTCCCGGTGCGAATAGGGCTGACCACCAATGGGTGTCGTAAGAGGCGACTAAGGTATACTACGACCCGGTGCATACCACCTAGCACCTCGGGTCAACCTCCTGGTGGGGAGTAAACCACCAGCAACAGCATTCCCAAGGAGGGTTAGCGTCAGTCAGGCGGCTGGCCGTAAAAATATACAGTCAAAACCTCAGCAGCATGGATAAGACATGCTGCGCCGACCCCAAATAATTATATTTGGGATAAGGGCAGGGGAATGAATGATGAAATACCTGATTATTGTTTTATCATTGAAGTTCAGAAGTGTCTGTCTGATATGAGTATCTTGCTACATGTAACTTTCAGAAATGTTCCCCACTTATACATGGGAACAGGGAAACCACAGAAACCAATTTAAAGTTTGACCGAGACGGGTACGCAAACAACTAATTTCCAAGGAGTTTCATAGTTTTTGAACAAATAGGTACTTACATATTCATGTACTTCTTATATAGAGTTGAACTACTGTAATCCAAATATAATTTAAAAAATATAATAACCATATCTAATAATACAGATCACGACTATGAAAACTGCAAAACGATCAATTGAAGCTTCAAGCTTGACTGTTTAAAAAATAATTGTTTCAAATATTTAAACAAAAAAGTAGATACGAGATTAAGATTCCTTTAAATATTCTAGAAAATATCAGTCTAGACGGGCTAAATAAGACAAACCGGCTCTATTTCTAAAAATATAGTGTGGGATCGCGGTGTTTTTCACTATCTCTATTTATGTCCCTCGATATGCAAACTTACTTTCCGTATCGCACGCACACATCTTTAACCAAATCTTGAGCTTGTTTTACATCGAAAACCCGTTTATCAGTTTTAAAAACAGCTGCAGAATATCATTCAGTTGTTTTGCGGCTACAAGTTTAGGTGCAGGTTGAATATTCGTTGTTTTTGACGTATTTCCAACATGATTTCTGGCGTTTAGTTTTTGTACAAACAATCACTGATTGTTAGGCTTTTTGAATATTACAGGCTGCAAAAAAGCACTGTTTTTTGTATTTGTTGCGAATAACATTTTTATGAACTGATTCGTATGAATAGTACCAAAAAAAGCTTTATCTCATCGTCGGCAAGGAAGCATTGTTAATTTTGACTAGATTTTATTTTATGTAGCCGGTCTAGGATACTACTGCTGAGCAAAGGCCTCTTCCAAACTCCATTTTGACTAGAATACAAAACATTATAAACTGTTAACAACAAATGCATAGAAAATTACATCGCAAGGACGGTTAACTTTGAGGATAACCACAAAGAAAAATTACTTCTTTACGTTGTATATGGGTTATGATGTGTATGTACATATTTACGACGCCCCATAAAATGTAGCATTATAATATGAATACGAACCTCCTTTTAAAAGTTGGCATAAGCCTATAAACACCATGACAGTGCGAGGCTAATGACGCAGAAGTAGATTGATAGAAAACTAGAAGGCTGGCACGAAAATGTTCTTGCATACAAAAAAGGAAAAGGTTACTCCTTACCCTCATTTCAGCACTAATTGGAAAAAGTTAATAAGGAACATTTCAAATGCAAAAGAAAGGGCAAACCGTTTTTCATTTGTTTAGGTAATTAAAGGGTACTTTAGTGGAAAAAATATTGGTGTGGTTGAATGTTGGGAGAAACATCACGTAGAGACAACATTCCTAGTCAGTAGTTAAGAGAGAATGAAAGAAAACGTTAGGATGCATATCCAAACACGTCTGCGATTCGTCGCATCCCTGAATTCGTGAATAAGTGTCGCGTTCGTGAATAATCAATTTCATTACATTGACACACACATTGATATCGATATATGCTGTGTGAAACTTGCTTTTGTAGCGTTCATTCATTCGTTAACCTCTGTTTTTTTTATACTTAAGCCTTAATCCTAGTCTTACCCAAATCCAGAAAAAGGGCCAATTTATTTAAATCCCTTAAAACGCCTTCATTTTTTCTTATCTTATTTAGTTAAGTTTTCTCTTTTGAATCCTATAGACTGTAGGTATAATAGAATAAATGTTCGAGTTTAGTGCAATATTTTTTTTATTAAAGTTAGTATAACACATTTTCGTCCACGCTACGGGAATTTTGCAGTCCACTTCAGTCGATTATATGTATATTACGAATGAATAAAACGTTTAAGGTTATCAAAGCGGTTTTCATCCCATACTTTATACCATTTAGCTAAAAATGTAAATATAATTAAATAGATAAAAATATACTATACCATTAAAATCAATTGCTAATTAATCAGCCATCTACATGATAGAAACACTTGCGAAAACAATCACGTGTGCAACACACGGCACAGTAGAACACAATTGAATCACTTCACATATTCGAACTAGCGCCATCGAACGCAGTGATCCCGTTTGTTCCCATTGTGCAATTGTTGACGAGTGACGAAGTTAGATCGCGGTGGCGGGAGCGTGGCACACGGAGTGCGGTCGGGGCGACGTCCCGGAGAGTACTGCTCGAGCCCGCCCGGCTGCGCCCAGCCGCGCCCGGCCCCCTACAACGCACGCTTTCAGATACTCTCGTGTTTTCACCCTTGTTTCACTTTAGCATTTAGCTGTACCTTACGTTTTGAAAGCCATGTTTCATGAACTTTTGAGATGTCTGCGAATGAATTCGTTTTGATATTTAACGACTGTGCTCCCTCGAGGTAAGTATGAATTAACGAGCAAGGGCTCTCGGATGACAAACTTTCGTACATTAATTTCACCTGTCGTGTTTCTCAGATAAGAGGAAATAATTGTATCTTAGTGTGACCTTTTAAATACTGGACCATTCATTCAGGAACAATTTATCAAGTACTCTATGACAAAAAGGAAAATCTTTAATTTTTCGTAGATGTTCTACTGCAGTTCCGCGACATTTCATTAAGGTCTTCATCTACAGAATACTTAATCTCGAAATCTTGAGCACAATAAAAACAAAATTGATATTATTGTGTGAGTGAAATTTTGCTCTGAAGAAATTCGCTGTGATAGCCGAGTTTGGAAATTTGCCCAAAACTAGAAATTCCTATCACTTGCATCAATATAACTTTGCTCACACATGCGGAAGTAAATTGGTTCTTGACAAAAATGATTTTAGGTGCGATCCCGTTCAGAAGTACCCAAGATCATTATGCCCATTTATGTGATAAATGAAAAAAGCCCAAATCGAAATTACTACCAAGATTCTATCGTATTTGTCACTAAAGTCTGAAACTATCACAGTTACTTACAAGAATATAAATGTACGCAGAAAGCGATGAATGTAGCCTTCGTTGACAACTTTTATTTGATAGGATTTTGAACGTAGGAGTTTCATTTTAAGGTTCCGTAAACAAAGGCGAAACCGGAACCTTAATAAAACAGTCATTTCCGTTCGTTCATATATAAATGTCAGTGGCTTATAACGCCGCCTCCCGATTATTGATTTCGTTCAAATTCCACGTATCACAGGTGTTTATGTTCGCGACTTCTAACTATGGATATAATCATCTAATTGTTATCAAATCGGTTTACTTTTATAAGTAGCTGTAATATTATAGAGGTAAAAGAAGGTTAGTTTATTTGTCAATCTCACAAATGTCTTTTGATCAAAATATAGTCCGTGATTTTTTATTTACAAGGATAATAAATAAAAGAAGCTCAGAATCGTACCCTGAGGCATTCCCAGAAAACGAAAGCACAGATACCTATACCAAAATAAATAAAAGTAAAGAAAAACAAAGGTAAATAATTCTTTGGCAGTTATGTTTTGGGTACGAAGAGAAAACACGAGGTATTTTACGCAAAAGTCTGTAAATACGTGATACGTTTGTGCATAGCTTTATTAAAGGCCTTTATGAAAACCGAGATATCGTATATTAATGGAATTTATTTGTTCATGAAACAGAAAATAATTTGACGTAAAAGTGGGTTCGAGTTCCTCAATAGTAAAATACCGAGTTTATACCCCTATACGAGAGTCCTACTCGTTCTTCAGATACCTTTATAAATATACGTAGTTCCATAATTAGAGGCAATATTAAAGAAGTCTTGAAAAAGAACATAATTATAATAAGTTGAGTTACTATCTAAAGTTTTTAAATCGATATTTTCTTGCTCTACTCCATAAAGACAACTTTCTTAAGTTCCCAGCCTAGCTCATTTCCAAGTTGCCAGATTGCCAGATTCGTCGTAGCCTGCACAATTAGCAGAGATAACTAATTTCTTGGAGCTACAACGGTTGTGGAACTTTATGAACTGTCTGTCTTTTACCTAGCTATCTTTGTAGTAGTCGACGTAAATGCCTTAGTAAAGAAGAATTAAATATAACGGGAATGGATGCTTGTATCATATAAAACGTGAATACATAGAATGAACGCACATATAGCGTGGTTTTGGCAACCGGATTTATCTATTCAGCCTAGTTCAAACTAGTTTCATAGTAGGGTTTGAAAGGTAAATCAATTTGATTTGAATACGTGATCTTTACCTATATTCTTTCTTTGTATTTTTATTTATAAGCAAATCAAAACTATATGGGCTAATTCTAGATAGATTTATATAAAGAACCTTAATGTATAAGTACCTCGAATTCCGTTTTCAATCACGTTTGAATTATTATTACTTTCAAGTTTGATTCATGACTAAACGTGAATTTATTTGACAAATACTTGCTATTCTCGTTCGCCAATAAATTAAAGGCTGGTAGGTATTACGCTGCCTATAGAAACAATAACCTTTTGTTAGACTGTGACTGTGATCTATGACATTCTATTCGTATTAGAACAATGACAATACCTTTTACTCATATAGCTACGTCAGCTACGTGTACTTATCTTTTAGTTAATATTACTAAAAGATGTCCTTAGTCCATCTCAGAAAGCCTAAGTGACTTAGACGTAAATACACAAATATCACTAAAACTAAACATATTTTTTTTTCAAAAATAGATTTGTATATTTGTTAGAAATATCAGTAGAAAATCTAACCTAAAATGTTTAGAGGGCGAATAGGATCCCTGGTCTAAAACAATTTTGCAAAAGAAGAACTAACTAAGAATCTTCATATTTTTACTGTATTTATTCTCTACTTAAATTTATACTATTCTCTTCATTAAATATGCATGTAAGTAACCTTGTTATTTAAAAAACCTGAAAAAAATTTTCGGCCCGCGGCATAGAGGCACACAAATGTCCACCTCTACAACTCTGGATTTAATGGAAGAACCTTTTTCAACGTTTTGTCCCCTCGTTTACATGAAAATGGATAATTTAAGCGTCAAATTGTAGGCTTTCATGTAAATCTCTTAAATATCAGGCAGTTTGTTGTTATTGGTTATCCTGTGGGGGCTTTTGTAACTTTGTAAAGAACACTTATGAATTTTCTTCGTCTTTACCTATACATATAATACTCGTCCGTTACTGACTGACTGACAGACCACGCACAGCCGAAACTACTAGTCGTAGTAAGCTGAAATTTGGCATGTATGTTCCTTGAGATATGTAGGGGAGGACTAAGAAAGGATTTTTGGAAATTGAGCCCCTAAGGGGGTAAAAAGGGGTCATAAAGTCTCATGAAAAATCTTATTCCTTGGGTTTATAAACTTGAAACTTGGCAAAAACGTTTATTCACTGTAATGTTGAAACATACTTTTACACTTAACATGAAATGAAACTGGAAAAATAATATGACATGACAACATTCACATGCCTCCAAAAACGTATTGAAAGGTCAACCTCAGCTAGTTTGCAGGACGATACCCTGTACTTCCAAAGTATCCAATCCACTGCACTATAAATAAAATAGCTTCGAAAAATATCTCATACTACACTGTAATGTGAAATCGTTCATGTATACAATTTCCACCGCTTTCGGTAAAACGACTGAAATGAGCCAATCAATGTCAATATTACGAATATTTTCAACGTGATTGGTAAATTAGAAATATACGTAGCACCGTTTTCATTTGAATATATCTGCTCAACATTTTGTATCATGCAGTAACGTTTTTCGAGTACAAATTGTGGAGCTATTTATGTGTGAAATTACAATGATAAGTACGCACGAGTATTTAACATTTATCTATCAAAATAGCCATTATTCAATTTATAAGTTACAAGTCATCGCTTTTTCTGAATAGGAATAGACTTGCGTCCACTGAACATTTGGGCAAAACCCGGATCTTCAAATTAAATTAAACCGCCTCATGAAAGGTTAAAGCTTTTAAATTAATTAAACTACGAAGACTTCGCCTAAATCTGATTACGAGTAACCTGAAACTTTAGCTTTGTAATCTGAGTTATTTAAACTATCAAAGATATATGAAGCTGGCGTCTGCATAAATTAAAAGTTTACAAACTTTTTCTACTAGACTGCTTTGTACGACATGCATTTAATAATAACTTAAAATGAAGCATTTGGGGTAGTTTTAATATTTAAAACAATCGCTAAACTGACTGCTTTAGCAATAAATTAGAGCAACCTCAAACACATTAAATTAATTATATAACACCCCTTAACGAACCGGTCTTATATAAATTACTTGCAAAATGGAGTACCAAATTGTGCGTGATAATTATTCAATACGTCTCTGTTTCAAGGATGATCAAACGGCCATCTTTAAGTAACGATGGAACAAGAAAGGAACAAATCGGAACCGGGCGACAAACGATCCTTTCATCTTTGACTACTTCCACAATCACCAATTGATTGTCTTTATACAAGAGTAAAGGGACTTCCTTTACATAAAGCAAAATTCACTCCGCCATTCATAAAGGACCCATAATTAAAACGACTATTATAAAATGAACTCAAAAGCTTTGCAAGTAAGAGACATTTAGTTTAATTACTTACGTAAACTTTCTTGTATAACCAAAGAACAAAAGATAACGGTTGAATAAAAAGAATTAAGATTGATTACAGGGAGACGGTTTAAATAAATCAGTTTGTTGTTTTAGTAGGCGTTCTCTTTGATAATGTAATTTCTGCCGCCATTAGAGCATGTTTTATAATATTGAGTGAGACGAATTGAGTTAATTAAATAAAATGGTTAACCGAGCCATATTTAGTACGAATAAATTAATATTTTCTTATTGTGTTATTAAGGTAAGAGTTCCTCAAACAGCGAAGAAAGGAGTATGTATCGAGTGTAATCTAGTTCAGAGTTGTCATGCAAGAGTGATCACACTATTCCGGTAAAAATGGGAGCAATGTTGTTACTTGGTGAAAATCCGACATATCTTCACTCAAACACAACATCATGGAAAAGTCATCGACTTTTTACCACAAGAACTAAAAACAAAAATTAATTTTATGATGATAGTTTCAAGAAGAGACATTGAGTACAATAGTTTCCTCACTCTAGAATCTATAATAAATACCCGTACCTATAATATACCTGTCTACTTCAAAGTATTCTAGCTCGCAAATTACAACAGTTAGAGGTAAAAATATTATTATGAGGTCGAGGCAAAGTTGGACGAATAGATATTGTGTTGGTTTCAGTAACAAAAGTTCCACTATTGCAACAGGAATGAGAGTTTTAAAGAGCGTTTTGTGAAATCTGTGCAACCGGCAGCTCGTTTTAATATAGCTTTTCATTTCTGTGGATGTATGCCAATATAGGAGATTGTCGGAAACAACTGAAGTCTGCTTTTATAGTTATGATATTGTCCTGGATCGTCGTATTTTGATTATTTATACATGTATGTAGGTTTATGTATGTATCTAGTACATATTCATCGTTTACAGAACGCACTATGCCTAAGTCTTCATTATGTAGGACGAAATAGGTTTCAGTAATTTTGGCTCAGATTACTAGCCATATTTTTCGTTTATTAGACTGTGTGAATATATGAAAATGAGAAAAGTATTTTATGAAACCAATTCTGTACAAAGTCGTTTTCATAAAATACTTGGTTAAATGTGTAGAAGGTCCGTACAAAAATATTAGCATCTAGGTTATAAAAGTATACTAAAAAGAAACTATTTGTTCATTAGTTACATTAAATAAAATTCAATGTCTTTTGTTTGTTCATTATTCTACACTTCAAAATGCACATTGAAAATACAAAAGATTAATTAACAATAGAGTCATGTTTCGAAAACACAACATATTTCGTAATATTAAATTCATATCCACGTTGATGTAACGAGCTCTTCACATTGAAAATATCGCAAGCTCCATAGCGACGTAAAAATCTCATCTCGTAAATTCAGTAATTAATATCCATTATTCAAACTACATTTTATATTTTTACGCGCAAAAATGCTGTTATAATATCTGCGGTCATATGTTTCGGTGAAACAAAAAACCTCGAGCCCATAAACCCAATGATATATACCGTAGCATTATTCTTTACGCCAGTTCTGTAGTAGGGTTTATTCAAGCGACGTAGCAACGTAGCCTACATTCAGTCGTACTCGTAGCTCAAGGACGTTCTACGGCGTAGAGGCGGCCGATCGCCAGTCTCGGATCTTTGACCTCTGGTTTTAGCGCTAACATTGGACAAATAAGACAGCTGATCATTGCCAAGACGATAAAACAATACTGTGTCCGTAGACCGTAAATCTAACATTAAATATGAGGGTTATGAGATGATTATTTTGGAGCGGATCCATGTTTTCTTTTGTTTATTCACGTACTTACATGTTCTTATACGTCCGTGTGGTGTCCGGAGATAAAGAATAGCACCACCCCATATCCTCCATTGGGTGTCGTAAAAGGCGACTAATGGACCTTAAGACCCAGTGCACTGTACCAAGCACCTTGGGTCACCCGAATGGTGGCGGGTAAGCAACCAACAATCGCATTCCCAAAGAGGGTTAGTGTCAGGCAGGCGACCGACTATAAAACTATAGCCAAAACTTTAAGCAACATGTCTAAAAGACGTGTTGCGCCGACCCCAAGTAAAAATTGGGATAAGGGCAGGGGAATGATGATGACATGTTCTTATACGATAAAAGCAAACAGTAATTAGTTCAGTACATTTCAATATGCAATAATGAATGCTAATTAGCGAGCTCGCGGCGTCGTTGACTATATTTACATTAACCAGGCGACGCTGTTACAGAACGGAAGGTATAATTGTGAAATCAGATAATCACACATCATGAATAATGTAGGAGATTGTGGTAATTACATAAAATGTGGCAAGAGTGAGCGCCTTCTTAAATCGGAGTCTGTAGAATCGAGAGTCTGCGTAACGTAGGTTATACTTAATATAATATTAAATCACTATATATTATTTAATTACTAAAACATGGTCAAAATAAAATAAGAAAAAGTTAAATTTGAGGTAACCCGTGATACACTACTTTCTATAAGCAAAATGATTATATCAATTGATATTGATATTAAAAACATTTCGATTCATTTCTTTGATTGGTATTTGAACTGTATCATCAATTATTATACATATACTTCTTTTTATTTCTTTGAAACACTAAGAGTACATTTGGCACTCCGTTACAACCGGCAGTACCCGAAACAGCACGTTTTTGAGCACTCGAGGGAGTGACGTTGTTAGGAAGTTTTACAACCAGTTTCACCAATTAAAAATGGTGCATACTCAACTTCAATGTACTCTAAATTAAAAAAAATAACCTGCTGTGCTCGTTTATACGTGCAAAAGAGTAGTATAAAGGTGTGTACATATTTCAAAAATATACTATACCAAAAAATATTTTTGATGTCTTAGGATACCCTAAAAATCCTCCTATCTGGGTGGACAATAGTATTGCGTCGCAAATTGCGGTAGAATCCTAGTAAAGTTCTCAGACAATCTGTTTGTTCTCTTCACTTCATGAAAATTTTATCAGGCGATCCGTAGGGACTGTCCCGCCCACCAAACTACCAGATAACAGGATTACTTACACTTTAATACCTATATTTAATCGAAGTTGCTCTCAAGTAACTTAATACCACTTGAAAACTAACTTTAAGGTCTCAGTAGAGCCTCAAGCTCATAGGTTATTAATTTGTTTTGGATTTGATATCTTAAAAATTAATAATATTTCATATGAATTAAAGTCTGACAGTTAGTAGACTTTGATTGCTTCACCTGACTATACAACGTGTAACGGAAATAACGCACATCCACAGACACCCCAAAAAGAATATCCTTTTTTATCCACAATTAATGTATTGAAACATTTTTATCATTTTCTTAGATATTTGTTTTTATTACATATTGTCAGAATAATTTGTACAAATCATTGGCAAAACGCGTGGTCGCCCTATTGCTCAATACGTTACGCGCGCACACAGACGCACCAAAGTGGAGGTCTCGCAGCCCGCGCGGCTTCTCCAGTACCTACTATCATAAGTTCATAAAATCATAACATACGAAAAGTAAAACCCTTAAAACCAATTTGAAAACCTAAAGAGATTATCTACATTCTTATGTACGTAGATACTATGACGTCTTTGCATAAAATTGTTTATGTTTATTATTAGAATTGTTTAGTATGAATGATTTTAATAACCGTAAGTTATTGTTATTGAAATGCTGATAGAGATGAACTTGATAGATACCTAAACAAAGGCGGCGTGTTTAAAAGATATTAATCATAATAATTAAACAATGAGAAACTTACATGTTTAAAATTAATCGGCACTCATACGACGGCGTCCTGTTTTTAAAACACTTTCAAAATGTCCACCACCTTGTTCTATGCACTTAAAAGCTCGTTTACGCAATTGTTGTCGCAATTCACTTAACACTAGAATGTCCCTTTTCACTGTTTCAAAAGCAGCCACTATCCTATCAACACTCGGTCAACACTCGTGCCGTGCCTATCATTAAATGTTCTACACGCTAATGCTACGTTATCACCACACTGTGCTAGAGTCCTCACCATCTCGGTGTACTGTACGTTAGTATACCGGAAAGACATCGCGCGCGAAAGTTTTGTTTTGACAAATAATGACAAACATTCACTGATAACGATCGGCCGACGACTAATGACAATGGCCGCGAGCCACGCGGGCGCCGCCGCGCCGGCGCCGCGCTCGGCTGTCTCGCTCTTTCCTATTGTATTACGTATTTCGGCGTTCCTTTTTATGTATCTTTGTTAGTGTTTGAAAGTGTGAACTTGTGTGTGTGTTTGAAAGTGTGAACCGCTGTGAATTGCTAAAGCCTTATTGCATCGACTTAAGGCTCATTTTCGTTTACTTCGAGTGCTTTATGAAAATAGTGTCCACAATTTAATTATTTCTAAATAATTTTTTGGTAAAAAAAAATATTTATTTTTATTAATGAAATGGATTCTGTTATCGATTCTGAACAAAGTAGTTTCGGGATGTGCGTTAATTATGTTACACGGTGTATATACTGGCATTACAGTTATACCTTCATATATTTTGTAAGGTTTTTCCGCGACAGCTGTTTATTAAAAAACACTAAGCCGTTAACATGTAATGTACGGTCGTAGGTAAGTACACGTATTGTCATACACGGGTCAAACACATTCCGCAATCTGTTTTTTACTGCTTCGCAGCGGCAGCCGCTCAAATAACATTTTGAAAGTCCTCAACAATTTGAAATTATTACGACATGTTACACACGTTATAAGCTCACTTTTACATGTGACTAATTTTAACATATTGATTTGCCTTCAAGTTAAACAGGTGTTAATAACGTACTGAGTTCCAAAAATATTACCCTAAGATCGTTCATGCGTAAAAATATTTACGAGTTCCTAGAACTCCTTATTTGCTTCTACAGTGTGTCTGGACATGGACTAGCGATATTCTAAATACTTAAATATTAACTATTTTAAAGTACAAATACACTCTAAACTTGGATCCAATACACTTCTCCCCTACGTGGCAGCCATTTTGTTTTTTTTGTTAAAATATTCTCTATGCGAGTACAAAAAAAAACATATCTCACAAAGTTTAAGTCGTATTGAGACAAAAGTAGGCTTATTCGAAAGGCAATAATATTGACTACCATCTGCATTACAAAGTAAAGTGCTCACAATTCCATATCTTTTGAAAAAAAAATTAAACGTCGAAAAAATTACTAGAAATTATGCAATTCAACCAATAATTGGTCATTACTACAAAAACACCCCCGACAACTATTATTGTTTTTTTACTAGATCGACAGATTTTGAGCCAAGCTACAATACAACATAAAATTCACAACTCTATGTCTAATACTTTAAAAGTTATTATTGTTTGAACACACTGTTTTCGCAAGCACAAAAGGTCATTGTCGGAACCCTAAATTAGAAATAAAATTTAAAACATATACGCTCATATTTAATTTCATTTAATGTTTTTCCAATATTAAATTACTGTTACAATATCTACAGCAGTTGCTCAAAGTGGCCACCTCCAGCTTAGAGACACGCTACTCTATCAAGTTCATACATACTATAATGCGAAAAGACTTTTTCCCCGACCTATTATGTACAGAAATAATGGGCATTGCTTAATAATTATATTTTTTTTGTCAATAATTGACTTTATACAACGTACTGATAACCGAAACTCACGCTTGACCCTGCATTACCTTTATATTATATGACTGTACGCTGCGCACTTGTCGCGCTCTACCTGAAAAACGGTTGATCGTATAAAAAAAAAGTTTAGACAAAAGTTGTTGAGAATTTTATACTCTACAACTTTGATATTGGCGAAAATATCATTTAAGCAATAGGAACCGAGATATTCGCAAAAAATGTTTTTTCGTGACCTTTGACCTTGAATATCTTAAGACGCGGACACGATAGAACTTGTGACTTTTGAGACAATATTTAGGACGACCAAACAAAGGTTCTCACCAATTTTCAGTTTATTATCTTTCATTTCGAGGTGAAACCCCTAATTTGACTGGGCTAAAAGGCCTTTTGTGCTTGCGCATCCGCGATGTTCAAACAACAATAACTCTTGATGTATTAGACATAGAGTTGTGAATTTTATGTTGTGTTGTAGCTTGGCTCAAAATCTGTCGATCTAGTAAAAAAACAATAATAGTTGTCGGGGGTGTTTTTGTAGTAATGACCAATTATTGGTTGAATTGCATAATTTCTAGTAATTTTTTCGACGTTTAATTTTTTTTTTCAAAAGATATGGAATTGTGAGCACTTTACTTTGTAATGCAGATGATAGTCAATATTATTGCCTTTCGAATAAGCCTACTTTTGTCTCAATACGACTTAAACTTTGTGAGATATGTTTTTTTTTGTACTCGCATAGAGAATATTTTAACAATAAAAACAAAATGGCTGCCACGTAGGGGAGAAGTGTATTGGATCCAAGTTTAGAGTGTATTTGTACTTTAAAATAGTTAATATTTAAGTATTTAGAATATCGCTAGTCCATGTCCAGACACACTGTATAATATTGAAGAATATTCGAACGTTCTCGTCTTATCGAAGAATTCGACCGACCAGGCAAAGGTGCGGTCATAGCGACGCAAATGGAAAATACTTGCATGTACGGGGCAGACGACGGCAGTGTATGCTATCAATAAACCTATAGATAGAATACGTAAAGCTGCGTGGAACATAGAAAAGCAGACGGAAGTGGCACTCAAACCTTGTGTGTCCATTATAAGTAGATGAAGATCAACCTAAGCCAAGCCGAGCCTAAAAAGTTTCACAGATTAAAAAAAGAATTATATTTTATTTTCTAACTTTAAATTGAGGTAGTAGTATTGGCACATAAAAACCGAGTGACTAGATCCTTTTTTTGTATTCTACTTATTCGACTGTGAAAAAAAGGTGCAAAGAATCAGAAAAGTATTTGGCGAAACTGGCTCTAGTACTATAATAGTGTAGAAACACTTCCTCTACCTTTCTACATTCAATAGCTGTATTGTATATTATGTGTGTACGTCAGCAATATTTGCAAGTTACCGACATAATTTGTGAACATAGGACAGGTACGAGGATGTTACTATTGATGTTACACAGAAACGTCCTGTTTGTCAGCTGACAACAGGGCTCTGTTAGGTAATTAATGGCCTTCGGAAAGCTATGTATCAATTGCTGTATTTGTATCATCAATTGCTGCTCATAGGTGCGTACTGTTATACTAAACAATATATATTTAATGGGTACAAGAGAATATCCGTAAAATCTTTTTAGTGTTTTAATGTGTCATTAATTTTATTCGAACAAAATATTAAATTTTTATTTCTCATTTTAGGCTAGAATGTGTTCCGTGGAACGTAGACCCCTATGCAGGTATTTTAACATAAGAAAGTTGTAAAACAGCACTGAATATTTCAATCGTTACGGAAGTCTCGGTTTCAAATTTATCTCATAAGTTCAAAGCCGATCCAGGGTAAAGGAATTTTACTCCGTAAGTTTTATTCCTATTCCAATATTGAAACGGACTGACCTACTTTTTACATTTAAATGTAAAATTATGTTCCTACCTTACTATTCAGGCTTCCATAAATGTTATTTATACCGTATACCTGCTACGTAATTAGCATTATACGCAGCTTTAACAAAATATTTTCCACCTTTATGTTGTAAATTTTACGGCTTACAAACAGTTAATTTTAATTAAATTGAAAATAGGAGAGAGCAACAGACCACTGCTTATTAAAATAATAATTTCGATTCACTTTTACGAAATAACAATAACAATCTTTTAAGCTACATAAGGCAAATAAAAGCGAGGTTATTCAAGTATTTATTTCAATAGAAATACACATACAATTCTCTTTATTATTGGCCTGGCTGTGTATATAGCAGCTATGTTCGCCTCAAGATTGTCCGGGGCCGTTGGCGGACGACACTGGAATTCTATTCGACCGGGGTTTACAGATCTCGATTCCTTCGAGACTGGAACGTCAACTATGCAGGGAGCTCATCGGGTTACCACTAGCGCAACTTTAAATTACCCAGCTTTTTCTTAATCTAACATTGGTGTTGCAGAGAGTGCTGAATTATTACCACAATAAAGGTAAGGAAACTTCAATATCTCGGACTCTAATCAGAAACAATAAGTATGACCTTGTCCAACTAATTATATAAGGATAAATCCAGGGCTTTCGTCAACCCGAAAGCCTGGTAGACGAAAAATTTCTAAATCTACGTGATTGGTACAACAATAGTACTAGATCGCTTTTTCGTGCGGCGGTGTCCAGATTGCAAATAGCTCGAATGATAAAACGGCACCATAAGGAGAAGAATATTGGGGTTAGACTTCCTTATACACACAACACGTCAACAAAGTAATGAACTAATCACTTAAATTCTAAAAAAAGAGTTCTTAAATTACTAAGAATTAAGTTCAAAACTTAGTGGCAATAATCGACATTTGAATAAAAAATGTGACGACATACTTTGAAGCTTAAATATATTTTCTTTTGTTTCACGATTTACGGCCTGGCTTCGGTCCAAATCGGAGAGCTTATAGGGTTCAATCGATGATGAATTCTATTGAGTATCAGTGAGACGTGAGCCAGTAACAGCAGAAATATAAGGTAACCAAGTATTCTGATGTTTAATCATTTTTAGCGATCATCAGAATGTTCTCGTTTACAACGATAACAGAACATCCATCCACATTCTCACGTTCATTTAATATTAAGTACGTTTTACGGTTAAACTGCAAGTTATACTGTTTTCATAAGGGCCCTCGACGAAGCACAATATATCACGGCGGACTGAGGTCGTAATATACCGAGAGAAACTTGCAGACCGCCCAAATTGGAACACAGCTAGCGCATGAAAGGGAGCGTTTAAAAATGTACGTCCACATACGTCTTTTAATGAAAGAACAACATGGCATCGTTCTAGCGGAAAAAACACACACTGCAACGTAGTAAAATTGGGTACTACTATTAGAATGTAGCCAGTTAACTACAGTACGATTTCCTCAGATTTATTGATGAAGTTATTTCGAACACGCAAATCAAAGTTCCATACCCCCAATACTAAGCAAAACTACACTAGGTAGTATCGTAGTTGTGTAACTCCGGCCAATAGTAAAACTTAAACAATTCCATCGCCAAACTATCTAATAAATGTATAACTTTATCCGCAGTTGCTAAGAGAAGTAAATTGGCATGTGAAGAATATTGGTAAATGAAAATTATTTTTAAATTCTTGGAAATATGACAGGAGACTTGTAGGCGTCTGGCTATAGGCCAACAACTGAGCTCAAAATTGTAATAATTCTTCGTGTGATTAATGGAGAAGCTAAGTTGATATTCTGTACCTTTATTCATTCAGCTGTCACAGTCTCACGCGGCGGAGTCTGCGACTGTTGACGAGGGTGGTCTCAACACAACATTCTTTACAAAGTATAGAGTTACTGAGGGATTTGAGTACATGCCTCGTTATTTCACAGTTCTATTAAAGTGGGAGATGGGTTATTTATTACATTCGTAACTGTTGTCTTAATACGTATGTTTAATACAAACTAGAAGTAAACATCTTTAGATTAGATTTAGTACTTAATTATATTTCGTTATAAAGGCAGCCGACTTCAAAAAAATAAAAAACGACAAGTCAAAACTGCAAACAAATTCATGACAAAACCAATCAATAACATTTCAAATCCAACTTGTAAATTAATTTCATATAACCTTTTTATAAACGAAATATATCATGAACGTATCTCATAATTTAGCCCAAAGCTTTTGGGGATTAAAAGGAGTAAAAGCATATTTATAACAATATACCATGCAGTATTTACCTATCACTTTCAACTACCATCAATCTACCTGACCCGGTGCGGCTTAATTAATTCACTTTCAGATACAAAGCAATTAACGCACAATGTACGCAGTTGTAAACTTCAAAATCATTTGAATATCCGTCTTTGTTAACTTTCTAGGATTGAACTTACTCGACCTTGTAGTTTGTTTGACGTTACCCAAGGATGTTTCTTGATGACTGTCAACAGCATAAGGTAAACCAAAAAGTTTTTAAACATTTACATTTAATAAAAGTGTTTTTTATTAAAACATAAGGCTATTTAAACTATTTAGATTTTAGTAGTCTGTGGATTTTGTAACTTCAACTTATCAAACTACACATAACTACTTCAAAATATGTATTTACAAAACAGACTTATTAATACTAACTATTGTGTCCATATACAAAAAAAATATATTACCTAATTAGAACACAACAAATATTTTGAGGCGAACAACAAAAATCTAGTTTTGGAAGCCGACCCATTTACTGATACCAGTCCGTCGACGTCGAGCTGAAAAACATTAAGATAAGACCGACCAAATAAACATAAATGATAAGTCAGCTCTGTCTGTGAATAGAGAATTTAGCATATTAATTAAACAGTCGAGGAAGCAAAGGTCTTCAAGCAATCATGATGACCTACCAACACTTAGAGATGTAAAAGCGAGACAGAGAATTGCATTACGTATAGCAGCGTCTCTCTTCCACAACTGCATTAATCTTACTCGAAGAGCTTATGGTAGGTCTGGTTAGTCCACGCTACCTGTTTTATTATGCAAAACTATTCGAGTTTATTACCGTAGTATTTGCTTTAACGTTCACGATAAAAGTAGAACAAATAAGGTAATAAACTACTGAACAAGTTCCGTGTTAGTCTCATTCAGTTCTGCTTTTGTTTTAATGTTATTTTTAACATGCTTGTTGTAAATTCTTGAAAGAGGGACACGTTAGACAGAAAAACGTGGCAAGAAAAAGAGGAGGACGCACCCAGCTGTGGGTGATTCTAGCCTGACATGGTGCTGATGATTATTTCTAACTGTCGCCAAGTTTAGTCCTGCAAACGGCTTGTGACCACAATCGGTAAAGCCTGGTTAAAACGGTGAGGTCTTTATGATTATTATAATTCATTCCCATTTCGTAGTATTATTAAATCACTTAGCATAAAGGGATTCTAACTAAACTAACTTTGGTTTCAGTGTGAATATTTGATAATGTGCTGACTAGTTCTAGCTCGCACAAAAGTAACAGGTTGCCACATAGTAAAGTTAATAGCTGCACACAAAACTAGTTTCAGCTGGCAAACAACGTCATAATTTGTTTCGTATGGTTCACAAAGCGAAACAAATGAAGATCTTTGCAGGATTTTTGACTATACACGAATACAATGAATATTTGTTCGTTATAAAACCCAAGGATGTAGGTATAATAAATTGTACTTTTATGTACGCGAAAAAAATATTTAGATTTCTTAATAAGGCAGCAATTCTCAAGTCATCAGTAACAATTATGATGTTTACTGTTGTTATTACTTTATACTGCTTACGTTTTACTTTGAGAAAGTATTTAAACATGTGAACTCCAAGAAACTTCCTCTCTGTTTAATGATCATGTTCACTCGCGTCTGGTAACCAAATCAATGGTGGCTCAGTGATTTCATTACTAAGTAAGATCGGTTTATCATAATTCATTGTTGTAATGCGCGGTCGTCGGTATTAACTAGTAACTAGTAACTCTAAAAAGTAAAACATGATATATGGCAAAGCTGGTATTCAAATATTTAACGATTATTTTATAATCCTAAAAAATAATAAAATATATGGAGGATTTGGAATAACATAGTGAAGGGAAAAATAAATCGTAGGTGAAAGGTTAACAATACTGTGCCACCACGGCGCCTCACACCGAGAATTACCCGCAAACATTCGTGAAGCGTGAATGTGACCGGTTTTCCGTAATACCCTGTTCTTCGATTGGTATTGGGCGACAACGTCTAAGGTAAGACGTTTTCGACTAATATCTTGATGAAGCCTCGAACTAGCCTACTACTGCTATCATTCACATTATGATAAGAAGGCTCCGTAAAAGTTACAGAATCGTAAGCTTACAAGGAAAACGTTTATGATAAAATATCTAATTCTCTTTTACTTTCTCAGTTTATTATGCTGTTAAGTGCAAAAATTCTAATCTAATTTTAAATGGTTTTTTCCTCCCGAGTAATAACGATATTTATATGCAGAGAGAATGGCAGAGAAGGCAGAAATGCCACAAATGTGCTGTGGTAGAAAATTTGAAATTACGTACAATTTTGCTGGAACATCTTTTTGTTGAAAATGTAGGTTAATTACAGTTTTCTGCTTTTCAGATTTTTGTGTGGTTTTGAGTAATTGCTAAACTACTTATCATGTCATGCATTTTAAATAAGCTTTGTCAAAGATCAAATACATAAATGATTGCTTTCTGCATACAATTTTCTGATTACAATAAAAGATTTGTCAATGTATAAAGAACACATAATCAGAATAGAATAAACTCACTGTGGAAGTAAGTACACAATTCATTATAATGTTTAACCAGTACCGTTACAACAAATAATCTGTATTTCGTATATTTTTACTACATATATTTAGAGACTAATTCGCAATTTCCTTATTCCTTCAACTTGCTGACTAATAAATCTCATAGATCTTCCTCGCTAACCCACAGGGATGTACGGCCAATTCGTTTCATCATTCCAATAATTCTATTTCTTTGTGTAAAGCCCCCAATGCCGCCGACTATTTATTTGTTTGCGATTTATTCCCTCGCCCTATCCGTATTCAAATATTTAGATAATGTATTTGTTGTCACCATATTTATACATTGCCTAGTAAATACTGGGTTACAGGTACATTTAAACAATGAGCGATTAAATTATCTGATAGTAAATACGTCAGAGAATCCAATATAAATTGAATAACCAAATATCCATATCAAAAGGTAATTGGACCGACATTCCTTTCACGGACCAAAAATTTCTTTATTACGATTTAAATTTATGTGATGTCTGGTAAATTTGATATTGCTGGAGGCCGTCCGTATAAAAGAGTATGTAGGTCGATTAACACCCCTAACAAAGTTTATTATGACGAGCGTTCGCCGGACTGAACAAATAAGGGTCATTATGGTTCAATTAATATTCAGATATTAATATACTTTGCTATAAATTTTAAAATTCATCCGTTAAGTTCGCATTTTTATTAAAGACTTCTACGTAATCTTTGAAGGAATAATCGAACGCAAGTCAGTAGAACCACTGTAACAGGAATTGAGCTTTATTTTAATGCAAGCTTAATGCCTTGTATGTTTTGCAATGAACTGTTTACAAACAGTGAATGTGCAGGTAACTACGTAATGCTGTTACAAAGTAACTCAATCGCGTTTGTTGCTGGCGTTAAATATTATGCGCATGTAGGTAACAGTTTCCAGCTTGCCACCGCTGCTTGTTTAGCAAATAGCCTGAAAATTTGAATGCACAGCCTGCGGAACAAGTTAACTGAAGCTATCAACATTACCATAATGTGGTGACCATATTTTCCGTTGTTAAGCCGCCGTGCAAAGCCCCTGTTTATGCGCATGCATTTAGTAAGCTCGCGTTTTATAGCCTTCTTGTTTACTTTATAGATCAATTGGTTGCACACAAAAGCCAGCTAAGACGATCAAACCGCTAACAAAATTTTATGTTGACTTACACCAGAATGTCTCGCGAACCTTTAGAACATTCATGAAGAAAAACAAAACAAAAATGGTACAAAATTGCACCGTCTGTTGTTGAAGATCTCTTTCAGAAAACCTTTCTCGAGGACAAAAATAGTTAAGAATGTACATAAGGCAGGTACATATGGTCTTATCATATAAATTTGTGATACCTCTTGTCCCTCGGATTCGTAACAATAGATCGAGAAAGGGTTGGCCCTTTGAATCGCAATTTGTGGCTATCTGGGTATTGGTGTTTTTGCGGTATTTTTCCTTATGTCTGCCCACTTATTGCTTATTCTGAAATTCTTTTACGAAGTTTTTTGTAGGTCAATGCTGATAATAATAGCGGTCCGACCGATTTCGGCCACGGCGGCCAGTGTTACTATGACACCAGCCAGCTACGCAGGACATATTATAGTGCACAAGCGTGTGCGCAAACACAGGTGCACTCTCTATTCCTTTACTCTCATAGTCCGATGGGACGGTAATCCGACACGACCGGAGAGAGATCAGGCGCAGGACCCACATTTTTACGTGCCTTCCGAAACACGGAAGCTGTGATATTTATTTCTTAAACGCACACAAAATTCGAAAAGTCGGTGCGCGCCGTGGGGATCGAACTCAAGACCTCTGACTTAGCAGTCCAACGGTCTTGCCACTAAGCTATCACAGCTCCAATGCTGATATATAAAGGGTAAAGCAACTACGGCCCTAGTTCTTATTTTCAACATAAATCAAAATTATATTTACACAAATCTCAAATAAGAAACATACCCGGTAACTTAATATACATAAGGGTAGATTGCCAAGCGCCGTGGAAGTAGCATTTCTCAGCTGTCTTTTCGACATTTTGAAGGAAAAGATGAAGTGGTGCCATTCTTCAGTTCTTTAAAAGACATCCGGTTTCAGAGCCTGAAAACTCACTTGTTACACTTTGATTTTGCTTTCTACGTAAAAAATTAAAGTATTTAAAGTACTTGGTAGGTATAAAAATTTAAATCGCAATAGTTGCCAGTTTTTAACTACGACTTGCATACAAGATTAAGGCGTTTGCCACTTAGGTTTAAATCCCTCTTAACCCATGTTCACATCAAGCTGTAAACTATTAATAATTTAAAGTTTAAAGAACAAATTATACAGCATTTTTAATAGAAGCATTGTCGACGGTAAATCATGTTCATAAATAATTATAATCTAATTAACTTATTAGTTCATCGAAAACCCAAAAACATCCATTCATTCTCACATCTACATGATATTATTTACTTTGTAACACAACATAATGATATTCCCTTTATAACCCACTCGGTATTAAACTTGAGATGCAGTTTATAGTTCTAAGAGTTCTAACAGCGTATTACTTCATGCAGTGAGCGTTAATGTTTATTATTATGGCGTATCGTCTGTTATTCGGATTAACAGCCGGGGATATGGCTGCAGTTGCTAATGCTGCGCAATCATTCCTTTGCCGAAGAGGGCCGCTAAAAGGGTACTTTAGCTGAATCGTAATATTCGGCATTAAATGATTGGGTGAACAAACATCGTCAAATAAAAATATAACAAAGTACTTTTTTCAAAAGATTAATAAAACAACGCTTGAAGGATTAAAATCATAAGTTTATGTTTATTCGTTTTAATAAATCATAATAATCACTCACTCAATTTTAATTTTTAACGTTCCGAAATCTATATTAATCTCGACTGTTATTTAAAAGCTGCGAGGAATCTAAAAGGATATTAGATGGATAGAGATAGTTCATTATATGATTCTGCAAACCAACCTCTTTAGTCCCTCTAAGCAATGTTCACAATACACCAACTAAACATATTTGTCTTGTTTAAAGTTATCTCCAGCTAAGGAGTTAATACAACGCCAGTTTATTCTTATTTATTGCCGCAATACAAGGAGGGCTTCGGAAATCTAAAGTACGGGATAAGAGAAAAGCCACGTCAATGTTTACATCCTGATTTCTGTTGGGGTTTTGTTTTGATATCACGAGTTTTGCAGCTAAACTAAAGTATCAGTACATTTACGTATATGTATTTATAGTAGATTTTAATTGACATGTAAACGAATTTTCATTGATACTTATCCTAGTTACAAAACGTATCATTCAATTTCAGTAGAGTTATTAGACCACCTACTCACTACAGACATACTCAGCATTTTATAAAGTCTGTATCAGAGAAGATTTAATCTTCATAATTAAAGATAAGTGATATTGCTCAGGGAACATCCATAACATGCATTAAAAAGTATGTTTTATTCAGAAGTATTCAAATATCTAATAGAAAAATAGAAAGTGGGTCATAAAATGAATATTTTCCATTCCATATGTACACGACACAAACACGAGTTCGTATCTAATGTATGCTCTATCTTGATACACGTCAGCGCTGTGTGGCGAGCGGGCGGCGGAAGCTACGCCCGCTACGTACAACTGCTACGCCGTAGCTACACGCTACGTATACCGCAACCGGAATGGCAATCTCTCGCTTTTGAACCAGGCTTAGCTTATTAAGTAGGTAAGTGGATCATTTCGTCTTATGTCTCCGAAATTTCGATACTTTTTTTTTGCTATTCGGGAATTGGATTTTACTAAAATGTTTTCATATGTTACTGTTTTTGTCACTGTTTTCTAGAAGCTTCTCCAACACTCTCCTTTATTAAATTATTAACCTAGTTTCTCGGCTAAGAATTTAAACTTTTGAAAGCTGTCAGATACTTTTTCTAAACAAGATAAGATGTTCAGCAACTTTTAAACAACTGACTTTATTTTTTGAGCATTTAGAAGACATTTCCTTAATTGAAAAATAAACTTAGTATTCACATAACATCACATCTATTGGCCTCGTTTCTGATATTAAATCAAAGTTTTAAAAGTTGTTCGCCATATTTATTAAACAATGGAATGAAAACGCAAACTGTCATGGTATTAGACTAGATAATATTTATAAGCGAAGTTCAATCTAAGCTTATTTAGTTACAACTTATGAATAAATAATGAAACCCGCACATAGGGGACTTATCGCATCATATCACACATATAAACCGCCAATGCTTCAATAACAAGACTAACTTTGAATTTATAATCTTATAAACAAAATATAAGCGGAATACAGACAAAAAACAAATTAGATAGAACGTACACAAAAAAGAGGCGACGTGGACTTGTTATTTAAAACGCACCGATTAAAGTCAAGGACAACTTAGGCACGACTAGTAAAATCTAATATTGTTTTCAAATTACCTTTCAAAGTGAACAAGTAATAACAATTTTATTTGACTTAAAAAAGCGTAGAATGTATAAGAAAACGGCCGGCAACCTATTCAAATATGCCTTAATTTTTTGGCCTCGGCGCGACGTCTATATTTTTTTACTCTTTGGAAAATCGTTGTGTAAATAAGCGAGATTTACCGAGCTCATCACATATTCGGTAAATTAGTCGTAACTCGCGCGTGACGCAAATCTTCGGTAAATAGAGCGTGGGATCCAAAGATGGCGGCAAATCATTCCGGCTTTTTAATTCTCGCATATTATCACAACGAGTGAAAGGTTCCATTATAAGAACTTTTTACGATTATTTAAAACATGAAATTTTTAGCTTGCTATTTTATTAATGCGACTATTTTGTAAATATTTGAATAACAGCCTGGATATCAGAACGATATCAGAACGAATTATTAAAGTCATTAATATTTTGACCATTACCATTTTACTTTTAAGGAAAATGAGCTATTTGATGGTGCTTACAAATTTTAATACTTTACTTTTATGATACTTAATAAATAAGTACTCGTTTTCGAGTAATTGAATAAATATCACCCGCACAGTTTGATGTGAACAGCGCTGACTAATTAAAACGTAATCGAGTTCGAAACGCATAACGGAAATATTAGCTATTTGTTTGTATCATAGTAATAACGGCATAATTATACAAATGTTGTTTCAGCCAGTTATGTGAGCTACAAATGAATGAATTACCCATGATATGCTCTAGGTGTACAATTCAATAGTCGAAATAAAACGTTTTGTCATAATCAATTCGTGTGATTTGGAAGAAGTCTTAACAAGAATACCTAAACACGTAGGTCATAAGCGAAATTCTATTCTCTAATGAAGCTACAAGTGACGATAGTAGTAAATATATTTATGAATAACAATAGAACCAACGAATCTCACGATAATTATATTTGTTAATGACAAAAGAACCAGCAATGAGACGCGCTTGTGAACACAAGCGCGTCTCAATAACATGTTCATTAAAATACCAGGACACTGATGAGCCACTTGTCTCGAGAACTAATTAAGTGTCGAGAAGATTGAAGTGCAAAAATCTCGTAAAAAACGTTTCATTGAGATCTGCTAATCATATTCTAACGCTCTAATTAATCTATACTAATATTATAAAGAGGTAAAATTTGTAAGTTTGTATGTAGGGGGTAATCTCTGGAACTAATGATCCAATCCTAAAAATGTTTTCACTGGTAGAAAGCTACATTATTCCTGAGTGCTATAGGCTATAAATTATTTTTATAACATGTATATTAACCGAGATATCACAACTTTTGTCTAGCAAGTCGGAGAAAAATTGCTCATAAAACAGAAACATATGCATGCGCTGCCTAAACAGTTGCTTAAAATTGAAAACAATGTATGGCAATCTGATTTGTCTTAATGATTTCTACAAAAAAGTCCGCGACACCATATCTCTATCTTTTATATTTTACCTTTTATACGTCTTTTAACGTAAAAAAAAAATCGGCTTACTTACTTTGGTTGATTATTTAAGCAATAAAATATTAATTACTAGCTGGGCCCGCGACTCCGTCCGCGTGGAATTCGGAAGATGACATTATTTCATATTAATGACTAGATGGCGTTAGTAGTTAGTTGTTTTAAAAATAGTAATTTAAAAAAAAAAGTTATCAGCTTATCACTTCTGTCCTGAAAGTAGGTACCTAGAATGCTTTTCTTGATATTGTTAAAATTCGAAAAGTTTATTCGTTCTGTTGTTATTGTTGTTCTGTGTTGAAAAATATTTATTCGTTATTAAGATTTGGTGTTGTTGAAGTTTTGTTTTTGCGTATAAAAATAAAGTTGAATTGAGCACCCCCTCTTTTTATTAAAGTCGCTTAAAAAGTACTATGTAGTTAATATGAAACAATGATATTTTCCAAATTCCACGCGGACGGAGTCGCGGGCACAGCTATGTATAATAACTTAAGATGATCCGCGGGTGAAACCGCGGGTGACAGCTAGTACTCTAATAAAAAGTTAATAAATAATTATAATTTATTCACCTCGGAAAGCAGCCTCCTCCTTCTCTAAATTTCGCCTATGACACTCATAGTACCTACAGTGGAATTGCCTAAAACTAAATTAATAGCACTTACAGAGCTTAGTTCGAAGAATTAAACCAACTCTTACACCTTTGTGAATGAATAATTTTATGTAACGTAAGCAATTAACCATAAACGGCCATGATAAATTACTCTAATGACCTTTATTTCGAGCTGTGAAAGAGGTCTTGGCCCACACAGTGAACATTAGGCTTATACAGTGTGTATATTTGAACGACGGACTTATTCAAACCACCAATAGTTTATGCATAGACTTCACCAATAAACGTATAAACAATAATAAAAACCCTGATGAATGACGAACAAAATCGTTCCAAAAAAGTCCTAATAACTTCGCAACGTTTTAACACCCTCGCGCTTATCGAACATATGCGCGGTCAATGACCGACGTCGACGTAGGTATGAATGCATTTCACTGCGCGGCACTCGTCGTCGACATCACAAGGGGCGCGGGAGGGCTTGCGCGCTCGCTGCCTTAGCGGCGGCACGTGTTTGGCGCGTGATATTAGGCATTTTGCGCTCTGTGTTTATAAATACTGTATTTTATCGGATAGTTATATGAAAAATTAAGGTCATAGTTTTTTTACATATTTGGGATGAAAATCGAATACTGACCACCCTCCTTTAATAAGTCCGTCGTTCAAATATACATGCTGTATAGTCAAAAGGCTACACATAAAGCGTTTTCGTGCCTGAATCCCGTGAATGTCACAAACGAAGCAAAGCCCTTTGACAAAATGACGTTTGTAGTCTAATAGCTACTGAAGGCACTCGGAACTTTGAAGTCATTACATTTCCTATTAAGCCAACATTACGAATTTCACAAAAAAGATTTCACGTAGTTTGGTCATGAAATTGAAGCTGCGAATAGGCGCAATTATTGTAATCTACCTATTGGTGGTTACTACGAAATTCCTTTGGACATTTTGAAAATGTATGACTTTTTCGAATTCGTTTTTGTTTTGTAAAATGTGGATTAAATTATTTTTTTATGTCTCGTATCTGCATCTAGTGTTTTTATTAATTTGGTTTTACTGTTAGACAATTTTGTCCGTGAAAATATACTTAAGAACGTAGTCCAAAAAAGTTAATAAGGAAATTCAAGACAATTCCAACCTCTACTTTGTTATGGCCAAGCGTTGTCGCCGAGGGGAAACATTTGCATGAAGAATACCAACACAAAAGATGAGTCCCAAATGACTACGAATATATTTTTATTACTGTCATTTTATAATAATTTAATAACTTCTTTCCCCTCGTTACTTCCCAAGGGTCTTATAAATGAGGACCTTGAAGTATCATTAAAAAGTTGACCACAATTTCGCACTCAGTTTCGTTTTAAATTTTGCAACTATTAATTATCGAAACTAATTACCTACGGCAATTATACATTCTGTTGCTCAGTCATGTATGTAATATAATTCCGCATTTAATTAAACGTTGACATATTTGCCTATTTTCAACAATCAGGGGTAATACGTTAGTGCAAAATTAATAGCTCCGGGCGAAATTACTTCCAGGTCATGTTACTAGGTAATTGTTTCATGTGGTAACCGCGGCCGCTTAGCTGGCGAACTGCCAATAATTGTCACGCGAATCTACAGGTGATCAAAGCACTGCGTAAAAAAGAACCAAATAGAACCCTAATTGCGGTTACATGGCAACCCAGGTTGGATTCCACATTCAAAATTTAAATTGGATAAATGCAAATTCGTTAAACCTATCGAAGCGGTACCTGAATCTGATTTGAAATTGGAGTGCAAAACGAAATACGTTTTTAAAGTACCTTCAGACGATCAAAAGCGAATGCGATGTTATATTTAGGGTAGTCTATGAGCAACTGTTTGTTTCTAGAGTTGGCTTCATGCCAATAAACTGGAATTGAACAAATTGCGCTATGTCGGCGCCGGTACACAGTTGATTTAATATCACGTCACTGTCGCGCTAACGACTTGCCACTTGTAACAACTTTTACATTCTATAAAATGAGTTAAGCTTTCAACATCTGAGTCGTTGGAAACTTTCCGTATGAGTTTAAATACACTTCAGATCAGGATTTGTTTGTGTCACTTGAAGACATTTGTTTAAGATAAAGAGGTCTACTCGTCAACTGTTTTCAAGTTCCATCTTTTCTCATATTGTATTGTTGTAATATTAACGATATCATGCGCTGACAGACCGAGACCGAGAGTGTTATATTAATTATTCGGCATTACCATTTTTACGAAAATCAAAGTAGTTCTTCATTTAAAACCAAAATAACGTTAACATTTACGCACAATACGCCACTGGAGCCACAACATCAACATCCAATTCATACCTAAGATCCGCCGATTGTTCATAAAACTGTGACGTTGTTTGTGAAGAATTAAAACTCTAAACCATACTATTATTGAGGTAAGTATACGACGCATAAAATCTGCTAAGAACTAATACTATTTCATCGTCGTGTTAAACTATAAACAGAAAGTGACCTGCGAGCAAATTCAAAACAGTAAATAATAAAATTCTGTAAAGACAAACTAATGCTTAAAAACTAAATGATAAAAACTTTAAAACGAGGTATCATCTTTAACCTGTAGGTAACCAGTAACCATTAAAGTAAATTCAGGTTGGATAACAAAAATATTTATCGTTTAAAATCGACAGCTTTTCTCAAGTGCGGGTTCGAAATTGAAATCTCTCTTAAGTGGCTATAAAGTCTGGCTGCGGTCTACAAAAAAGTAATTAAACCGAGATTTTCCTCATCTGTGTTTGACACCGCTGTTTGTATCTTTACAATAATTAAAACGCGATTACAGTAAACATTTAAACGTTTTTCTATACATACGATTACGTACGTTTATGAGTTTTACCATAGTTTTTTCATGTATTAATCCCTTGCTTTTTTCCGTCGCCATCACCATATTTCCTATAGCCTAGGATCACCATCGCTGAGTATCGGTCTCCCCTTTTTCCTGCCTTCCCAATTGCTTCTAGCCAACCTATATAAATCATCAACCCAATGCGCGCTCTCTGTCCCTTTTTTCTGATAATATTAATGCTTAAATATATTTTTAATTCCAAAGACTTATCGAACAGGTATTGTCCTAAATACCGGTACTACACAAGGAGGTATGGCGACAATATTTTTAATTTCATTCCATGGCTGTCTTCACGTATTCGCGAGAAGAAATTGAAATGAAATTCATTGCTTCCAGGACACGATTATCAGTTCTAGTTGAATATCTATCATCAAACCGAACAATTTCAATTTAATATTACTTATTTGTCCAAAGCGCCTACATGTAAGCCTATATGTTAACCTACTACTTTCCTACCGATTAAAAGAAATGTTACTATTAGATTATTTTAAGTACACATTTAATAAGATCATCAATCCTATATATATAAATATCCTGCATTTCAAAAGCCTCTGAAAAATCTCATATCGACCTACAAATTCTCCTTTACACGCTTACTTCTCTTTATCAACATTTCTAAGGAAGCGCTGACACGTCCGCGGTGTCACGAGTGTAATGGAACGCAGGAACATGTCGAGTCCTGTCAGAGCGGTGTCGTTGTCAGCCGCACGCGGACGTGTTATGATTACCAAGGAGGCTCACTTGTCCCTGAAGACATGTTACAAGCATTCTACACTTTATATTGCGCTTTGCTCACTTTCTGTTGGATTAAAGTATCCACTTTAAAAGAGATACAAGACTTGAAATGTAATGCTAGCACGGAACAAATTCTATGAATTTGTACACAAAAAATAGAATAAGAATTAACTTTTATCCAATTTAATAAGTGAGATTTTCCTTTGCTTTTTTTCACCTGCACATCAGATAATTTACAGAGAATAACTTGATTTGCCTACAAGAGACATAACCGTTATCAGTTGCTCATCAACCATCACCATTGTGTCAAACTTCTATTACGAATACCATGAAACGCTTTCTGATAAACATTTTAAAAATATAAAATTCAAATAATTAAAATAAAGAGAACTTTGAAAGTCACCATCGACTCGTAAATATAAAATAAAAGGAAGCATCATTTCCAGCTCAACGAAATGAACCTGAAAATTCGAAGTCGGTCAGTGAACAAAATAGCACACCGTTCGCAGTGCCTAGTGGCGAGCCTAATTTCCCTGACTCGCAACTCGACCGCGATACATTGAATGCCCGACAACGCGTGTATACGAGTACGTTACAAGACTTGTGTGACCCAAATACCACCATAGTGTTATGTAAATCTACTACTTTGATAGGATTGCCAAGGAGATGTAAGGAGGTTGTAACTATTTTTTGTAATTGCTTCGCTCGGCTTGGTCATTTGGGCTACGAAGGTTCAGCGTTCTCATAGACTTTAATCTAAGGAGAATAAACTTATTTAATCCTAACCTGACTTCAAGCTTTCTTTAAACTTAATCTCCAGATCCAAAACTACATACATACTACCCAACACCACGTTTCAAAAAAGTCAATTTATTCAGAGTGGTCGAAAAACACAACCAATACGAGTATTTAAAATCTATTGAAAGAAGTATTTATTCAGCACTTTGTTCGCTGTACTCCCCTATATTTACAGATGTACTACATCAAAAGCCGAGCTTTGTCCGTCCGTGCAAACCGACGCTGCACGCAAATAAATACCGCAAAAAATGAATCCCTCTCCGTGTAACGAAGTTACTCGTGAAGATACTTTTTGTCCGTCGCAGTCTACTTGTAGCAAACAGAGCAGAATGATGTATTTATGCAGGCTTTAGATCGCCTAACGATCGCAGTCAAGATAGAGCGAGTGAGTTAAGTTTAATAATGTTCGTTGAATAGATGTATTAAATAGGGAAACGTTGTCGGTCACTGGTATCGTAGTGAAAAATCAATGGAAATTCAATTTTATTTTTTAGTTACTCTGTTCTAGTAAAACTTTATGATCCTGTGACGAGATTTAAAAAAAAGGTTTGAACATTTGGCTAGCGTTAATTGGTAATCAGATTTTTACTAGGTAAGAGACTAGCAATATAAAGTACATCTATCCATACACCATATTGATGACTGTGCAGATGAACATTTTCTTTCAACATTTCTTTATTTGAAATACAAGCAATACAATATTTATCTTGAGTCTACATAGCAATAGCCAACGAAGATGTATTCTGTTTATTCTAGAAACGCTCGCGTAGTATCCCAGTACCAACTAACTAACCAAACACTCGTGCTAATGTTTAGCTGTTCAAAGCAAGTTCGGAGGTATTAGATACCGAGATTGTTTGCTATTGCGAATATACGGACATATACATTACATACCATTAAGTGAAATACACACTAAACCAACAGTCAAATAGATAGAAGAAATGATTTTTTTGGCAATATGCCAAAACGTAATTTGTAAGTAAAGATTGGAAAGAAGTAATGTTTTATATAAAAAATACAATATATGATTTATTATACTCGTAGCACTCAAGCTACGCAACTTTGTCTTAACTTAAACAAGCGTAACATACGGACTTCTTTAATACAAGTCTTAAAAACTAAATTCTAGAATGAATTGAGACGTAGTTTAAGTCCTACATGCATGTATACAACTCTATTTCGTCTACGAACTATACGTAAAAATGAAAACAAAACGTGTGGCAAACGTAAAACCACAATTAAAACTGTAGTTACCTTTGTGACAACAGTACTAATTAAAACATAAACTTGCAACATTAGTGAGTCGTTCCATTCGGAATGGATGTGAGTAAACAAGACAATAAATAGCGTGGGCCGAAGAATGGCCTTAATGCTATTGTCCAAGTACCTATTTTAAAGTCCACCCTGTCCACTCTGCCAAATGACATTTATAAAAGGGCAATGAACGGGTTTGCACATGTTTTTTTTTCTATCCTATATTTATTCTCCCATGAAATGTATGTTTCAAAAATCCTTCCTGAAACAGGGTAATTATGTTAGAGAATATGAAAATTGAAAAATGTGTGTATGAAAAGCAATATAGCTTACTAAGGGAAGTTAGTAAGCTATATTGTCTGTAAGAGATCGCTCTTAGCGATTAGACCACCTATTGTGGCAACATGTAACTTTTACATTTATCAAATTTGTTTTTCATGTCGTGTGCAATAAAGATTATTCTATACATCTACCTATCAATCGAAGCACACAAGGGGTTTGGTAAGTTTCGAATGATGCTGTAATGCACTATTGCTTTAATATATTAAACGGCTTAAAACGTAAGCTTGCCTTTCATTCTCAACTCACTTCAAGCGTTTGCCTCCTCTCGAACAAGTTTTCCCTAGCCGCGCTTCTTAGAAAATACATATATTACAAACCGCACTATAAATTAGCTCCTAGAAATCTGAAACCTATAATCTTGTTACTAGAAGCCCTACCACTACCTCCCAAAGAGATTCCGAAACAGTATTAAGAGCGGGACATCGCTCTACTATGTATCAAGCTGTCTCGCTTCCACAACAGCAACAGTACTCCTTTAAGAGAGTTGGTAGTCCCTCTATTTTGCTAGTTTGTAGATCTTCCCTGAGAAGTTACTCGTACCCTACAAAGTTCTGTGACGTCAGAGCCCGGCTAACTAATGTTTCACGGCTCCACTTACACAATACGCGCGCCACGTCGTTATTAGAACATTAATTACGTTGCGTAATGTGATATATGGCGGTAATAAGCACGGCTAATAAACATCAGAATCCTGAGACGCAACTAGTTTGCTATTTACAATTGGTAAGGAGTACCTAACTATGTCTTACTTACCCATTTACATAATTTTCTTCGTACTATTAATTAGGTTTATTTTCAAACAATGGTTTTATGTGCCAGTCAGTTTTAATACAAGTCTTTGAAACACTTCGATTCTATGACTTCTTAATCATTTTAACTCCACTCAAACGACGATCCTGGCCAAAAACTTTCTCGCCAAATTTGACCGAGGGTGTCAAATTCTAATAAAAGTTTATTGTTAACCGAAAGTTAAGTTTTAGTAACAACTCGATTAAAGAGGTCAGTTTCATTTTCAGTACAAATATGACCTATTTACTTACACAAACAGCAATTTGCTTTACAAGCAACACAAACAACAATACCTTTCAAAGTTTAATAAAATTATAAATATCAAATCGTAAACCAAAAAGTTTTAATTGTTGGAAAAAACTTTTATCGCCACGCCCACCTTAATCGAACCTTTTATAAAACTTCGCGAAATGGATTTGAGATTCAAATCCCAATTGTGTTCAACAAACGCTCGAGTAAGAAACATTTTTTTACGAGTTTTATATTTGGCCAGTAGGTACCATAATGACTTTTAAAAAGGTTTTACGTAGGTACTTTTGCATCTTACAGTCTTATTAATGTAATGTAGTCGTGGAAACGTGATAGGTCCCACATAGCACGGTGTCTCTCTTCCTTTTGATTTCCAATACTTATTTTATTTGTCCATAATACACATATAGGAAGTACCTACTATAAGTATGTATGAGAGAGAGATGAAAATGTTTTGCTTACTAGGTTAACATACGTCATGCGTACATTAACGACGTGGCCTTACATCATCACGCTACATAAATCGCTGGCACGCCATGAATAAATATTCCACTAGTGAGATGAAACGCATCAGTACCATTTGTCACGTACAAGTTTCTGGTTAGTTCCCGCAGTAAATACGCGGTCAAATTGTACTAGGACACTAGAAGTTGAACAATCCAAGTTAAATAAATCAACAACAATTTGATTTAAAACTAAATGTACTACAGTTGCTGGACGTAAAGTTTTAAACGGCATGTTACGTAAGATCGCTTAACTCGATTTCAAGAGAGCAGAGTCAGTATATTTCATGGCATTTTCTTTTATCAAATGTAACATGACAATGCAAACATATTTCAGTTCTTTCCATTTCCGTGCACACTCGTTTAAAAGATTTCATGTCATACTTCAACAACTTCTTTAAATGTACGTCCAGAACGGACGTTCATTTAAAGAAGTTTAAAAATGTATCATTCCAAAAACAGACAGAAGCCTTAAGTTTAATTTGTGTCTGACAAAAGTCGCGCACATTAATGTGTTTAAGAAAACAAACAAAGTTAGCGAGTCAATGGCTCTTGACGTGACTTATGTAAAATTAAAACGAATCGGCCATAATTTAAGAGTGAAGAAAAGATGGTAAGTCAAGACCACTCGAGCGCTGCGTTCGCGACCGCCTTTTCCTCGTTTTACCTCTTAACAACTCCTCCACAAGTGCTGAAAATTGAGAAATCTAGGCTAAACTATACCAACTACCTACTCCACTAATGAGGCCGATACGTTCTATATTCTCGAAGGAATTATAACGCTTCAATGTAATTTCCGTGCTAATGAATCTGATTATCGGATCAAACTAAAGCAATCACACAGGATAACTTTAGCAATATGGAATAAACGGGTAGATATTAACATCAGCGGCAAAGTTTTCCGATCAAAACACTTTATTGCTGCGAGGACAGGTTTATAACGGTCTGACGAAGTGGGAAAGTAACAGACATTTTATGTTCATCCTAGAATGCTCGTTCATGGTATAGTGAGGATTTTCAAAGGCAATAAACAGTGGGATTTTTATGTTTGTGATGGAACCCGTCCAATACGCGGCAGCTGTTGCCAGGCCCCGTACAGCCAGATGTCATGCGTTCGCGACACATTCACCGTTGAAGCGGTTTAGCACTTATTTGATACCAAACTGCAAATGGCGCTGTTTCAGCAATAAATTGGAGTCCTTCATTTGGTAGAGTTATGGCATCCATTATGGTACAGGCGGAAACAAATAAACATTTAAAAACTACGAGATATTTTGTATTTTGTTTGTATTGCAGCGTATGCGCCGTATTTTGTACATTTAGAAATTTGAGTTTTGTGCTTTTTGATCTACCTTCATCATGTGCAAAACTATATTATTACCTACGAGCTCAACAAAAATAAAGTTGTTCAAAAGGTTTTGAAATGTATGTTAACCGTTGTTTCTGACCATACCATACATAGGCATAAAATAAAAACTTGATATACAGGTACAGAATATGCATGTTTTTACACCAGAGCAAAGATTTACGTTTAGCTTTCTATAAAACACCTATATTTTTTGCTACGTCTGCAGGATTAGCCTTCGTGATCAGGAGATTTATGGTGCACAAGTGTTTACGATCCCTGTTTTCTGTATTTATATCACGTCGAAACAACTGAACACTGTTGAGCGTGACTTTTAACACTACATTCAACATTTACGCTTAGATACAGTTACGAAACTCAGTGAAAAGAAGCTTGTTAACAAAGTACTAATTACGATTGTCAGAAAATCAAAACGATTTGTATTTTGATATTTGATGAATTGGATACTGTCAATCTCTAACAATGTTTTGTAATATTAATTCTTCAAATAAAACCTACTGCAACACAAAAATTAGTTTTTTGGCGCTGCTTGTTGTTCTCCGCATCATTGTCTCTGTGGAGAAGTTGTCAACAGCCTCGGACACCACGGTTTGTCATGCAGCCGTAGTGCGGGTCGCTTGGCTCGTCATGCGAACATTAATGACATCATCCGACGTGCTCTTGTTGCTGTCGGCGTACCAGCCGTTTTAGAACCTAATGGTTTGGCACGCGACGATGGCAAGAGACCAGACGGTATGTCCTTGTTCCCTTGGAAGATGGGTAGGCTTTTAGTGTGGGACGCTACCTGTGTCGATACTCTTGCGCCATCTCATCTTCCCGGTTCGTCTAGCTGTGCTGGCGCTGCTGCTGCGGCCGCTGAGAACCTCAAGCGGCGCAAATATACTAAACTAGTTGGTAGTTATTTGTTTGAGCCGTTTGGGGTCGAAACTCTCGGACCGTGGGGCCCGAGTGCCAAGTCGCTTTTTAAAGATCTAGCAAAGCGACTTGTTGACACTTCTCGTGACCCAAAGGCTGGCGTTTACCTCGCACAGAGGATAAGCATTGCCATCCAACGTGGCAATGCCGCCAGCCTTTTGGGCACACTCCCGGCCGGCAATGATGCGGACGAATTTTTTGATGCGATTTTTTAAGCCTTGTATATAATATCTTTGTATATATATGTTTGTAAATATTTTAATTTAAGTTTTATAAGTTTGTAAATATTGTGCATTTAATTTGAAATAAAATTTAGAACCCGTTACTAAACAAAAAAAAAAGTTTTTTTATAACCAAACATTTTCCTTTTCATGAAAGGAGTGGAAAAAAAAAGACAACATTGCGCTCATATTCCAGCATTTGCTCTCTAGGCCTCGAGGCAAATGGTGGTTGCAGATTATACGCACTCGACTACTCGACCCAAATAACAAACAATTCACTAACAAAGTATTCTGCACACGCCACACTCACTCAAGGTCCACAGGATTATTCCACACTTCGTATTTGTGCTAGCTCAATACAACACAGATATTATTTGTATTTTCTAACACAGCAGAGAAAAAGGGTGCACGACACAGAAAATATTGCTGTCGTAGAACGACTACAAAAAGAAAACGAGTCTTTGTTACAAGACTTACCAAAGAAAAATAAAAAGACTTTACATTTCTCGAGTTTACCTCATGTCTAATTAGTGTCTTTGCGAAATAATTGTATTAGACGTGTTTCAAAGGAATAAAGAACATTAAAAGAAAAATACAAGCAACTACAGGGATTATAGTTAATTAAATAGATACGTAGCAAGATATTTCTAACTTCTACAAATATGGATCTAATTTCTCAAATTACATTTAAACAACCAGAGTTCGCGGAAATCTGAGGGCATTACAGATATTTGTTCCGTGCGGAAATTAACTCGCCACCAAATCGGCCTACCGGGACGCAGGCTAATTACTTTTCTGTGCGGTCAAAGTGCAGAAATCTAACACCAAGGAACTTTATACTCCTTCTCAAATGTTTATTTTCGGCCAAGTCTCCGTAGCTTCTGTGAAACTCAATTTCGCTCGACGAGTTTGTTTGTTCACCTATTTATCGCTGCTCGTTTTTTCGCCGTTTCCCGCGAGGATCGAGAAGTTGTCAGTAATTGAATTACTTCTTTCGGCGCGTGTAATCAGTAGAAGTTAGAAAGTAATAATTAATTAGAGAAGTTCATGTGTCAAGATTTTGTGGTGTGTACGCAAAACTTGCTTATGTTGCAAAGATCGTTCAATTACTCCATTAGTCTTGATGACCATTGAGGTTAAACGAGACATATATGATTTAAACGTAGATTACAATTAGCACGTATTGTTCGTATTCAGGCAAGTACGTTAGCCCCATTCAGAAGGCATGTATATGTATGTAGTATGTGCTTATCTCAGCTGCACAAGGAACATAAAATGATGATAACACTTTATACTGGGAGGTTGTAAAGTTGTATATACGTTACATGTCGCCGGCGCGATAGTATTCCCTCGGGGTGTTGAATGATTGCGACGGGTTATTGTGCATATACTATGTCGACACTCCCACAAATGTCTGCTTGCTGAATGCTTTACATTCAGGATTGTCAAATCTTGAATGTAAAGCAGTCAACAAAATTACACTTTTTATTCTAAGTAATTTAAAAAAGTAGAAAACGGTTTTAAACATCCTCAAAATCAAATTTACTACATGTAGACCGTTTTAAGCACTTTAGAAACGCAGTTCTGTTTTGAAGTTCTAAAATATCATTCCTATGGTAAATAACCGACAAGAGACCCAAAAATCAAACCACATTTCATCAATAATATTGTTCGCATTTTCCATTCGGTTTACAATAATTTCTATATGACAGTGGTGTTGACGCTGTGTGAGCGAGTCCCGGTGGGCGTCACTAACGAGCAGACTAGTAATTAGGCCACGTCAAAGGCCTCTGATCGGCACAGAAACTGTGGAAGTGGACGCCGTCAAGTTAAAGGCTAACAGATCATAATAATTACGCTTCAGACATGTATACCGTATTTGATTAAGTTTCTAAACTAAATTTATGATGAAACGTCAGACAGTACAGAGAAGAGTACGTTTGTACAGAGATTAATGGATTGCTAGTATAAAGAGATTTGCTTTTTAAGTATGCATTAAAACTATAAATATTAAAATAATATCCAGTGCACTCGCAGACTTCAATGTTTAATAAATTAAGATTTAGATTCCATTTCCAGCAAGTATTACCTATTAAATATGATTTGCTTCTTGATGTATTTTATATTACACTTTAAGTGTAGTTTGAAATACAAATAACGACTAAATGGATCAGACATAATTTTTAATACAAGATAATACCACATTTTTATAATAACAACATTTAAAAGATGCGTTACTCTTACAGACTAGTTATTTAGCAGTTTTGCGGAATCACAGCAAGAAATTGGTATATTTATTAAGTATGCAGAATAGCATCCTTAGAATCGTGTTTATAGTATTTATTGAAAATCAGTGGAAAAATTAACCATAAAAATAAATAGTATTGACAGAAATCTAAGATACCCTACAGTTCTAAACTGTCTATACTTCACACATGTGAGGTGTATCTCGAGTATTTCGCGTCAAGTTTTCAAGGTAAGCGTGTTGGCCGTCAGCTGATGTGGGCCGGCGGGTGCACTAGCTTGTAAGCCCGGCCTGTCACTACGTGAGCACTTTACCTAATGTATTACGGCTACTTTGTGCCAATCGATAGATGCACTTAGTCATTCCGGACATGCCCAAAGAGTTGGTCTTTGGTTTACTTTCGTTATTTGGTCAAAAGCTTGTAGTTTTTCTGGAAAGAGTTGTGTTACTATTTAAAAAGTTTACTTTAACCTTCATGTATGCATGTGCACATTTATCATATTTTTAACAAATAAAGTTATTATAAGAGATTTATCTTAAGGTTAGTTGATATAGCCAGCGATAGAAATCTATTAGCATAAATTACAAAAAGCATGTATCGAGGGGGTGGGTGGGTTTTAGCACTATACCCTCGATATAATCGAATTGAGAAACCTACTCCTGTTTGAAGTTGGTTAAAATGCCAATATTTTGCACTGGCATTTAAGTTATTAAGATCTAAAAGAAAGATGTCAGCGATGTCATTGAATTTTGATTGTGTACAGCTGTTTTCACAATATCATTGATCCTTTACTAATTGTGTTATACCGTCGCAATTTCATATAATTCAAAACATGAAAGCAATAACGATTAGTTCAAACTCAAACCCTCGACGTTCCGACGACCCTCAAACAGGAAGTTGCCAGCCGTATTAGCAGACGAGATCAGTACACAAACTGTAATTAGAGCTCAACTGTGAACATATTGGAAGCGTTCGACGAACGTTTTCAACAAACAAAAGCAATCGTAAAACAACACAAAAGGCTTAATCTGAACTGTAGTATGTAATCAGTGTTAAAAACAAGAAATAAAGCGTACCATGTGTAAAAAATATTATTATGGTGTGTACACAAGTTCTGGTCACTTCCGTGACATCGGGAAGGGCGCTATTAACAAAAAGCACACACTTGTAGATTGTGTTTTGTTTTCCTTCTTTGTCCAACCTCAGAAAGTGACTAGCACTTACACTTACAATAAACTCCTATTATCAAGTGATGTTTGATTTTTGCTCCTCTTCAGGTAAGAACGCACAATAGGTAAAAGCAGAGCAATTTAATAAATTGCTGGTACATTTCGTAGTGTACTTGTAAAAACTTAAACAATCCTATCTGACTGTTACCTTCCATGTAAAGTAAACGGTATATTACTTTAATGTTTTTTGTAGGTTAAGGATACAATAATTAAAATTTTAACTATCCACTATAATAATAATATGCAATCAGAAAATTAACACAAAACCACATAAATTCAGTATTGTTTTATCATATTTTTTACAGTGATATTGTTTGTCAAAAGTAATGTACACATGCAATATATTCATATTCGAAATCCAATCAAAGCGAAACAGTTTTTACATCACTACCTACATTTTCCAGTAATTAATGTTCAAATATTTACGATTTTTGTTCCCAACTGTGTATTTTTATAACAGTGTTTTTGTTTGTTACAATTCAATACTTAGAACTGAATAAATCAATAGTTTGAACGGCAATGTTTTTAATTGTCGTCTAAATTCTGCGAATAGTACGGTTCTGCAGTACAGTACGCTTCTGCACAAAAAAAGACGTACTAATCTTATAAATTAATGCATTAAAGTACTACAACAACAAAGTTTTTTGAGAACAAATATGTAAATAAATAATCATTGATCTCCTGTAAATACATTTCCTCATTGAGTACCAATCGTTGCTCTAACCTTCACAACGTACAATCCAATAGAATGGGCACTCGTGTGAAGTGGGTTCCCCTCGCAAATACACAACCTACATTCATTTCATAAGTATTAACGAAGGTAGACCATTGTATTCATATAATGTACATTTTACGTCATTTGTACAGTCGCGAGCAAAAACATGTATACACGACTAAACAATTGAAGTTTGAGTTCTTGAGTTCTCAGTTTTAAGGAACGTTTTATGTCAAGCTTACAATATCAGGAATATTCCATAATAGCTTCAAACATTTGCATAAGAAATCTACTGCAAATGTTTGGCCAGCAATAGGACTCGGTCAACACAATCACATAAACCAACTATACACCGATCAAATTCATTGTATTGCTATTTTTTTTTTCCTAGCTTATAGTGTCCCACTGCCGAGCAAAGGCCAAAAACGGCTATTAACTTTAAAAAAGGCTTGACAATATGTGTATTCAAGCGCACTGAACACCAATTCCAGCATGTCAATGAAAAATACTGGCGCTTGATAATTCGGATTGTGTTACCGAATTCAGTTATTGACTGTACATGTTTATTCATAGGTATGTGAACGCACTTACTTGTTCACAAATACGTACATATAGATAGCTATAGTTCCAAGTGGGTTAGTAATTAGTACGAAACTTAGAAATGCAAATGGATTCGATTTGTACTAGCGTAGCGAAGGTAGTCACTGGGGAGACATTTCGGGAGTACGAGTAGACCACTAATGAAGTTAATCGATCCGCACGGGTTCTAGCAGAAAAGTTAGACGAGTGTTAGCGCTTTTAAGAGGAAAAGAGCTAAACGTTAAGTTTTAAAGTTTACGAGTATACTTGCAATGAAAAGCAAGTAGAAGCGCTTTTAATATCTAGTTTTAATGATGCCATTCCACAGCTACTTCAAGTTTTTGAACTTACCTACCATATGTTCTACTGACTAGTATCTTGTGGCAAGTCTAGTCATTTAAGAGCATCAAACTTCTTCACCGTGCGAGTTTCTCCGTCAACTATCAGCAAAAGTGTAGTTACTTAATTATTATCGTAAGAAACCATTCCGCCCTTATCGCATATGACCTCTAGCCTCCGGGAGTCAGTCGTTCACTTGGCCGTAACATTTTATGTGTCTTTTGAGCATCTCACTGCCATGGTTATACCCAGTAGCTACAGCTCGTAAATAAGCTGTCGCACCGAGAATAGCCAGTCCTACTGTAGGGGGGCGTGAAGCTACTAGATACATTGTATTTCCTGCTACTATTTGTAGTGTGTAATGAAATGTCTGGAAATCACGCTAACCTTCATCATATATGCGCCAGCAAATCGCTTGATAGCATGCGGGCATTTGTTTGTCTGCAGCAGCAATGGTTAAATTTCTATCTTACTAGCTGCTGCCCGCGACTTCGTTCGCGAAAAAAATTGATAGTAGCCGAAATTTTACATATAAGATGGAACCGTTCTTTGAGTATTACAGTGAAAGTACTAGTCAAATCAGATATGATAAGCCTTTCGCGACTCTCCTAGTGAAATATACAATAAGTATTACGTTGTCCTAATGGATACTAAAAATAACTTCCTGAGAATCAAGAGTAGGTACTTTGTCGGTTACAAATTAATTGCTCGTCAGCTCCGTAAATACATTTCATCGCAGCCCTGCGCGACGAATGATTCCTTCTGTTTTATTTGTATTCTGAGTAGCGCCTCGTAAAAACGAAGTAAACATTTCATCACATTTCCTTGAATTAAAGAGTATTGGCATTTTATACGATGCTTCTTTGTGGCTGTCAGATCGAACAATTTATTGGCGAATAAAATGTAAGCTCAAAAGCCTCGTAATAAAATTGTTTTCCTTTTTTCGAACCCTTGTTGTGAAGTAGAGTGGTGAAAATAGCGAACTATATTTTAGAGAATCATTGATTTTAATGGATTTGTGGAACCTTTTTATTGTTTAGGAATTTCACTATTTACACAACTTTCAGTATTGCTGGTTAATCCAGTCCATTTGTTAATCCAGTCCTGAATTATATGCTGACATTACAAACCTGTCTTTCTCACAGTAATGTTCTTTTTCCTTTTGCCTCTGCTTATACCGGAAACTCCAGTCATGAGAAAACCCATCAAACATTGTAGCTATGTTGAGAAGGTACCCTCTATATTTGGCCGAACTTACATATGTGGGGTCCGATATCGTGGAAGACGTTTTCACCTAAGTATAATGGGACAAGGGTAAGAACAGGAAAATGCTTGTCGCAAATTGGATTGAAATGTTTTTATCATTTTGTCGGCAAGTAACAAAGGTATAAAGATTATGTGTTTATCTTTTCCAAGGAGGTTAAGTATGGATTCATTTTGTCCATGTGTTTTCATTAATTACATTATACAAAAATGTAAAATAATAATGTTTAAGTTCCTTATCTACTTTCTACATGTAAAAGATGAACGTTAAACACATCTGGAGTTGGCAGCCTTTTAGATTCAATTACGTAACCTTAAACGGAGCACTTTCGTTAAGAACGGTGAATTTTTACAGTATCAATTTACTCCAGAATGGATCTTAAATATACTACAGTGTTTATCTTACTTCAATTTTAGTCTATCGGTAAAATAAGACGACAAGAAAAAACGAGTAGGTGGGTGCTATAACTGAATGTCTGAATCTTATATTTTTACAAAAGCTCTATGTTAAAGTTGAAGAAAAATGTATTAAGACAGAAATAAATATAATTTTAATAACATATATAGGATATTAAGCATCTACGAGTAAGTATGTACAGTTAAGCACGTAATAGTACCACTGATAAGAACTAAATTGTATGCTCTACATTTCGCATGTAGAGCCAAGAAAATCAGAAGCTCAAATCTTGTTTATACTCGTATTTGTCAGTAGCATACATAATGTATGTAAACAGAGCGTTTTATGTTCCCAGAAACTTCCTTTATTGCATCACAAATTTTGAAAGAAAGACAACAAGATATTGCACTTAGAATACATTTTATGTAGTGTGAAATATTTTATATTTTTACGTTTAAAAATCTTAATTTCGAAGACCTAGGCAGTACAATGAAAACCATTTATTAGTATAGCGAACCTAATAATAACTTTTAACTAGTAAAAGCTTGGATAATCAATATTTTCAAGTAGGGTCGGGTGTCTCACAGTGAACCAGGCAGCTACATTGAACCACCGCCGAATCTCGAAAACGCCACGTTGCTAAACCGCGCTAATATGAGTGAAAGAGAGGTATTTACGATCCCTTACTGCCCACTAATTTGCGTGGCGATCGCGTGCCAATTGGTTGTGTGAGGAGCATTTGAAAGTAAATGGACTCAAAAAGTAAATATTTTTTTCCAATTTCATTCTTTTTTAGCTTTTTTCATTTAAATAATATCAATTTATTTATATGTACACTGTATTCTACGGTTATTTAGCTATTAAAAGCGCTACAATTCGAGTTTTTAAGTGATTGGTATGCTGATAATTTTTTAAGATTAGTTATCAAAACCTGGTGTGTCTCACAGTGAACCACCTGGGGGTGTTACACATTGAACCATGGTTTATTGTGTACATCCAAGTCGTTAAATGAGTTTTTTTTCTACAATTGTTTTAAATTGTTATAAAATGGTGCGAAACAAGGTAACGATAAGAAAAAGAGGGCGGCATTCGACTGCCAACATGCTTGAGGCCAAGCTTAAGTGTTAAGCTGCACAGATCAGGTGCCATGAAACTCCGGATGCCTTTGGAACCCGATTTGGCTAATTATAAATTAAAGGATCATAAGATTTTAAGTGATTTTAATAAATATAAGACTGATTTTTATTATTACAAAGTATTTGCCTTATAAATTGATCTATAAGGCATAGTTAATAAGGTGGCTCAATGTGGACCACACCCTGGTTCAATGAGTACCACCGGTAGTACTCATTGAACCAAAAATATTTTTTCAGAAAAACCTGTTTTACGCCGAAACTAAAAAGAATATGAGAAATTAATGTTCTACAAAATTGAAGCTAAATAAATATGCTAGCTATACACAAAAAATTGAAGGCATTGATTGAAAATCCAGCCCAATATGGGACTTTGAAATTTACCTGGTTCAAACTGAGACAACTTACCATATATAGGTACAGGTCTGCGACTGCTACTCCAACGCTGTCTAACTTCGTTCACCCCGCGCAATCTTCAGAGCCGACCATATTTCATAAGTGACGTTATCACATTTACGGTCCCTCTAAAACAAGAGATAACCCGTGAATAACGCCATACCCACGTTAAATCGACTGAATAATAATATTCCCATAAATACTTCGTAAACAACAAGATAACACACATATAATAATAATATTTCACTAGAATTAATTTAACTACGTGAGTATGCAGATATCACATTTACTAAAACCCCATTATTATTTCAAAGCGTCATTTAAATTCTAATTTTCATAGTAAATATTCTGGAGTGTTGTTTTACTCGCACTTGTGTGAGGTTGGCATGAAATTAATGGAATAATAACGTTTTTTTCGTACATAATTTAGGGTATATTTACTGACGAGAGAGAAAAACATAAAACCCTTTTTCATTCGTTAAAATATAAGCTGTTATCACTGGTAAGTTGCTAAATGGGCTTGTTTTTACGATATTTACGACTACTATTTTTATTCTTGTACGTATAACTTTTATAAAACGTCAAACGTTTTATAAAATATCAACTTCTCAGAAATCTGTGAAAAGATAGCGGCAGCAATATTCGGATTCCATCATGGCTTTTAAAAATAATTCCTTTATCAATTCTTACGTCTCGGAATTCAAAACCTGAATAGAATATCGGTCTTATATTCCATTATCATAATGAAAAACCTTTAATATCAGGTATTTTTAGGTAATGTTTATAAAACGATTGCTTGGTATCCGTCGAAAACCTACAGTAAAAAACAATAGAAATGCCTATACATACTTAATTAAATGATTCGATTAATTAAAAAGCCTTGTGCTCACAGCGGTAAACAAATACTTTCCTTTTAATTTTCTGTTTACGTAGCTCGGAGCTAAAACCTGTACGGGAGCGGAATATCATATTAATTGGTTAATCTATGTCCAAATTAAAAAATAACAGGGCGTTTGAATTGTTGTAATTATCTCTGAAGGATTATTTGTAAAGGTTTTTACAACAGATATTGTTATCAGATCGTCTTCCCGCACTGCGAGACCTACAACACAACTGTTGCTGATGTGGGAGCGAGACAGAGCACTACATTGTACGTAGTGTCGTCTCACTTCTACAACAAAATTTGTTTCATTTTAGAAGGCCATAGTAGGAGGTCTAAGGGGTGCGCGTAGCAAAAGGATAAGGGTTTATTTTCACGCCCAATAGACAATGATTTATATTATTCACACGCATTACATTGCTATAGAAGAGACCTTGAGTAGCGAATTTATGGTAGAATGTGGCGCCATAAAAATAGCAGACCAATAAGTAAAATATAAACCGAGAAAGTATTTGATTTTAACAGGAAAATTCAGTATACGTCGAGTCGTTTGAAGACAAATCTAATCCCTAAAATAATAGTTAAATCAAATTTAAAGGACACCAAAATAATATAAATTAGGTAGGGATTTAGTTTGGGGTCTGCGAGTATGAGTTAATAGGTTTAGCACTAAATGCTTAATACCTTAATAAAACCTTAATACCTTTTAGACAGCTGTCGCAAAAAGAGTAAAAAGTTGACTAGACCCATAAGCCATCTTAAAAATTCACACAAAAAGTTGTCCGCAACAAAACTATTTAAAAAGCGTCTTAATAAGGAAAAGAGAAATAGAAAACTAAACGACACGTTTTAAACGTAATCAAGTAATTTTGTTCATATTTTCTGAGAAAAAAACTTGTAATAAAGTCTTGGTAAAGGGAAATAAGAGAAAGGAGTGACTATAACTCCGCTAAACGAAAACAGAAAATAAAGAAAGTGAAATAGGATTTAATTTTGTAGAGCTCTGTGAGAACTTATATGACAATCTCTGGTGAACGACCTCTGTTTTATGTCGCTGTTATTTTATTTGCTGCAGTTAGCATACTGTGTACTCTTATAATTTAGAATAAATACACAGAAATATAATTTACTTATAACAGAATACAGTTCAATATATTTCAGCAAAAAACGTATTCTTTATTCTGTACGAAAATATTAAACGTCGACTGAAAAATGAGTAAGTTTGTCTTTTATTTTGTATATATCTAGATATCAGATATATCAATAATCTTACAGAATGAGAGGTTAGAAAAATACTCTATTTTACATCGAATAACGAAGATAAATCACATTATATTAGACAGCTACAGATAAAACATATATCGTAGTTGAAACATAGTTCTGTATACTAAGGCTCTGACTTCCACAAGTTGGTGTCAGTAACGGCATAAACTATTCTGTTTGTACTATAAATAGCTTTGAGACGGAAAGCCGTAGTCCCGACACATTTGATACTTTTTGCTTTTAAATTCAAATTACTTGTGGTAGCGATCTTACTTAGTTTTAATGAAGTGACAGAGCAAAGATTTTTAAAAGTTAGCGTCACAGAACTTTTTGAGAATTCTGAAAGTCGCTAATAACTTCGTAACAAAATAGGAGTAACTTAGATGCATCATAATTTTGTCTAAATAAGACACCGTACACGATTTGATTACCTTCATTTGTTTAGACGTGCCTTGTTCACATGAACATTACAAAAACAGTAACAGAAGTTATAATGATAGAATAAACTCGCAAAACAAACTTCGAATGATTTAGGTTGTTGAAAGTAATTATAATAATTATACATCCATTATCATTTAGGAAGGTCGTCACACGTACCGGAAAAGGGTTGTACTAAACATATTAAACATCACTCGGGGCATAACTTTGAATTTTGTGAATAAAATTATTTCAAAGCCCTGTTTCGTAACTTTACGATCCTGTAGAATTAAGTTGATTACATACATTTATGTATTTAGCGCTTAAATTTTCGTATTCTCTATTTATAGAAAGCGTTTTAAAGTTATTAAAACTACCTTTTACCTTTAGATATGATACATTTTCAGGTAATTAGATTGTCGACCCTCGTCAATATTGGGTCGCTCTTTAATGAAGCCCACACACCTGACTCTGCTGTCGAGAACACAGTCCTTTATTTAATCGATATTTGACGTCTAAACTGAACAATAAATCGATCACACACACACGTATGTACGCCGTACGTGTTTGGCTCACCATTTCCCTAAATTGCAATTGCCTAACTACCTAATACAATTAGCCAATAGGTTTTATACAAAAGCAATGAGATTTTTATGTTGATGGTCCTTTCGTTGAGCTTTAGGCATCGAATTCTTAGACATTTTAACTTCAAAACAAAAACAGAATATCTAAAACGTAATTTAATATAACTGAGACCAACTTTTCAAAAGACGAAACAGCGTAATATTACACTAAGTATAGTAAATCTCCCTAAAACGTTTTTAAACTTTGTAAAAAGTGAAAAAGTTTTTGCTAAATTTTGGGTAGCGACTTGACTTGCAAAGTCCTACGCGGCGTCGAGTAACAAAAGCCTTTTGCAACCCTCGTTGTCGAGACAGTGACTTGACATTATAACACCTACGACCCTACACCCTGAGACAGTATTGTATATTATACGAGCCTAAGAAATTGATCGAGCCTAAAATACAACTACAGTAAATATTCTGCATTTGTTTATACACTCACACTCACTTAAAAACAGTTGTCTGAACTCTAAAAGAGACAGGGACCCCTGAGATTGTTTCTACATTTCTCAGTTAGGAAATGTTGAATCCAGCGAGCTCGAAACATATAGGTACGTAAAAGTGATATCATTATCCTTCTTACAGAATAAATAATTTTATTTCAATAGTTCGCCTATTGTCTATCTTACCTTGTTACTAAGAGTTAAGAAGTTAGACTGCGAGTTTATTAAATTTATCTTCTTGTAATTGATTTTAGTTAACTCTATTCAACTTTGTTGTTGAAAGTTTATAATCATTGTTTATGGCATACTCATTTCTTTGATAATGTCTCTAAGAGACAGTTGCGAAAGGCAATACAAAACAACAGTTTAGATTTAATATAAAGGTTGAAGTCATCTTCAGCATGTGTCTACATATTTTGTAAAACTATACTGTACCTCAAGCAGCCTTGAATTACAGACCAAAGCAATATCCAAAAGCGTTTCATAAAATTACAGTACAGCTTTGAGTTCCGAAATCCAAAACCGAACACTACCTACTTTGATTACGTCTGTTATTCAGCGTTTCCGAACAACAGGAAATTTGTGCTAACGAAACAATATATCGGACGATACGCTTCGTAAGTAAATAATGAAAATGTTTGTTTGTTCGTTGAGCTAGTGATGGGATGGGCTGGACAAAATTCAATCACTACACATAAAGCCCCGCTTGTTTCATTGTTTATTTAAACGATTATTTATTCGTGTTTTTTGATAGAGCCCGCTTTATAAATCACCATAAACGATGTATTTTATTTTCATGGTACTATGTATCATACCTACTAACGATACTTCTTATTTGTAGTATCATGGTTGTAATGCTAATAAGCAACCGCAGTTTTGGTTATAACTTAAACACGAGAAACGTGAAACAACAAAGAAAACATGTCAATGTCCTTGCATATAGGAACTTTAGTCACGTTTATTTCATTTTTAATACCAGTGAACAAAACACTTGGCTGTAATATTTTCTTCTTAGCACTAAAATCATGAAACCGAATAATCGCTACAAATATACATGAAGGCTGCGACGCCAATAAAACGACGAAGTTATGACCAATAAAATATTTATAGCAGTGACGAGACGCGACAGGTACCTAATTATATCAAAAGGTCAGATTGACATTTTATTGGATCATAAATTCATCATTTCTCCATCGCAGTATTCCAAACTTTGTAACCCGTTTCAATAGATATCCTATAAAATATTAAGCTTCCTCATAAATAAAGGATTACTGCACTTTTTCTTTTTAAAGCACCGTGATTGGAGTTCAAACAAATTTTGCATTTCATCTGTAGCAGCTTAAAACTTAACCGTTTTACGAAGAAAATTTACATCGGCGTTTTTCAATTAGGCATCCTTGTTATAGAGGATCGTAGCGATTTCGAGTTCTTGGAAACTCAAGTTTTCGCAGCACTCTAAAAGGGTTTAAATTCTCGGCGTAAGGAGGTTTTATAGAAAGGGTAAATGTTCAAGTAAAGGTGTTTTTCTCGGTCCGCCCGGTGCGGGGGGGGGGGGGGGGCTCAAGCCGCTTATGTAGCCGGGACCTTTGCCCTTGTCACGTACGAGACACTTGTCGTTCCCCATTGACACTAACCGAATTAAGAACGTATATAATATTTAAGTGCTATGAAAGATTACCTACCGAAAAGTTTTTAAGAGACGTAATAACATTTTGAGAACTTGTCGCTGTCGTGTCTTTTATGAAACGCGTTCAATAATCAGATGTATAACTATCTGTCTGTCTATTTTATTTCGGAATTGGGTGATGGTATCAAAGGAAAATTATTATGTAGGCAGTTTAGTTTAGATGGTTCTGATGAATTTGCTATGTATTGCCGCGCACCGACCAAATGCAATAGACGTTGCGACGGTATAGGTTTAGTCAGTAAGAATCTGACACCACCTACTTGCTACCTCGAGGACGTGAGTGTCTATGGGGATTCCCCCACCATAACAACTAGAAAGGGAAGTTTAGTTAAAATAAAATAATATGTATGCCTAGTAATTTCGTATTTTTTATATTCTACTTCAATATGAATATACATAGGTACTTTTCATTACGACATATTGTAGTAGCGTAACACCATGAATACCACAAAACAACGTATTTCCCTATCATTACAAAATACGTACACAGTAATTAATTGTTTAAGCTTACAATCGCAAATAATGTGTTTACATAGAGGGCGTTTGTATCGCGATAATTTATAATCCTTTTCAACTCTACATGACTGTGAATACAAAGGTATTGATCACATTAAAGGCTTCATTAATATTCCGCGGATGTACCATTAAGCTTTTCGTTATCATTATTGCAAATTACACAAATACGTTTTTGTATTTAGTTGTATTTAATTTGCATTTAATGCTCGACGCTTTTATCTACATCCGCTCTATAAATGTGTGATACTGAGGTGTAGCACATTTATTTACGTTTACATTTACGCCATTTACACACGCACCTCGCGGCCCGACTCGATGTACCGGCTTGTCATGCAGAAAAATAGAATAGAATGTATATTTAAGTCGGTATTTTATAAGATTGCATTCATACACATTCTGCATACAATTAACAAAAAATATTTGCGCGTGAAGAGACTCGCAGAGACTTTCAGTCTCGTCTCCAGGATGTAGGCCTCCACCTCTTGAAGTTATCGCATTTGTGGAAAAGAAACGTCGCTCTAAGTCGTGTAGTGCACTCTCTCGCTTCCACAGTTGAGATAATATTACTCGCGCGCGACTCCTAATTGCGGCATAAGAATATTCAGCAGGCAACTCCAAGTAGGAAAGTAAACAGATCCAGAGTCTCTGAATACTCAGAATTTAATGTTTATGATAAAGTTTATAAATTAGGACCAAGTTAATAAGATTTTCAACGAGGAAGTGTGCGCCATTAGAGGAATAATAGGTCATGTTATTCTGATTTATATTTTCGAGCCAATGTTACTTAAATGTGGAAATTTTCTTTTATTTTATACATCTATCAGTGATGTTAGAGCTTTAAATCGTAGGTCTCTGATGTGGCTTATCTATCTATTATACTATACTCATACTACGCTACTTCACTGGTCGCATGTACATGTCACAAATTATATAAATCAAGGCGCCAGATATTTGATGAAATCGTTAAATTTGCGATTCGTTACATACATATGATTCCAACAACCAACCGTTAGTAAACTAAGTAATAAAATGTAATACAACATCGTTTTCCTCTTACATTTTGATAAAGGGCAAATACTTGTGAATCCCATCAGATCAAAGGTAAACAAAAGGCACTTTGGCATCGCGGACGTGCCACCGAAAACACTCAAGTCAATTTTGTTTTATAGAGTCCGCTAATAGACTTATATCTGAAAAAATAACTTTCGTTCTGTTTTACGAACATTTCTGAGCTGTGTAGCTATTTAACGTAGGTTTTGACCTAAAGTTTTTGTAAACACTTATAACAAAGGGTACCTTTATGAATGAACATTTTCGACATTCATCAACTGGGAATCATAATAATAATTTGTATCGCATAACCCGCTGAAGTGTTTTGTTTTCAAAATCACATGATATAAAGTCAGGCATTTGTTTTGGAGATGCTAAAAAGAATACTAAGCGATAAATACTTGTAAACGTTGTTTAGAATACTACTTTGACAGCATATTATTATGGATTTACCTGTTCCTAACGGTAAAATAATCGATACGGCTATTGGTGAATATACAGGCTGTATTTTTTAATTGGGGCAAGAAGTAACCGTTGTAGCAACTATTCTTTCGTTTGTTCGTTCCTACCTAACCTAAAATATGTATGTATTTAGAATTATATAAATATGTCTAGTACTCATGATGCAAGCTCTGCTTAGGTTGAGACTAGCTGGCGTTGTGAGAATATTATTATTTTAACTGTAAGATTTTTGTAAAATCTATGAATGCAGTTTATAATATCTAAAAAAGTTAAGGCAGCCCTTCTAAGAACGTTTTGCTGTAACTACAGCGGTTAAGGTACTTGCTAACTGCCTCATTTCAAAAATACACCCTGTATGAGGCATTCCAAAAGGTATAGGCCCGTTAATATGTTTATACTTTCAGAATCGCTTACGGGGAAACGTATAAAATGAAATATAGGTCTCGAGAGACCCACGGAATGAAGTATGAAAGCAATAAACTCTACGAACTATAGTTTGACCATTACCGCTGTACCGCGCCTTAGGAAGGCGCGGGGCGAGACGGGGGAAGCATCGGCCAATGCGATTTGTCTGTTCGCTAGTGTCAAATTCGAATTCAACTTCAAATTTAGATCGAACTGTCTATGTCAGAAACACATGAGATTCATATTCAAAAATAGTTCTTGCGATATCTCGTACTGTTAAGACATGTTGAATAAATTGTTAACGGCATTCAATAAATTATTTTTTTTAGTAAACCAAGTCCTAATTTGAAATAAACTCAGTTAAATCTGACCTTATTTCATTAATATTTAATTAAATAAGTAAAATACATAATATATAGTTAAACAAAGTGAAATATTTAGGTATTCTTATTTGATTGATTTCAAATTAAATAATTAACCTTAATTAAATAATTTAATATTGTCGTGCTTGTAGAACAGTGAACTGATATCGTAAGATCTATCCGACAAAATGAATCTCATGTGAACTCGTGCACTTTTTTTCCCGGCCCCCACCTCACCGCGCATACCTAAGGCGCGGTACAGCTGTTGTGGCCAAACTATAGCTACAGGTTACCACACGTTTATCGTGAATAGGTAGTTACTAAGTACAACAAATATTTGATAATGTGAGTTTTGAATCAAGTCATTAAAATTGTAGATGATCCATATGCATTTTCATAGTTAGTACATTTATGATGTTGACAAAGGCGGAAGTGCAGATACGTCAATTTTTTTTATTGCAATTTTGAATAGTAAGTACAAGTAAAAATACATATAGTAAATTTTTTCCGTGAATTTTTGACGTAAAATTAGGATTTTATAACAAGAAAAGATTTTTTGACGTTCTAAAATTAGATTATTTTATTAATTAAACAAGTCGATAAACCAGCATACGCACGTAAAGTTATAAGAAAATAGACCTAATCGTACTTAAGCTGTTGTTTCATTTGATAATACAAATATTTAATAAATGTAATCGCTATTATGCTATTTCATACTTAATAAAAAAAAAACAATTTCCTAAAATAATACTGATTACATCCTATCACGCTTAGAAATAGTTAAACAAAAAGTGCCGTATTCCTTGTTGAGTAAAACATTCGTATTACAGTTTCGAAATAATCATGCTTACGCCTTTTTTCCGTTCATAAGGTTAGGTTTGGTTTTTAGTTAGGTTAGGTTAGGTTTGCTTTTTAGTTAGGTTAGGTTAGGTTCGGTTTTTAGTTAAGTTAGGTTAGGTTTGGTTTTTAATTAGGTCAGGTTAGGTTAGGTTTGGTTTTTAGTTAGGATAGGTTAGGTTTGGTTTTTAGTTAGGTTAGGTTAGGTTTGGTTTTTAGTTACGTTAGGTTAGGTTTGGTTTTTAGTTAGGTAAGGTTAGGTTTGGTTTTTAGTTAGGTAAGGCTAGGTTTGGTTTTTAGTTAGGTTAGGTTAGGTTTGGTTTTTAGTTAGGATAGGTTAGGTTTGGTTTTTAGTTAGGTTAGGTTAGATTTGGTTTTTAGTTAGGTTAGGTTAGGTTCGGTTTTTAGTTAGGTTAGGTTAGGTTCGGTTTTTAGTTAGGTTAGGCTAGGTTCGGTTTTTAGTTAGGTTAGGTTAGGTTCGGTTTTTAGTTAGGTTAGGTTAGGTTCGGTTTTTAGTTAGGTTAGGTTCTAACTAAACAAAAAAAAAAAAAAAAAAAAAAAAAAAAAAAGATCCAGACGACACCGCACTGCACACGCTGGCCCTGTGTCCGGCCTTCGATGGGCCTCGCGCCGTCCTTGTGTCTGCGCGGGGCGGAGTGGACGTCTCCGCGCTGCCGGCTGTTGTCGCAGCCGCGCTCAGCAGCCGCGCAGCGTGGGACGCACTGGCCTCCTTCTGCGAGACCGTTATGTCGCAGAAGGAGGCCGCGGAGCGCGTCCGGGAAAACGATCCGGACGCGCCCCAAATACGCCGACGTCGGGTGGGGCGGCGAAGGGCCGCGCATGAGCGCGCCCTCCCGCCCTAACCAGGGTCCGGACGGTGGCACGGGGGTGCCATCGTCCGTAGTAGAGGACCCGCGACGGGGGGCCACATTCGGTGCTACGGGTGTGGTCCCAATACAAGGCGACGAGGCCGACGCCCTTTACACGTCGGCCTCCATCAACAATGCGAAATGCAACCCGCCGGCTCTCAACTGGCCGGCGGAAGCCCGCGGTCGGTGCATGAAGTAGTACCATGCACTGCCATGCACCGACACAAAAAACGCGGATGACGTAGCACAGCGGTTGAGGTTTAGTCAGTAAGAGTCTGACACTACCCGCGGCTCCCCCCGGGGTCGCGGGTGTCCATGAGGATTCCCCCGCTTTACCAAAAAAAAAAAAAAAAAAAAGGTTAGGTTAGGTTCGGTGTTTAGTTAGGTTAGGTTAGGTTTGATTTTTAGTTAGGATAGGTTTTGTTTTTAGTTAGGTTAGGTTAGGTTCGGTTTTTAGTTAGGTTAGGTTAGGTTCGGTTTTTAGTTAGGTTAGGTTAGGTTTGGTTTTTAGTTAGGTTAGGTTAGGTTTGGTTTTTAGTTTGGTTAGGTTTGGTTTTTAGTTAGGTAAGGTTTGGTTTTATAGTTAGGTTAGGTTAGGTTTGGTTTTTAGTTTGGTTAGGTTAGGTTTGGTTTTTAGTTAGGTTAGGTTAGGTTTTTAGTTAGGTTAGGTTAGGTTTGGTTTTTAGTTTGGTTAGGTTAGATTTGGTTTTTAGTTAGGTTAGGTTTTGTTTTTAGTTAGGTTAGGTTAGGTTTGGTTTTTAGTTAGGTAAGGTTTGGTTTTTTAGTTAGGTTAGGTTAGGTTTGGTTTTTAGTTAGGTTAGGTTAGGTTCGGTTTTTAGTTAGATTAGGTTAGGTTCGGTTTTTAGTTAGGTTAGGTTAGGTTTGGTTTTTAGTTAGGTTATGTTAGGTTTGGTTTTTAGCTAGGTTAGGTTAGGTTCGGTTTTTAGTTAGGTTAGGTTTGGTTTTTAGTTAGGTTAGGTTAGGTTCGGTTTTTAGTTAGGTTAGGTTAGGTTTGGTTTTTAGTTAGGTTAGGTTAGGTTTGGTTTTGCCTATTGTTAAGGGCACCCAAAATACAAATATCCCCTACTGGGTCGCGCAAAGTAATCTGCAAAGGAAAAGACTGGCAACACAGGAGCTATTAATCGAAGCGGAAAAGCGGGGCATAGCAGTGGCGCTGGTACAGGAGCCTTATGTGGGCGCAGGAAAGAGAATGGTTAGCCACAGAGGCATGCGAGTATTCCAGGTCCCGGACGAAGCAGATGGAACTACAAAGGCAGCCATAGTGGTGTTCAAATCAGACCTGAATGTAATTCAGCACCCTGAGCTGACCACCACTAACATTGCGGTAGTCGAGATCCAGACCGAGGCATGGAAAATAGCGGTCATTTCGTTTTACTTCGAGCCTAACCAGCAGATCGAACCATACCTGGACCAATTAAGAAAAACTGTTCAGGCGCTCAGAGCAGATATCGTACTGGGAGGTGACTCCAACGCCAAAAGTAATTGGTGGGGGAGCATGTCAACAGATAACCGAGGCGAGGCTTTCGCCGGGACCCTGCACGAACTGGACCTACACGTTCTCAACGAAGGTGTTTTACCAACTTTTGATACCATTAGAGGTGGTGTACGGTACTCTAGCTACATCGATGTGACGGCATGCACTGTGGGGGTGCTGAATCGCGTAACGGATTGGAAAGTCGTTGATGACCTGACGGGCTCGGACCACAACGGTATAATCTTTAGTATAAATATCAGAAAGTCAAAAGGCACAAAAATTGAAAGAACTACTAGAATTTACAACACAAAAAAAGCTAATTGGCAACAATTTAATGAAAAATTGCTCCAATTAAAAACAGAAAATAAATTAAACAAAACAGAAATAAATAAAGTAGTAAACACTAATAATATCGATAAAGTAATAAACAAAATAAATGAAATCATAACAGAGGCATCTATACATGCCATCCCTAAAAAGAAAAATAATGAAAAATTTAACTTACCGTGGTGGTCTGAAGAACTTGCAGTCATGAAATCCCAACTCGCGACGAAGAAGCGAAGAATTCGCTGTGCAGCACCTATCCGCAGGGCAGCCGTAGTGGAAGAGTATCTGAAACACAAACAAGAGTATGAAACGAAAACGAACAACGCTCAGGCTCAAAGCTGGAAGGAATTCTGTAAGAGACAGGATAGAGAGAGCATGTGGGCCGGTATATACAGGGTCATCGGTAGAGTCACCAAAAGAGAAGAGGATGCGCTGTTGCAAAAAGACGGTAAAACCTTAGATGCTAACGACTCGGTGAAGTTACTTACGGAGACTTTTTACCCGAAAGACTCTAAGAATACGGAAACTGAATACCACCGAGAAATCAGGAAATTGGCAGATAGGGTGAACGGAGATGATGAAGATGATTCCTCTGAACCCCCATTCACCATGACCGAACTAAAGAGAGCCAGCGCGTCCTTCAACCCTAAGAAAGCGCCAGGAGCGGACGGTTTCACGGCCGACATATGCCTCGCAGCAATCAACAATGACCGGGAACTTTTTCTGTCGCTCTATAATAAATGCCTCGAGCTGCACCACTTTCCAAAGATCTGGAAGGAGGCAATTGTCGTGGTACTGAAGAAACCCGGTAAGACCACATATACAGACCCTAAATCATATCGACCTATAGGGCTACTTCCAATCCTCGGTAAGGTCTTTGAGAAAATGCTGGTCAGCCGACTCAGACACCACCTTCTGCCGAGAATGAGCGTCCACCAATATGGATTCATGCCGCAAAAAAGTACCGAAGACTCCCTCTATAACCTGATACAACACATCAGACGAGGACTTGAACAAAAGAAGATACTCACCGTCCTATCACTGGACATAGAGGGAGCCTTCGATAACGCCTGGTGGCCAGCGCTGAGGCTAAGGCTTTATGAAGAGAGGTGTCCTGTGAAAATAAGGAAGACCATAGACAGTTACCTTGCCGACAGAAGAGTCAAGGTCAGATATGGTGGAACAGAGGCAGGCACAGAAACCACTAAAGGATGTGTACAAGGGTCCATAGCGGGTCCGACCTTATGGAACCTCCTGCTCGACCCTCTCCTTAAAGACCTAGAAAAACAGGACGTCTACTGCCAAGCCTTCGCAGATGATGTAGTGCTCGTTTTCGAGGGAAAGGAGGCCTTGGAAATAGAGAGAAAGGCAAATGAGATCCTAATAAGGGTCGAGTCATGGGGAAGGAAAAATAAGCTAACCTTTGCCGCTTTAAAAACTAATGCCATGACAATTACCCGAAAACGCGCATACGATAACCCGAGACTCAGCATGGGGGGGATAAACATCGGTATGAAGGACGAAATTAAAATATTAGGGGTCACAATTGACAAAAAACTTACATTTAATAAACACGTCACAAATCAATGTCGGAAAGCAATTGGCATTTACAAAAAACTTGCAAAAGCAGCACGGGCAAGTTGGGGTCTGAGTCCTGAAATAATCAGAACAATATATGTGGCAACGGTGGAACCGATCATCCTGTACGCATCTAGTGCCTGGGCGCCAGCTGCAAGGAAATCGTGCGTCAAAAAACAACTAAACATGGTGCAGCGCGGTTTCGCCTTAAAAATTTGCAAGGCCTATCGCACGGTGTCACTGCACGCAGCACTGCTGTTAGCTGGGCTTATTCCCCTTGACCTTCGTGTACAAGAAGTAGATTCTTTATACAGGGTCAAGAGGGGGGCGCCTCTGCCTGGGTTGGGAGACAGGGAAATCGAGCAAATGGCATCCGCAATCGAAGCACCCCATCCCGCCTCGCAGACTGATCTCCAGTTCACAAACCTGGTAGACGAGGATCAACTAAAAAATAACTCTGATTACTCGGTCAAAATCTACACGGACGGCAGCAAGTTGGATGGAAAGGTGGGAGCGGCACTGGCCATCTGGATAGATGGGGCTGAAACCAGACCAGTTAAACTTGGCCTGCCGTCATACTGCACCGTTTACCAGGCGGAGCTGCTGGCAATCTGTGAGGCAACGAGGAAAATCCTGAGAACAAATGCGGACACTTTCGGGGTTTACAGTGACTCTATGTCAGCCCTTCAGACGCTAACTAACCTCGACTCCCTCCACCCGCTGGCGGTAGAAGCCAGGAGAAATTTAAGAGAGGCTTCTCTCCAAGGTAAGTCAACAGCGCTATTCTGGATAAAGGCACACGCGGGCTTGGAGGGTAACGAGAGGGCAGACCAGCTGGCAAAAGAGGCCGCTTTGAATTCCAAGGACCAACCAACATACGACCTGTGCCCAACATCATTCGTGAAGCGACAACTGCGATTAGAATCCATACGCGAATAGGACATAAGGTATCAGACGGGCGAGACCGCTAAGACAACTAAACTCTTTTTCCCCTCGGCGATAGAGGCATATGGAGCGGTGCGCAGGATGGCAACAACGTTCCTAAGTACACAAATACTGACGGGACATGGTGGGTTCGCTGAATATCTGCACCGTTTTAAATGCAAAATGAGCCCATCATGCAAATGCGACTCGAGCGTAGAGGAGACCGTCTTACACATAGTGACAGAATGCCCAATCTATGGCCGGCAGAGATTCGAGCTCGAACAAAAAATCAATATTAAAGTAACAAAGCAAAATTTACCGACACTGATGAAGGCAAAATCGAATACCGATTTTATAAAATATTTGAATTATATAACAAAACAGACAAATACAAACAATAAGCAATAAAAGTATGGTGACATAATATTTAAAGATATTACTGTTTACCATACAATGGTAACATGGGAGTATAAATAAGCATAAGTAGATATGTTTAAAATAAAATAAAGACGTTGTTAAAAATGTAAGTAATTAAGATGTAATCACTGATTAGAATGTAAGGCGTAAAAATGTAAGCAAATAAGTATAAATATAAAGTAATTAGATGAATTAAATATAAGGCGACGAAAAAACAAAAAATATTTATTAGTACGTAGAAAGTCTAGATTATGAAAAACTGTAAAATAAAGAAAAACCATTCAGTGTCAATTATTTACCCTACACTAAGACAGCAGCAACATAACAATATTAGAGATAGATAGTCTGTAGATATAATAGGCGGGCATCCCACCCGTAACAGAGAACACTAGATGAAGTATGAATGAGTAGTATGCAGAATGAAAGTGCGAGCGGAATAAATGATAGAACTGGAATGAAAAAGGCTCAACGATAGAAATAGGCTCCGATAAAGTTGGAGGTTACCGTATAATAAAAAAAAAAAAAAAAAAAAAAAAAAAAAAAAAAAAAAACCTAACTAAAAACCAAACCTAACCTAACCAAACTAAAAACCAAACCTAACCTAACCTAACTAAAAACCAAACCTAACCTAACCTAACTAAAAGCCGAACCTAACCTAACCTAACTAAAAACCGAACCTAACCTAACCTAACTAAAAACCAAACCTAACCTAACCTAACTAAAAAACCAAACCTAACCTAACAGGCCTACGGCAGTAGTCTCGGGGCAGTCTACTGTACTGGGTAAAGGCAAAGATGGTTTGCGTGGTGCTTCCGCGCGCCTCTTAATAAGGGCTGGCGAGCTGGCTCCACGTTAACGAAGAAGCTCCTTTAAAAAAAAAAAAAAAGAGCTCTCCTGTCGGGGCTTGCGCTAGATTGCGAAAGCGTTCCCGTGGCTCCCGACAATAGGATACGGAGAAGCACTCCGGCGGTTTAGCCAGTAAGAGTCCGGCACACTTCTTTGCTATCGCCCGTTTTCAAGTCCTTTAATCCCAATTGTCAAATCAGTGCAAGATCACTATCTAGCCACAGCAAAAAAACTAGCAGTATTAACTAACAGTGAAATATGTTTGTAAGACTAGAGGTTAGGATTAGGAAGTTACGAAATTAGTTTGGAACGGAACTGGATTAGGGAGCTGGCATTAAACATTATTTAGCTTTACTTTTTGTACAGCACTACACACCTTGAATACCACGGAGACAAAGTCGCGGGCAGCAGCAAGTGATTAATATAAATGAGAATTCATGTTTTTGTTTCAGTACAGTATTATTAATTACTCTTTTAAATCTTAATAACTGAAATTATAAATAGTTTAAGGATTTTTGTTAATGCCATGTTTGTAAAGCTTTTTCGAGGATTTAACTAATTTTAAGAAGTTGTCATTTTTATGTTACATTTATTAGAATAAATATGATTCAATGTTATTAGTTTTATAATTGTAACAAGGTCTGTTATGTGTAAAATTATAATAAAGTGCAATTTTCTAATCATCTGTTTTATTACACCAATTAAAAAGTCAACATTCAGGCTTAGCATTACATTTTATTTTTATTTTTTAACAAAAAATGCTGTAAACACAACACTTTGATGCTGTAAAACATAATTAAGCAAAAAAGGCCGTAAGTAGTGCTTATCTTTTGTATTTTAACATAGTATAGAACTTCATAAAAGACGTAACCATGAATAGTTAAAGTATATTCATTATTTAGAAAACGATAATTGGGGTAAATATATTTACAATTAAGGATTAGTCATAAATAAATAAGAAAAACGTCTGTAAAACTTTAATTATCAATTTATTAATAACTGAGATAATTTGAGATATTTCTAATATAATAAACAAAAAGCTTGATTTTTTTACTTTTTTTGGCATATAACAAAATATCATAGCATCAAAAATATAACAGATATACCTGGTTAAACAGTTTTTTTACTCTCCTGTAAAGTTAGTGTTTTCGTCTTACGCCTTTGTTTCCCTGGGTGTGCGATATGTTAGGTAAGAAGTGTTAAGCTAAATTGTTACTGGTCTAGTCAAACATTCGTCTTTAGCAGTCACTAAGTCAGTAAAAAACGGTATTCAGTTGAATCTAGTAGAACTTAAAGCCAAATTCGGAAAAGACTAGGCAGACACCTTAGTAGGTATATCTACTGTTATAATTATACAGCCCTAAGATCAAACCGCCGAGAATATCATACATTCGCATTCATAAATGCTCCTGTTTAATATTTTATATTTAATCCTCGATATGATCGTATAATGGGAACTTTATGGTAAACAAATTACCCACATAGAAAATTACTTTCGTTTCTGGATTCTCTCTGGGGCCATTTGAGCTCTCGAAGTACTCAAGGGGGTATAACAATGAAGATAACATCAAAATCTGCCAGTAATCGTATCCTGCCACTGTTTACGCGCACTCTCAAGCTATTTTATCCGATTGTCTTACACATTTAGCTTAATGCACTAAGATTCTTTTAGATAGTAAAAGTCGAACGAAGTAAAATTAAAGTACCCTAAGAAAAATTTTGACTAAGACAATATACCTTCTTAAAATATGAATGTTTATGGTAGGTAATTAATGCATAATGATTGCTTTCCTTAAAGATAGAGCCAAAATTCAACATAACTGATAACAATCAGAAAATACCTTTAAATATAAATAAATCGTAGTCTAATGTAATACGACACCAACACAAAAACAATGAATTATAACAAACTAGTCTGATAGTAAATGCAAGTCCGACGCGTTTCGCAGAGTACGGGCGCAGTCACTCGACAAAAATGTAATTTATGTCGTAACGAACCGACGCTGACGTAGTTAATACTCTCGTGCGGGTACAAACGAATACAAAACGAGGCCCATTTAATCCGTAACATGATTTTGCCGTAGGTACCTATTCACTACTACAATCAAGACGTAACACTGTTATACCTAGTAGTAAAGGTTATATTTTGTTGGTGATGAATAATAATTGAGCAGCTTTATTGCTCTTCATTTGTTCAGTAGATCAATCTGAATCTATATCACATTGAACACGGCTATTCGTAAACGGATTAGAATGTTAGCTGAGCCCTATATTATTATCCGTATTCACCAATCAAAATAACTTTTTATCCGCCTCTTTCTGGATTTAATAAGGAAATGTTACAAAAGTAACATGTTGGATTTCTTCAGTTATATCGCGACATTTTATTCAGTTTTGCGGTGGCAGATGCTGCCAACCTTTCACATCTCATCTGTCGTCTCCCTTAAAGGCGCCGTAAATCTGTTTTCTCTTGACTTAACCGTCAACATCGAAAATTAAATTACATGGGACTTTTAATGGCTTTCTCTGTTTCCACTGAAATTATCAGTACTCTTATGAACCATGTCTACTTGTTAATATACTACGAAAACATAAGATAGGAATATTTAATTCTACTTACAATAAAGTTAAAATTTGTTATAATCAAGATATCGAGAACTGACAGGGTTGTACCTACACAATCTTAAACCATGCGAGACATGGAATATGCCGAAAAGTCTCAAATCGGTAAAGCGTCTCGTGAATTTAAAGAATTCAACTCGAAATGTTCCTACGGAGCATTTACAGATTTTTTAAGGTAATGTTTTATTACAATTTATTAAAATGATGACGGTATGAATTATGTAGGTAAAATTAAATTTCGCGATTTTAAAAAAGCTTTTAGTTATATCCGGGTATATTCTAAGCTGATCTTATAAATGTAAATTTATTCAAAACCTTGGAAGTCACTCACAATTTAGTAATTGTTGAACGAAGATAACTTTTGTTACAAATTTCTCATCTCATTAGTGTTACAAGCCTACTCAGAAACAATTCCTAGAAAATCAAACTTAGAAAAGGCGCATTTGCAATTGTTTCTTTAGTCTGGCAATACAATTAAACTTCTTTATCAGGCAAGTATTCCTTGCACGTAACGTACTAAAACAAAGGATCTTGCATACAAATTTAAACGTGATTCTCATCATTTGTAGGTACGAATCTAAGAACTGCTACGGCTGCTACGAGTGCTACGAGATGATTTAGTATTCTTGACTCGACGAGTAAAGCAAACATCGTAGACTTTATCACTTCTAAAACCCAATAAGAGCTTTAGCTGGTGCTTGTTAAAGACATGACTTTAAAATAAAGGTTCATTTTTATTATCTGCTACTTGTAAAATCCTGAAAATTACACAGATTCGGAAGTTTCCTTTCTTCGTTGAGTTAACCTTGGAAATCACTTGGGAATATCCAGTAAATACTCGTACATACTTGTGAGATTTAAGAAACAACATTTCCACGTAGCGATTTCCGCCACGAACTCGTGCCCTAGAGATTGATTTTAATCAACGGGATGTAAATTATTACAAATCTGACAAACATGAAAAAGTCGTAAGTCGTTTCAAATACTTATGAGGGAAATTAATGAAATTTAAATCAAGTAGAGTCTTAACATGTAAATAGGTAGGTATTCATAATTTCAGTACCGAGTTCAATTTAACTTTCGTAATAAATACCCCTAAAAAGAATGACAATGCAACATAGATTCAAATATTTCCACCCGTTCGACTTACGAATGGCAACTGTAAAGCCGTCTTTTGTGCTACAACCTCACTTGAGCTGCGGGTTCAAACAAATCCTGTTTTACATATGACTGCCTATTTAGTTACGCTTGTGGGTGCAATAACAGAGGCACTCTATCACTTGAGTTCGTCGGGAAAGGTCGTATGCCCGACATATGTAGTCGACGATGTATCTTCTGCTCCGACGCCACACAGACCCATTACACACAGTATGAAAAGTGAACTGTAATTCCTTTATACAAACCTTCACGGTCGTATTTCCGCGGAGAAGGGACATAACTAACTTCAAAGCGGTGTTACCAGTGTCGGAACTTTTTATATTGCTTTAAGTCCCCGAGACTCGTCAGAATTGATTTATTGAGCTTTCAGGGTTAAGAGTTACGGGCGGCGTGATTCGCGGCTTTATGCGTTGATCAGTTTTCCGATGGCATGCCGATCTACCAATAAAATACTAGTTACGTTTGTTTTTTTTTCCTCTTATTCAATGGTCAATAATTATGATTTGTCATAAAAATTATGAAGCTGCATTAGGAAAAATACCCAGTTATATTTGCAGCATTAGATGATGATGATGTCCTCCTAGACGTTTCCGTCGACGGCGACACCCTGGCATACACTAGTAGCTTGGTTTCGGTCATGTGCTCGAATATGACTCGCGAAACCAAATTTGGCCTTGAACACGCGGTCACCAGTAGAGCAGTAAAGTTGTCCTTGCGCATTAGATAGTGTGCCTACATACTATCTCACCCCGTAACAATGTTACACTGGCCGTAACTTTGGCAAGGGAATTAAAAGTTGTGTGATGGTGTGTTAAAGTTAAATTGCTTTAACTTTCATTATGTGATGCACTGACATACTTGTCATGACAATTTACCCAATGTGTGTATTTACTACCTATAAAAGTCCAAATAAGATAGTTGAACAGTAGGAGTGTATCCGGCGAACCACAACAAACGAGCTTATGCAACGAAGTCGTATATCCCCCGAGTATCCCAGCTCGCGCCTGGTAAGTCCATTATTACCCTACATCCCACACTTATTGACAATAGGAGATTTGTCCTCACTATAAAAATAACTCTTCTGACCTAGATACGATACCCTACCCACAGTATCCACCTTTTTTTAAACTCACGTGTAATAAACATAAGGTTTTATTTTTATTGAACAACAGTTTTCCTAACCAGTGAATTTGTTGCACAATTTATCGGAATACCCTTCAGCTAATCAATGGAATGTAGCGAGCCGAGAAAATTCAGGGGTTTTGTTTTACCCGGGTACCCTATGGTATAAGAGAATAGAATCTCTAATACGTGGAAATGTATGGAATTCAATTCCATTCTACAACGAACATGAAAAGAAGATTTAATTTTCATAATGGTCGCCTGAAGTTAGAAGAAAAAACTGGAATTTGAAATCAGGTTAACATTTTCTTGTAATTTACCCAGATACCTTATATCTACTTATACAATTATTTTAAGGTACCTATCAAAGCCAAATGTAAAATTAAATACTATTCTAATTATATCTACGAACGGAACAAAAAGAAAAAGCTTTGCTCACAATGACAATACGCTCGTCGGTAACAACGTACAATTTTGTTATTTTATTTACAAGCCTGCATTTTAAATTGCAAGAAAAAGTAGATGACCCTTGATAATTTAACTAGACGAGCACTTAAAAGCTTAAAATTAAAATGTATTTTATAATGAAACCCATTTCATACCGTACTCCGTTGGGACCCCATCGAGTTTAACTAGCAACAGACTTCTGTGACTGCGTTCACTTTTACTATCTAGTCTTATTATCATAATTTTAAGACAGTTTTTTGCGTTCGTTTTGATATATAAGCTTTTCATAGAACGTTACGTAACGTGGAAAGAAAAGTTTTTGTAAGTAAAAAGGTACCCTAATTATTTCGTTTTGAAATATTATGTTTATAATCGGAATTTGTTTATGCAATAGTTATCAGTAAGAACCGCTTTGGATTGGCCATTTATCAAATTAGCCGCACTGCCTCTCTTGATTGCGGTTTGTAATTAGATTCTTAGTTGTCCAGAATTCAGACGTCTATTCCTGTTTTCCTGCTTAATATTTTAATCAGCCTTAGTATGTTTAAGAAAATGTGACCTCTCTTGCCAAATGCAAAACTTACAGTTTGTCGTTTGTAGAAAACTGAATCTACATAACCGGAAAAGCAAGGAAAATTGGTGATTGGCTATAACCAGTTCCATTTATCTTCTATCTCAAATAGTTGAGGCGCTCTTACAGGCAGAAACGTGTAATTTATGAGTCCAAAGTTTTGGACTTGATATAATCAACGAGATCTCATTTCATGATTGTATTTTAAACTCTGGGAAAAACGATACCAAAGGAACCTGACGCTACGGTAAAATAAATATCAACGCAGAACGATGTATGAAGAGAATAGAGGAGGTAAGATTTCACTCAAGAGTTTTCAAGAGTAACACTCGGCATTAAGGTATATGTGGGTAGGGTATCTTTGTTTTGTCTTTACTCATTTTGATGTAGGATGTATCATCATAATGTAGGTACTCCCAGAACGGTACAAGCTCCACTAGTACCTATACCAAATCTTTGGACCATATTTAACATAGGTACTTTAGTGTAGGACCTGACTCCTGAGTACGTAGATGCAGGGACGGCCATTTAGGCTCTCAACAATGTGGCGAAGGTGTAATTAGCATCTTACACTGAGACTTTAACACAAAAGGTAACGTTCTCCGAGTGCTTTTGCCACTACAGTTTTGAGCTTTCCGTCGTTTTACGTAAAAGGAGATATTAAGACTTTTTTGTTTCATTCTAACACAAGACGTAATTGGGTGACTGCATTGGCTATTAAACTTCTCACAAGGAACTGTAACTAACGATTTTGATGCTTAATGCTTAAATTACAACCTATCATTAAATTATATCAAAGCAATTAATTTGACATTTTTAATGGTAGATGTCAACCAAGATTTGACAATAGAGAGTAGCCCTATCTACCCGCTATAAAAAGAAAATGTCATGTATCTCTCTGAGTCTAGAACAATCGCGGTTCTAAACAACATATTACGAGGACAACGTTTTTTATTAAACGTAAAAAAACATTTTATGATATGACGACGATAGGGACTCTCATTTTGCCGCACTGACCATAACTTGGTTACGTCCCGAGTGGAAAGAATGTATGAAATTTAAAATAGGAAGAAAATAGGCATCTTTTTGTGTGTGCGGTATTAAGAAATGCAATGGGAGTACAAATTAAGCAATTGATTGTAGCATCTAGGTATTTACCTGCATGACATAAAACCTGGTAAGAACTAGTTGTTTTTTTTTTAAACATCTCCAGCTCTAGCTATGGCCAGAAAAATACTACGTACCTAAGTAAAAAATATTGCTACAAAAAAATATTTATAATTGATACCGAGATTAGGTAGGTACACTCGATAATCATAGTTTAAGGCTTACAATGTTAATAATCCACGGTAATCTATCTTCCTAGCTTGTTTCAGTATTTTAACTGAGCGTGTAATAAACGATGTTATACGTCTTGCTCTCGTCATAACGATGTTACAATGTAATGCCGGCTTTAGATCACTTTCTAACAGAGTCCGGCCATTACAAGGGACTGGCAGCTTTATTAAAGAAAACTTAGGTCGTAAAGATCGTTTTGGATGTTTTGAACCCAACTTATTAAAACTTGACCTTAACTTACATTGTCTGACCTCATTTCTAAGTCTCGCGAGGATCTTGGTTCATATATTCTTCTCTACAATTATTGTTCCTTTATAAATAGTCTCGTATCCCTTGATATTCCTTTTCCTATCCCTTTTTCTTTTTAAATGATGATGAAATGGATGATTCATTCTCGCTAACTATACTTATCCTGTCCATCCAGATTTTAAGTTCCTTTCTTAATTAAATTTTACCTTCTACATGTCATTGGCTTGTTCTAAAAAGAAGAAGAAGAAGAAGTTTTAGAAGAAAAAAGAAGAGCCAAAAAAATACATTGTCAAAAGCTGTATGTACCTCTAGAACTAATACAGATTAAGTATTTCGCTACCCTACCGTGGAAAGCTAGGGTCGATTGCGGGATGTTTGGGGCCAGATAAATGCGCGTACTTAACTTGCTTACCACGATTAGTATCAGTTTAATCGACACTAACTCAAGACATGTTTATCGTTGAAGCTTTTCTTAAGACCCTGTATTACGTAATTAAACGAACTAAACTATAGTTACTTGCTTCAAATGATTTTACTATTTATTTGTTTAACAACCTAACCTAACCTTTTTTTTTTTTAAAGACACATACGGCATTATCGTTGAAGAAGTTTCGAAATCTAAACCAACAGTTAACTATAATAAACATTTGAGATTCGAGTACCTGTATGTTAGAGGCAGCTTTTCTGCAATTCAAAGTTCCTTAAATTTAAGAAATAAAACTAGTATGTTAAAAATATATATCTATTTATTGCAAATTAAAGTGCTGGACTATAATATCTCAGTAATTAAAATACATAGAAAAATATCTATTAATAAACAACAAAAGTTAACATAAATTATCCACGTTACAATGTTCCAGAATGTTTAACCCTGGAGGAGAACTAAATAAGTCACTGATTACAATACTACGCGTATATTATTACGTACTATTATTATTGCACATATCTCTATGATTACAGTTTACTGGAGTCCCGGCTGCGTATCTTAAATCTGCAAACCAAGTTCAAGCTACAGAAAAAATCATAAGGGTTATGTCATAAAAAATCTGACTGTATGTATTGTTCTAAAAATACAACGCAGAAAAGTACACTTTCATTGTCAACTCCACAAGTCCACAGTCAGTAGTTGAACTGAAAAAAGACAATACAAGGTTGAAACACAAATGAGGTCGCTTTCGTAACGACGACTTTATTTCAACAAGACATTCAATATGGCTGATGAAGACTATCTAAACGCTCTGCCAATACATATCCTGTCCGTCTCATCCTACATATATATACTAACTCTACTAGGTATTTATAGAATAACATCATATTTCAATCATGCAAAATGCAAATGATTGAATCAAATCGAAAGCTATAGGAAATTGACATCATAGTAAGGTAGGCAGACAGTCCTGAAGTAATGCATAAGCAATTGGCGTATCATGAAAAAAATACATCCATGTGATATTTACAATAACGTCCTAAATTGTATCTATTATTGAAGATCTTACTCAACTTACCTTTTATTTTCTTCTATATTCTATGCCGTATTCGAATATCAGGGACTACCCTGATTTTGCCAACAGCACTCTGAAGGTCATTCGCGATAAGCCGTGTTGCGCCATTTTGGCTCACTGGGTCCATGTACATGTGCATGTGCCCGGTGTGTCAGGTGAGCGCGGGCGGTTTTTTAACTAAAGTTATTATATTATTGTATTTACTAACATAGTTTTTTAAGTGGTGTGATTACTAACAAAATATGGATTATTGTCTGAATTAAATTAATTTTATTTTTATTTTTATTTTATTTTTATTTTGATTTTTTTTATTTTTCAGCAGTTTCACTTCGTTTGTAGTAGGCTCTTTGGACTGGGCTAAAGAGGTAGGTATATCGGGCACTGACTCCGTGGTCGTCATATCCTGGTCAGGGCATTTATCAACTACTGTGGTTTCCTTTTCTTTATTTTTCTTTAATCTCTCCACTTGCTTGTAAGTTGGCTCGCAGCCGATGTAGTCACGTTTCACTCTGTCATGGTGCCGTCTTTCATGTTTACGTAGGTCCGACCTAAATACATAGTTATATTATTAGTTGTTTCAACACTCCTTGTAGCTTTTGATATAGGTTCTTGACAAAGATTGTTTAAACTTTTACGTTTAAAATAATGTCTTAAATCTACTACTAGCGCCTCTAGTGGCGCAATGTAAACGCGTTAGGCCCCATTAAAAGCAATCCCGTCTCAATATTGTGTTACCAACATGCAATAGGACTTACTTGTAACAGAATTCACGTCCGCAGTGGTTACAAGTGTGTTTAATGTTCATGTGAGCCACCTCGTTGTGTACGCGTAATGTCGCGTTCGTACGGAATGATTTCTCACACAACAAACACTGTGGACAATAATGTGTGTTAGTCAACACCTACTTAGTACTGTCATCTGTATCTTCATACATCTCGACTTTATACTTTAATGGGGGTAGTTGACAGAATAAATATTATTTTGATTTTTAATAAAAATACGCAAATTTTGAAGATGACATGATTTTTGCAACAGTCTACTAGTCTAGATGTGTACATAGACGCTAAATTGAATATGAACAGTAAAGACTTACCTGAAACTGTTTGTCTTGATGGGTAAGTTTGTGTTTGTTCAAGTTAGACAGGTTGACGAAGGTGGCGGGGCACTGCGCACACATGTAAGGTTTCTCGCCTGTGTGGGTACGCATGTGCAGGACTAAATAGTTCTTATGTTTACTCTTGTACGGACACAGGTCGCAGAAGAAATTAAACGTGTCTGTGTGCACGAGCCTGTAAAGAAACATATTTTGTATGTAATACTAGATTGGAGACTTTATTTTCTGACATCCTTATTGTCCTGTACTAATAAACCGATTACTGGAAAATTATACTAATAGAAAGTCAAAAAATTATAAGTGACATGCTCTATATTAACCCGATAAATATGCGCAGAACGAAGTGGGCATGGGTCAGCCATATAGTAAGTCATATAAGAAATACTAAACTTACATATGATTTTTAAGTCTGGCAATGACAGGGAACTGTTTGCCGCAGGTGGGACACTTATGCGGCATGACCTCTTTGTGTACGTGTCGCATATGCTGCGCGATGCTGAGCACGAGCTGGCCGCAGATGTCACACGCGCGACGCACACAGCGGCGCTCGCGGCGGTGAGACAGAAGCTCCTCCTATTTATTTCAGTTATTGTCTTACAGACGCGTCTGATACAGTGATCATAAGCATGGTCGTTATAACAAAGATACTTGCTTTTAATACAATACAAACAAATGAAAACTAATCATCATGCAGTCTTTTTCATTTGTGTGTGATTGAATTTGGAAATCAAAAGTTTGCCGATATATGTATTTTGCAAGTATGTGTAATAGTATACAATAGTGTAGGTAACAAGCTTTCGGCAATTTTGATGCCTCAAGCCTTACTTTTTACAGGATGAATAAAATTCGGATTAAATTTTGATACCTACTTATTATACTGTAGCATCCTTGACTACTATTTACATTTACCTTTGGTAAGCAAAAGTAATGCAAACAAGAGGTTTACAGTAACATTACTATTTGCTGACCATTTCAGGAGTAACCTTTTGACAGTTCCCAAAGAACATAAGAAACATGTAAACTGTGATTTTCTAAATATAAAAATGTATAAATACCTTATCCAGATAATGTAAAATTTACCTCATTTGGGAATGTTAGACCACAAGGTGAACATTTGAACTGTTTGGTTTTTGGTGATTTCTTCTGCAGTGGTTTTTTTATCATATTTTGTTCTTCTTTCTTCTTTCCTGCTTTCTTTACTTGTTTTATCCTCTTCTGTTTAATTAGATCAAGTGTCCGTTGCTTATTACATCCGCCTTTTGGATTTGATGATAAAGAATTGCCTGTGACAATGTGAATACAATTAATACAAATATGTGTGAATTTTTAATCAATTTACTTATCAAAAACCATAAAAATGTGAAGCTATTTCAGCGCAAAATATAGATTCCTTTATTGTTTTAAGGATCCATTATTTATTTATTTTTTAATTAATCACTCAATAAGCTGGTTATCGCGGTAGTATGGCACAATGGATGTTTAAGTATTTAATAAGAAATAAGATTTGTAAATATGCATGCTTTGATATTCCTGAAAAATAGATAACAGGAAGTGTTTAGTCACCTGTAGGAAGTAACATCTTCCTAAATTTTTTATCAGATACTTCACATGTCCTTTTAAATTTCAAACTTAATTGGAGAGTCTCCAAACAGTTGGTGCATATATATTTGGGTAAGAAATCACTTTCTTCTATCTGAAAATTACAAGACTTCTATAAATAAAAACTATTCTCTCTGTTATAAAAAAATAAAATCTTCTTCGTTTAAACTGGCTTGAACAGTGCAACCTGGTATATATGGAAGCTATAATGATCCATGTGTATTTCAAAGTGTAACAATATCAATATGTTTATCTTTTTCTTATTATAAATATTAGAGATCAAAATACAAGTATTTACATACTTGTAATTTTTTTGATAAATTTCGGATCATGTCTGTAAATAGGTTTCAACTACTTTACTACAGTACAATCTAACATTCATTCACTTTAAAGTACAAGTATAACAAGTAATGTTATTGAAGCTTTCTGCTGTGCCTACACTACATACAACATTAAAATATGATGTATCTTGTACAGCAAGTGTGTTAAAAGACCAATTTTTAAACTGTACTTACAGATATGTTTGTAAGACTTCGAACTGCACTCATAATCTCACAGCCATCAATTTTATCACTGAGTGGAATACATCCGCTTCGAGCACACACCCTGCATATCAAGTCTTTGCCTAAATTAATTAGTTTTTTTCTGTAAACAATAAAACATGACAATAGTAAACACAAATACAGAAAAAATGCAACAGAGTAGAAATGATTAAGAATTTATTTTAGTTTACTGCATGTGATACATACTTGGTCTCAGACATCAACTTTTGCCAATGGTCATCTTGATCAGCACTAACGTTCCCCTCATTTTCAATAGGTACATTATAAGGATACTTTAATATATTCATCTTTGAAAGCAATATAACAATAAAAGTTCGTGTTTTATAAATTTTATTTAATTTGAATATTATAAAAACTCGTCAAAAACAGTTGATTCCACTACAAAAATGAGGTTATTTGTATGTTTCAGGTTTATCAACATTTCCAAGATTGTGTCCTAAAATGACAGAATTGACAATGGACTGACTGACTGACATTGACGTAACATTTTATTATTGTTGTTGTCCATCCATAAACGCTGTTTATTGTTCGCCAAATCGATAAGCTACGAGACTTTTGAACGTACTTTGCTGGTATGCTCAAAAGTCTATAATTTTCCCACGTTATAATTTTAGAGCATTAAACCAACCGGAGTAGTAATGAGTTAAAAATAGTTACAGGAATGCCCACTTGACAAGTTTTCACACACCTCATTATAAACCTACTAAACGCTAGGAGTCAAGTATATAATTTTCTTTAGAAAATGAAATACTAAAATTATTTAATTATAAACTTGCCAAGTGCGCATTCCTGTAACAATTTTTAACTGAGGTATGTGTATAGAACTTGGTACTTATTCAGATCTTACTTCTTTTATAGGAGAAGCATTCTCATATTATCGAACTTGGCAGCCTTTTACATCTATGTTTTGGGTGGGATTTCATTTATTTTTGTAAAAGGTAGTTAACTACATGTCTCATTTACTGACGAGTGGCTAAGTAAAGTATCCGAATCCGACCGACAACTTTATTTTCTTGAATTTTTAACCGTGGATTTAGCGCATAGGTATTGGTTTGGTAGTGACCCTGCTTTGCACGCCGTCGTCGCGGGTTTGATTCCCGCGACAGACAAACACAGAGGTTTGTCATGTGTCGGGCGCATTTATCAATAATCTATATGGGTATACATGTAGGTACCAACTTAAATAAGTACTTACTTATTATTTATTCATTTTCTTCCCTTTACCTTGACCTAAAGACCTACCTCCATGCCAAATTTCAAGTCAATACGACCATTGGAAGTGGTCTAGGTTTTTGATGAGTGAGTGAGTCAGTCAGTCAGTCAGTGAGTGTATAGTAAAAATAGCGATTTTCTGATGTCAATATCTCAAGACCTACAATAGATATATTAATGAAATTTTGTATTTTAGATAAGTAAGGGGGTCTCAACAAATAATAGAAATTTGATATGCGTAAGTAAAATAGATTTTGAGTTATAGGGGGGGTCGAAATTGGCCCGAAATGGTTCGTGTAATATAACCCACGGCCGGTGTGTCGCTTTTTTGCTCGAATTTAGCGGACACACTGCCGTGTGTCTAGACCGGCACGGATCTTGAGCGCTGGCCTTGACAGGCGCAGAAGTAAGTTTTTGGGTCTCATCGGATCTATGTACCGGTGCACGAGGGCATGGGGGACGCTTTTTTATACCTTTGGCAACGGCCAGCGGGGAAATCCTAACAATGGCGGTTCCGGTTGGTTTAACGCTCAGTGGTTATTATTTAACTTAGATTTTTCTTCAAGTATACTAAATTGTTTATGTACTGCGTCTGCGAGTAGATTCCTTAGTCAAAATAATTTGTTAATAAAGTAACTTTCATTCTTAGGTTTCTTGCATATTTGTTGCATTTGCTTGTTATTAAATGTAAATCTTTTTCAAATTTATTGGATCTTAGGAGTGCTTACCTAAAAAACGGATTCATTTTTTGTTTCATGCATGTATCATATTTTATTGATGCATGAGAATTTATAATATGAACTTAAAGAAATAACGGTGTAGTGTGGTATTAGTTTTTCTTTAATAACTAGGTTTGTGGGTATTGGCAACGCGGGGAATTCAAAAAGATAGATGGTCTCACTCAAGGAAAGAAATGGAATGCACATTAGTTAACTGGAACTTATTTGTTCTAAAGCCATTTTCAATCTTGTATTCATAACCTTTACTCAGACACCCCACGACGAAGTCTTGGAACTGTTAAATAAATGTACGTACCGGCACCGACACTGGTAGCATATTTTTTTGTCTTAAACTGAAAGTTTACCTATTTACTCAAAATGAGAAGGGTAAAGTTTTACGAGCGTTAAAGTATGTTCATTACTTTAGTGCTTCAGGCAGCCCAAATTGTTAGGTTACTTTTTAAACGAGCGGAGTCATTGAATTCGTATTTTTTTGTTGTTGTAGGATTCAACTTAAGGTAATAGACAGCCACGTTATTCCTGAGCGTCAAATGTTATAAATTCAGCCAAAAAATACCGTCTAAAGAAGAAATAAAATTCATATATGGAGATTATTCATATCTATATTTACCTATATATGTAATTTCTTAATTGGTACATAAACTATACTAGATTAAAATATCTAGGTAAGTATTTAGTTTAATTGTCATTATTTCAATGTGCGTTTTCCTAACGGAGACATTTCGAATTTTATAATATGATTAAATATGAAATTCGAAGTTTTTCTGTTAAGACAATGCACACATTATTTAGTAAATGATATACTTCAAACTAAGTTTACGTTGAATAAAATTTCATATCTTATTGATATTACCTAAACAAATGCATATAGTTATAATTGCTCAGTTTTCCTTAAAAATATCCGATTCCCGGCTGAGATTTGTACAACTCCACTTCATCTTTCTTCAAAGCCGAGAGTTCAGGCCTAGAAAAGGAAAAATCTTATTAGAACCACGACAAAAACAGTAAGAAGCAACGTTCTAAAACATATCACAGTAAAATGTACTTACAAAGACAACTCCACACTCTGTTGTTGTTGAACTGAAACAGGACAATACAAGGTTAAATCATACGTGACATAGACTTTCACAGTAAGATAATATTTTCTATAGTTTGGCCATTACAGCTGTACCGCGCCTTAGGAAGGCGCGGGGCGAGACGGGGGAAGCATCGGCCGATGCGATTGGTCAGTTCGCCATCAACACTCATGGCGGTCGCAAGTGTGGAATTCAAATTCAAATTCGGACCGAACTGTCTATGTCAGAAGCACATGAGATTAATATTCAAATATGTGTCATGCGATATCTCGTGATGTTAAGACTTATTGAACAAATTGTCTTCGAATCCAATAAATTCAAACTTTTTACTAACCAAGTCCTGATTTGAAATCATATTATACTAAGCTTTAGTACAATATGACTATATTTCATTTATATCTAACTAGCTGTCACCCGCGGTTTCACCCGCGGTTTCACCCGCGGATCATCTTAAGTTATTATACATAGCTGTGCCCGCGACTCCGTCCGCGTGGAATTTGGAAAATATCATTAGTGGCCTAACAATTCGAGAGGGTCATTAGTCCGAGGAAAATCTTAACACCGCGATTCAGAAAAATGACGTATTTGCACAACGCCATCTATGGGTGAATAGATAAAACGTCCACACAAAGCGTGTTAATTGTGCTAGCGGCATTTTGCTTTTTAGTAATTTTACATTATCTCCGAAACTGTATGACCTATTGATATACTGTAAATGGCAAATCATATCTGTATGATGTCGTTGTGATACTGAAATAATTTATTTTGATCATAATTAATATTTTATTGCTTAAATAATCAACCAAAGTAAGTAAGCCGATTTTTTTTTTTTACGTTAAAAGACGTATAAAAGGTAAAATATAAAAGATAGAGATATGGTGTCGCGGACTTTTTTGTAGAAATCATTAAGACAAATCAGATTGCCATACATTGTTTTCAATTTTAAGCAACTGTTTAGGCAGCGCATGCATATGTTTCTGTTTTATGAGCAATTTTTCTCCGACTTGCTAGACAAAAGTTGTGATATCTCGGTTAATATACATGTTATAAAAATAATTTATAGCCTATAGCACTCAGGAATAATGTAGCTTTCTACCAGTGAAAACATTTTTAGGATTGGATCATTAGTTCCAGAGATTACCCCCTACATACAAACTTACAAATTTTACCTCTTTATAATATTAGTATAGATTAACTAAGTAAAAAAACATAATATATGGTTAAATGAAATTAAATATTTAGGTATATTTAATTTCAAACTAACTAATTAACCTCACTTCATCATTCCCCCTGCCCTTATCCCAATTATTATTATTTGGGGTCGGCGCAACACGTCTTCTAGACGTGTTGCTTAAAGTTTTGGCTATGGTTTTATAGTCGGCCGCCTGCCTGACACTAACCCTCTTTGGGAATGCGATTGTTGGTTGTTTACCCGCCACCATTCGGGTGACCCAAGGTGCTTATTACAGTGCACTGGGTCTTAAGGTCCATTAGTCGCCTTTTACGGCACCCAGTGGAGGATATGGGGTGGTGCTATTCTTTATATCCGGACACCACACGGACTAATTAAGTAATTAACCTCACTTAAATAATTTAATTTCGTCGTGCTTGTAGAACTGCAACCTGATATCGTAAGATCTATCCGACAATATCTATCTCATGTGAACTCATGCATTTTTCTCCTCGGCCCCCACCTCGCCGCGCATTCCTAAGGCGCGGTACAGCGGTTGTGGTCAAACTATACTACATAATATTTTCCAATAGGCTATTTGACAAAAAAAAACTATTTAGTCCGTCAGGTAGATTTCAAAAAAAGATTGTATTCAATCAATAAAAAAATACAAAGACGCAACAAAGATGGTGGAAGTGGGCTACCAACGCAACGTCACTTGACAGTAAGAAGTGACTTGTATGTGACGTCACACGGGATGTCAACATACGGGGTATCGTCTTATTTTTACAACAAAAAATTAGATGATACCGTATGTTGAAATCCGTTGACGTTGCGTTGGTAGCCCACTGCCCACTTCCACACTTTTCACCACCTTTATATTTTTTTTATTGATTTCATAAAATAAAAAATACGTATCCAATATTTTTTGGAAATCTATCTAATGGACTAATGATTTTTTTTAATCAAATACCAAATTATCCTAGTGGGCCATTGGGAATGCAAGGGGTGCGACGTCAGCTTTCCATTTTCTTTTATTTATTATAGCAAAAAAAAATATGAATCTAAAAGTAATAAATGTATTGCTCAATTGAACTTACAGCTTTGGTGTTTACCTATACTCTAAGATTGGATCTTAAGAGAAACCGTTATTTGTATTAAAATATAGGACTAATCAATAACAATAAAGCAAATATTCAATTTGAAGTTAGTGAGTTCTTTGATTTAAAAAAAATACAATGCAGTTGAATTTGACACTGGTATTTTGAAGTTTAAAAATGTTCAATGATTGTAATCATTATATACATACATAACTTACCCATCTGTTGCTGTTGTATCATGCTAACATCAGGGAAGTACAGGGCGTGGTTGGTGATAAACTCCTTGGGCTGGTCTATATAGGTGGGTTGGACGACGGGCACAGACTGGGTAATCGTCATCTCTTGAGAGCGCCATTTATCGATAGTCTCATTCTCTTGTATTTTCTGCAGTCTCTCCACTTGCTTGTAAGTTGGCTCGCCGCCGATGTAGTCACGTTTCACTCTGTTATGGTTCCGTATTTCGTGTTTACGTAGGTCCGATCTAAATACACAATAACATTATTACTTCATTCGGTACAGCAATTTATAGGAATAATATATTTTAGTACATAAATTCAATTATCACAGTTTCTATGAACATGGTTAAATAGGGGATTTTTTCGTTCAAATTCAAAGGTATGTATTAAAAACAGAAGAAACTAAATCCATTCGAGACTTTCTGTCCTTAATGATGAATACAAGTGTATGTTGCTCTGTGCAATACTTACTTGTAGCAGAATTCGCGTCCGCAGTAGTTACAGGTGTGCTTAATGTTCATGTGTGTCGCCTCCTGGTGTTCCCGCAAAGCAGTGTTGGTTCGGAACGCTTTATCGCACAGCATACACTGGGGACCAAATTCACATATTAATCAAAATATATGGAGTTTAGATTTTGTACATATGTGTTCACTTATGTTAGGAGTCAATAGGTATTATTTAAAATAAATCCTTAAAAAATTGATGATATAAAAATAAAATGATGAAAATAAAACACAAGATTATTTATGTTTCATATCAGGGAAAAGAAATACACGAATTTGGAGGGACTCCTGTAATTTAAATCCACTTTTATCTGGGCTTCTAAGCCAAACATAGCGTCACAGCGCACAACACACTGTGGAGCGACGTTTATTCTGCAATGGCTATACCATACTCTCAGGTCCTCAGGGCTGCGAGAATAATGATGCAGGGTATAATTAAAACACTCACCTTGAACTGCTTGGCCTGATGTGTAAGTTTGTGTTTGTTCAAGTTGGAAGGGTTGACGAAGGTGGCGGGGCACTGCGTACACTTGTACGGCTTCTCGCCTGTGTGGGTACGCATGTGCATCACCAGGTAGTACTTGTGTTTGCACTTGTAAGGACACAAGTCGCAGAAGAAGTTGAATGTGTTTGTATGAACAAGCCTATAAAGAAAGAAGGACTGTATATATGCAATATACATATAAAATATTCATGTAGGTTTACATTATAGCAGTACCTAGATGTACCAGTAGTATAAATAATTACTTTTAAATTTATTGTTCTCTCCACCATTTTTTGTTTTTATTCTTATGATTTCAGAATTGCTACTATGTTGTGTATCTCTTTAAGACAGCTATTTTGTCTTCGCAATTTCGACTACTACTTTAAAAGACAATGTACACTTAATACAGATTAATTCTGGTTTTGAGCAAGAGTTTTGTAATTAAACACTAAACTTACATATGATTTTTCAGTCTGGCAATAATTGGGAATTCTTTGCCACAGGTGAGACACTTATGTGGCGAGCTCTGCTTGTGGATGTGTCGCATATGCTGCGCGATGCTGAGCACGAGCTGGCCACAGATGTCACACGCGCGCCGCATACACTGGCGCTCGCGGCGATGAGCCATGAGCTTCTCCTATGCATACACACAGGTTCAACAAAACTGTGATTGTGTGATAATTGTCATAAGTGCAATGGTTTAAACAGTTTCAATGTAAATAAATTGTGGTTTTCCATGGCAAACATGTAGGTCATAAATATGTCAATTTTGCTAAAGTGAATAGAAACAATATAAAACCAGCAAAGTGCAAGATAGATCCTTAATAAAATTTGTAGCTTTCTAGCTATCACAGTTTATGAGATACAGCCTGGAGACAGACAGCGGATGCTTAGTAATAGGGTTCTGTTTTACAATTTTTGTGCTTTATGCTTTTGGTTGGATGACTGCATGGAAGACTGGAAGGAATCTCCAAGTTATCCCATCCTTAATGTTAATTACACTAATTTGTCTCAACAGCTAGCAAAAGTAGTAAATGTAACCTTATTGGGGAATATCAAATCACAAGGAGAACATTTGAACTGTTTAATTTTTGGTGATTTCTTCTCCAGCATTCTTTCAATCCTCATTTGTTCCTTAGCTTCTCTCTCCTCTCTTCTCATCCTTTTTTGCTTGATTTGGTGCAGAATCAGTTGGAAATCATGTTTGGAATATGGATATGATGGTTCAGGCACACCTGGGTCAATATAATATATAGATGTTAATGTATAACATGGGTAAGGCTATTCTGATTAAAATTAAGAACTTTCATGGCTTTCATAACAATAAGAGAAAAGTAGGTTTTATTAAGTAATACAAATATGTTGGAAAATATGTACATGTGCACAACTGTTTGTCTTGATAGTCCTAAAATGATTCATAGCTATTTTTTACCTGTGGGGTGTATTATCTTCCTAAACTTTTTGTCAGATTCTTCACATGTTTTTTTAAAGGTCAATGCAAATTTAAGAGTTTCCAGGCAGTTGGTGCATATGTATTTTGGCAAGGAATCATCAACCTCAATCTGAAATTTACAAACATTGGTATTACAACTTTAAGATGTCTATAGATCAAGTAAGAGTAGGCAAATATAATAACTTATACACACACCTTCACTTTCCAGTGTTACATTAATAATTTAACTGCAAAATAATATCTACTTCAGTATCCTAATTATTTATTAAAATAATTATTACTCAAATATATAAATATTTTAAAGCATTTAATAATTTGTGTGCTGGTGATAGAAAAAAACAGCTGTAAAAATATACTTACAGTAATATTAGTCAAACTCCGGATTGTGCTCATAATTTCATAGCCATCAATTTTATCACTGAGTGGAGTACACCCACTTCTAGCACACACCCTGCATATCATATCTTTACCTAACTGAACCGTTTTCTTACTGTAAATGAAACACATTAAATTCATACAGTTTCTACTACATAATATTGTATATACAAACATCGCGAAACAAATGGAACAATGCAACAAAGTAGGTTTAAGAGTTGTTTTCCGCACGTAATACTTACTTGGTCTCAGACATCAACTTTTGCCAATGATCGGTACTACTGCTGCTGCTGCTCGCCTCATCTGTCGCTTCAATGGGCACATTATAGGGATACTTCAATCTGTTCATCTTTGAGAGCATTTTCTTTGTTAAGTAGACTGCCATATTGTCGGTTTAAAGTAACACAGTTTGTGTTGAATAAATATATATCTTTTACTTAGCAATAAACTACAAGCATTTCACGCCACTAAAGAGGTTTATTTGTAACTTTTTCATTTTTTTGATATTTAAAAGATTCGATGATAAAACAACATGATTTCATCAGTCCCAATCCATGAAAAGTTGTTGACAGTCAAGAACCAGAACTACCGGACTGGCTAGCAAGTAGCGGGCTAGCGCCTTTCCTTTTGAGTCTATCAATGATATTCTCAAAGGAGTATAGATATAAATATTGTCATTGGCCATTTCACTACACCACAGATAATAATGGTAATGAAAGCAACTATTATACACTTTACATATTGTTCACACAACTAAAATAAATATCAAAGATTCGAAAAATCGATAGATATCTAATTAGACCTATGACCAAGTTTCTTCATAATGTATTTTTTATCCAAGCACAATGTACGAACGAAAACACTGCTGACTCTGGTTCAGGTCGGTCAAACCCAGTCAATCAATGTCACTGTCATAATTGTGTCATATGGGAATCGCTTTAATAATAAATAGCTCGAAGGATAGCTTTGATTACCCAAATATAAACTGGTTTGAATGAAACAGTTGTTGATTACTACTTTTTACAGTATATATAGATATAATTAGGCATAAATTCAAACAGGAAAGTTATATACTTTTGCAGTAAGTGTAACGCAACCAGCATTATAGGTACCGTTTGTTACTCAACATAAACTGTATATCAACTGACACAATATAAAAACAATATTTTGTTGTTGCTACTTATTTGTTAATTACGGGAATTTAAAAACATTTTGTTGTTAACGAAACCTTACATAAAATGACTTCTCTTCTATTGCTCAAATCAATGTTGTTTGCCAATGCACTGCAGAAAACAAAAAAGAAGAAGAAAAACAAAAAGAAAAATATGTAAGTATTGGGTACCACTAATATCTTTTGACTGGTCATTAACAATCCATCATTCCATCTTATGTTTGCAATTATTTTACACAAATTTCTTGTCATTTCAGACGTAAAATTAAGAAAGGAATTTTTAGCATGTGCAGAATATGCAATGAAGAAAAAGGGAATATCCCAATATTCAACAACATTGTTACTCCAGACTTACCAGAAGAAATCAAGAATTTTTCTGGTGTTATAGTAAGTTCCTTTTTAATATATTATTTTCTTTCTTTGTAAACTTATATTTTTCTATAAAACAAAATTCTAAGTTGTTATAATATTCTTTTATAAACTACTCAGTTCTTATAAGCTCTTTGTTTTTCTGTTCTTCACCGCTTATGTTTCAAGTTTATCCCTTATTGCTGTTTCCAGTAGCCCTAATTATATCCCAGGATTATCCAAATACTTTGAACTTTATATAGTGGTTAGAAAAAGATTGTAATTTTTATTATTTCAGGTAAGTAAAACAGACAATCTTTCAAAAACTATGTGTCAAAATTGTTTGGACTTGCTGAATGGATGCATTATGTTTAGAGATATTTGCAGAAGTACTAACGAGAAACTGATACAATTATCAATACAAAAAGGTATTCTATTTTATTCCATCTATTCTTGTTTATGGATCTTATTACATTTTTACCAGCTGGAAAGTGTCTGGTGTTCAAAAACCTGAAGAAAATCTAGGGAGCGTAATTAGAGTATAATAATAAAACGAACTTTCTAATATATTTTTTTTAGTTCCAGAAATCGGTATCAAGAATAAAGACTGTAAAGCCGAGAGTACTGAAGGATCTGAAACTGTTTGGGTAGGATCTGCCAAGGGTAGGTTTGTGAGCACTTATCTTCATGTCTAATGCTTTGGTCAAAGTTAATAACAATAACATCCACTTTAAGATGAGGCGATAAAAGACTTGGATATTGTTGAGGGTGACACCAGCCTCATAACTCCTCCGGAGCCCCCTGATCCACCTCACGCTGACAGTGAAGATGACTACAACATTCCATCGCCGGTATTCTCTGATGATATTAATGCTGATCAGTCTATATGGGCCTGCATTAGTTGTCATCAAGGATTTAATGACATGGTTAGTGTATAATGTATTAGCCCAGTCAAATTAGGTAAAATAAGGGGTCAACCTCGGAATGTAAGATAATAAGCTGAAAATTGGTGAGAACCTTTGTTTGGTCGCCCTAAATATTGTCTCAAAAGTCACAAGTCCTATCGTGTCCGCGTCTTAAGATATTCAAGGTCAAAGGTCACGAAAAACAATTTTTCGCGAAAATCTCGGTTCCCATTGCTTAAATGATATTTTCACCAATATCAAAGTTGTGGAGTATAAAATTCTCTACAACTTTTGTCTATACTTTTTTTTATACGATCAACCGTTTTTGAGGTAGAGCGCGACGAGTGCGCAGCGTACAGTCATATAATATATGAGGTAAATGCAGGGTCAAGCGTGGGTTTCGGTTAACAGTACGTTGTATAAAATCAATTATTGACAAAAAAAAAACATAATTATTAAGTAATGCCCATTATTTCTGTACATAATAGGTCAGTGAAAAAGTCTTTTCGCATTATAGTAAGTATGAACTTGTAATAAAATCTTTCTCTCTCTAATAAAATTAGAATTTAGAATTATGTTCTTTTAAATTTTAACTCTCAATGGTACCAAAACCAGCCAGATACTAATACTATAGCCAAAAAAAAATTATTACAAGTTCATACATATTATAATGCGAAAATACTTTTTCCCCGACCTATTATGTACAGAAATAATGGGCATTGCTTAATAATTTTATTTTTTTTTGTCAATAATTGACTTTATACAACGTACTGATATCCGAAAATCACGCTTGGCCCTGCATTACCTCATATATTATATGACTGTATGCTGCGCACTCGTCGCGCTCTACCTCAAAAATGGTTGATCGTATAAAAAAAAAGTTTAGACAAAAGTTGTAGAGAATTTTATACTCTACAACTTAGATATTGGTGAAAATATCATTTAAGCAATAGGAACCGAGATATTCGCGAAAAATTGTTTTTCGTGACCTTTGACCTTGAATATCTTAAGACGCGGACACGATAGAACTTGTGACTTTTGAGACAATATTTAGGGCGACCAAACAAAGGTTGTCACCAATTTTCAGCTTATTATCTTACACTCCGAGGTGAAACCCCTAATTTGACTGGGCTATATGTTCTAATTGGGTTTTGAAAATCCTTTATAATTCAACTACAAGCTGCTTTCTTCTAATTTGAATGAAAGTTTGATTTACTCACTATTATAAATTTGTACTTAGATCTTAAAACAGAATTATATTCAAAACTGGTACAGACGACAGTCAATTAAAAAATATAGACATGGAAAAGCTTGCATTATAACAAGGGTTTTAAACATTTTCCTAACAGGAGTCGTATAGCTCTCACTTGAAAATATGCAATGCCCAAGCTGAAGAGCGCAAGCCACCGGAGGAGGTCACCAAACGGAAGTTCCTGTGTGATATTTGTGGCAAGACAACTTCAGCCAATGCCAGTCTTCAGATACATATGTAAGTATGTTATTTCACGGGCATTTATAGTATTGCTAGAAAAGTTATAATGTGTACAAATACACAATGCATTTAGCATGTTAAAACTGTACTTACACAAGATAAACAGGGTCTGTGTATAAGTTGTAGGAACAATTACAATCAGTCCATAAAATATGACTGTTGTCACTTTTTACAGGGGTACCCACGAAAATGTGTTTCCATTCAAGTGCGACGTTTGCCCATACCAAGGCCGAACAGTGGATTTGCTAAGAGTTCATAAGAGATCACATTTGGCCGAGAAACCGTATAAATGTCCACAATGTCCTAAGGCCACTACTACAGCTAGCAATCTCGCTAAACATACGCGACAGGTGCACAGCTCCGCGAGGCCATACAAGGTAAAATGTTTACTGCTCAAGATTCACACAACGCCGTCTAGTCTCAAATTAAGCATAAACATAGCTTTTATATACTATACCAGATTCTAAAGAAATTTGGAACAGGTCGAAAATAAGTAACTAATATCGAAAATCAGTTATACGCCGGATATATATCAATACCAGACAGATATAGGCCGTCGTTTTACCCGTGTAGAGGAATAAAGTAAACTATGTCGTTTCTTGGGATTCAAGCTGCTCAAGTTTCCCCATACTAATTAACTAAATCCATTAAGTGGTTTTCCGTAAAAGCCGAACAGTCACAATGAGTTACTTTCTCAAATTCTTATTTAGTGTGGATCAGTAGACGTCGACAATGTTAAATTTTTGTTTATTTTTCTATTTCAGTGTACTTATTGCGATAAAGCATTCTCATACCAACATGACATGAAAAGGCATATCAAAGACATACACCTGCGACAAGGAACAGTTGAATGTGAAATCTGTTATAAGAAGTTTAACACTAAGTAAGTATGACAAAAGCAAACCATTGCATTCAGTAAATTATTAAAATGTATTTGTATAATTTAAAACTGCTAAGTCGTGGTGGCTTTGCAGTTTTATGTGTGGATTTATTCACGAGGTGCAGGTTCGACTCCTAGCACAGGCAAGTACCAATAGGACTTTTAAAAGCTTTATGTACTTTCATCAATATTCTAAGACACTACCGACAAATTTCGTGAAGAAACCTGGATTTCAGATATTGGAATTTGAAATCGCCATATCGCTACATATATAGGCTGGTTTATTATTATTATAAAATGTACCATATTGTTTTAGAAAAATATTACAAGGACACAGATGGAAGGTCCACAAGATCAAAGGCGTAAGACAGGGTCGTCTGCCGTCGTACTTACAATATCAGATGGTGGAACAAGTAACTGAAAATAATGAGGTCATTAACGACCGCGACGTTATCAATGCGGTGCCAAACGGTAACAACGAATGTGGAACTAAAATACAAAGAAGTTCGAAATATGATCATAAGGACAAACGATAGCCAAACTTTACCATTACGAATAGTTTGCTTTGATATTTTATGTATAGCATTATGCTGGTCTTTGAAACAAACGAAGTATTATTAAGTCAAAAAAGTGTATTAAAATTGCTGGGAAAGTTACACGGGACGATACTATTTTTTTTAACGTAATGCTATGCTGTCATGTTAACTTAGTTGTACTATTCTTAATATAAATGTTGAGGTCTCCTGTAAGTGAGGGAGCACACTTGCCTTGCACCTCTTTCTATCTTATATTTTCTTTATCATGTTCTGTGTACATCTGTTGTTGGAGATACATATAATAAGAAATAAATGTTATCTCTGTCATTGTCAAGTGGAATGATAAAGACAGCATCACATCATAGTGTGAATATTCGTACAGTCGATATATATTGTCGGGTATAAGTCATTTTGCAATAACTTCATAGTATCGATTCACGCAGATCATTATATTAAAGATAGGTTTGACTGCGTTTAATATTACTTATCGAAAAGAGGCTAACTGTGATGATACGTAAGAAAAAATATATAAAGACGCTCCCTCACCGGGAGCATTCGCGTGTAATGTAATGTTACACGCGAGAGTCGAGGATTACATCGGTGAGGGTGGAGAACCGAGCATTACAATGCGCACCTTGTAGTGATACAATGTGAAATATTTTGATACAACTTGTAACATCAATGCGCTCTTTTATTGTTACGTCTGACCATGTTTCATTACAGGAGAACGCTCGTCGGTCAGGGAGGTAGTATTGTAATGTAATGCTCAAAATCGAATCTATATGTTACATTACACGCGAATGCTCCCGGTGAGGGAGCGCTTTAATATGGATCTGATAAGTTGCAGTAGTTCTATACCACTTAGGTCAATCCCTGACTTAGCCTTAAATATGTTAGTTTTTCTAAAGTTATCAATGCGCTGTCCATGTAGCCAATTTTTTTAACATAGCAAATTCTTCATAGAAATCCTGGTTATGATTATACGAACAAACTGTTAATTATTTCAATATACAACGTGTAACGGAAATAACGTACATCCACAGACACCCCAAAAAGAATATCCTTTTTTATCCACAATTAATGTATTGAAACATTTTTATCATTTTCTTAGATATTTGTTTTTATTACATATTGTCAGAATAATTTGTACAAATAATTGGCAAAACGCGTGGGCGCCCTATTGCTCAATACGTTACTTATAGCCTATAGCCTTATAGCCTTATTGCATCGACTTAAGGCTCATTTTCGTTTACTTCGAGTGCTTTATGAAAATAGTGTCTACAATTTAATTATTTCTAAATAATTTTTTGGTAAAAAAAAATATTTATTTTTATTAATGAAATGGATTCTGTTATCGATTCTGAACAAAGTAGTTTCAGGATGTGCGTTAATTATGTTACACGGTGTATAGTTACTGGATATTACTAGCTTAGATACAAGCGGAAGTTAGTGAGTTAGTATTAAGTAATGATGATGACTGATATTTGTATTTTACTGGAGCGTTCTAATGTAAAAAAAATCTCATCTCCTGAGATATTCGCAATATTTGAAACTGGAGGCAGTACTTAATTAATGTATGTAAATTAAGAATTCCTTTCTAGATGCAATTATTAATTGTTACTGTATGAAATAGGTACATAATCTAATGTAATAAATTATGATAAATCAGTTTTAATTTATGTGCTTCATTATTTCTTTTTTTAAATAAATAATATATTATACCTTCTTTATCATAGCTATTTCATTTTATTTATGCCATTGTACCTCATTATTGATAATTAAGTCATTTTATAGGACATTAATACTATCAAACTGATTGTTAATTAAAATGTTTTGTTCTGAACATTTATAATCGACACGGCTAGCAAAGGAAACAGACCTGTTAAAAATATTATTATTGCGAAAATCATGTATAATTTTGTAAGCTTTTTAGCAGTTTTCTTTTGTGTATATCCGAGTTTTGCTTTCGATCTACCTAGAGATTTGTGTAGTTCAGAATTGAAGATCAACAATAATCATTATAATGTAAGCGACATTTACCACGTTGGTAACGCCTACCCTACCCATGCTCACTATGATGTTTACGGCAACTTGTTCTATGTGGAGTCTGGACGTAATGAAAAAGGTTTTTATTTTAACGCCCACGTTATCAAATTTAAAACATCGACACCTATGAAAATACCAGGTAAGACATTTCAAGTAATACTTACCTTGCTTTTTTTTCGAATAGTTTTCATTTCTCCTCCAGATAAACATAATTTTCCTTAAGCTCCTTAATTTCGTAATATTTTAGTGTGAACGAAAACAAAACATGAAAAAAATATATCTATAAAAGCACAACCTGTTATTTCTAGGTCTACCTGAAGACATCAGCTATTCAGTTGCCGTCGACAAAAATGAGAAGAGTGTATATTTTGGTACTGGGAAGGGCCTTTTCAAATACAATTACGAAAGTCACAACGCCACGCCCATTTCTAGCAGTACTCTGAAGCTGGATATGGTATTTGTGGACAAAGACAGTAACAAATATGTCACAGAAACCAACGACGGAGTAGAAGAATTATACTTATTGGATAAAGAAATGATGACGAAAGTTCGATTTAGCACCCTCGAAGCACTCAGTGAACTGGCAATTGATGACAAAAACAACTTCTACTACATAAAAGGAGACAGTCTGTACGTGCTGAAGCAAACTTTATCAGCGCCCATATGTATTGGCAACATCAGCTACGATGGCATGGCGCAAATTGCTACCCACAACAGCAATATATTTATCGCCAGTGATGACTTTATGTATTTCCATGAAAATGATACTGGAAACATAAAAATTGTAGACGACGCTCCAGAAAATGTAAAAGCTGTTGCCTTTGAGTCTACTGGAGATTTTGTTCTAGGTGTTCATGGCAAACTCATCAAATATAAGAAAAATGAGTGTCCCTTTAGGAAGCCGCAAGTTAACATTAAAAATTATAATAATACACAGTAATGCAATTTATTACAGCAATAAATAACAGTACCATTTCTTCAATTATCTTTTTATTATTCAAAATAAATTACATACCTAATGTTTTTGTATTCCACAATAGCCAAGCAGATAATATAATTACCCATTGTTATTTTGATAATAACTCAATTCTCTTCACAACAACATCTGTGGAATTACACTGACAAAAAAATATACACTATTAAATGTAGGTTCCTGACACCAAGTCTGGTTCTTTTTATGAAAACAAAATACATAATAAACAAAATAAAAACACTAGTTTCAATTAAATTCTAGCCATGTCTTCCTATCATGTGAAAATGTGTCTGAATTAAGTAAAATTAACTATACAAACAAAAATGGACTTGGTGCATTTAAAAATAACTTTAATTATTCTAGTACTATCTAAATCACAATTTTATGTTGTTTCCCATATTTTTTTACAGCTGTTTTAAAATGTGACATTACATTATTAATACTCCCTGGTTAATATAAAGTAAAATCAATTAAAAGTGCACAGGTGGGCATTATACATATTCATTTGGGATGTGGTTACAATTCACAACACAATTATATAATAAAATACTGCTTGAAGCTTCAAAGCTGTACAAGTCAATTCTCAAAATGTATTCGTTTGTCAAATAACACTATTATTTCAAATTCTAAGTAGTATTTGAAATTGTTTGTATAACTATTTAAACTAGAGTTGCCTACATTATTGCTCACTTACATTTATTAAGACTTACATTCCTAACACAATGAGTAAAAGTGAATCACAAAACCAGACTAATTAAAACAGCACCCTCATGAAGTATGGCTTGTGTCAATGTGGTAGTATACTTTGGGATATCATAGGGAATGTAATAGGCTGAGCCTGTGAGTTAGGCAGTGCCATTGGCTGACTAGTGCTAGAGATTGTTATCTGCTGGGTGGATGTTTGATGCACAAGCTGTTGTGCAGATGGCACTAGCTGCTGCTGGGCTGATTGTTGGGCAGCTAACTGCTGTGCCGACTGTTGTGCCACCATCTGTTGAGCAGACTGCTGGGCCGCAGCCGCCAGCTGTTGTGCTGACTGTTGTGCAGCAGCTGCTAAATGTTGAGCAGATTGTTGTGCTGCTAGGTGTTGTGCAGATTGCTGGGCAGCCAAGTGCTGTGCAGACTGTTGTGCCACCATCTGTTGAGCAGACTGCTGGGCCGCAGCCGCCAGCTGTTGTGCTGACTGTTGTGCAGCAGCTGCTAAATGTTGGGCAGATTGTTGTGCTGCTAGGTGTTGTGCAGATTGCTGGGCAGCCAAGTGCTGTGCAGACTGTTGAGCAGCCAAATGTTGAGCTGATTGTTGTGCTGCTAAGTGCTGAGCAGATTGCTGCGCTGCTAAATGCTGTGCTGACTGTTGTGCAGCCATATGCTGTGCAGATTGTTGGGCAGCTAAATGTTGAGCAGTTTGTTGAACTGCTAAATGTTGGGCAGATTGTTGAGCAGCTAAATGTTGAGCTGAATGTTGAGCAAGGTGCTGGGCTGACTGCTGAGCAGCAGCTAGATGCTGTACTGACTGCTGAGCCGCATATTGGGTAGCTTGGTGTTGAGGTGCTAGCTGAGGCTGCAGTGCTGATTGTTGAACAAGCTGCTGGACGGCAGTTTGAGATGCATTACTCATGAGTTGTTGAGCAGGCTGTGCCAGAGTTAACTGAGCGGGGACTGCTACAACAGTTTGTCCTCCACCCATAAGTGTTCCTGAATCACTAACTTGCATTAGTTGTTGAGCTCCAGCACTAGTAACTATAAGAGCGCCAGAGTTACCCATAAGCTGTTGAGTAGTGCTCACTGTTAAGATTTGTGGGGCAGGAGTTAACAGTTGTGCTCGAGAAGCAGCAGGGGCTAAAGCTAGATTTGGTGTTGCTGTTGCTGGAACTAATGCTGGCAGAGCTCCAGCAAGGCTTACTACAGGAGTCACACTCACAGTTGCTAGAGATACCGGTGTTGAAGTGCCATGGCGAGATGTTATTACACAAGGTTGACCAGTCCTTACTGTGGCAGTTTGTTCTAATAGAAATTCATTCATAGATGTCAACTGAACATTCTTCTCTGTCAAATCAGCAACCTTTTTTAGTAGTACACTAATATTATCATGAAGTAATGTTATTTTATGGTCTAAGGTTTCACAATTAGGGCAGTAACTTGATTGAGCCAAAACTTGCTTCTCTATTCCAGTATCTTCAAAAGCAAATCTTCTCAGTTTAGCTTCTGGAGGAGAGTCATCATCTCTGATAGGAGGAGGCGGCCGATTGTACTGTGGTGGAGGAATGCTGAGGACTGAAATAACTTCACTGCCTGCAGCATCAGGTGGATGAATAAATTTACAGTCTTGATTAGAACAAGCACCATGCAGGTATGCTTGGCAAAACGGTGAGTTTCGTGTGTTGCGAGGAAACATGCCAGTAGTGTAGAAATTATCCTCCTCTTCTACAGTGCTGTGTATGAATTTACAGTTTACTCTATAACATCCTTTGTTTTGAAAATCATGGCAAAACCGAAACAGTTCCTTTAGATGGGATTTAGGAGGTCTCTCATGAATAAATCTGCAGTTTTCTCGGGTACAGCAACCGCGTATATAATCTCTACAGTAACAATTAGCCGATGGGATTGACTTATCACCGGCGTCTGAGGCGCTCATTGCACCTTCTGCGTTCAAAGTTATGACCATCATTGATGCAGTCGCTCACTATTTTTATAAATTACCACATTATTGTGGTTATAACTCGTTTTTTGGGTACAAAAAACTTGCTGATAGTCGTGAGAAATCTTGTTAATTACATAAACATTTCTTTTGATATTCCAGTATTGTTCTTTGAAACGATCGAGTCACAAGATATCAATACATGTTTTCACTACACTTGCATTAACCACATATTAATACATATCACTTATCCCATGATGATTTATTATATTCATTGACCTTATCCCTCTGAAACACCAAGGCAAAGAAAAATTTAGTGAACGGTTTGTTTTGACAAAACTACGATAGAAATATCATGATCTGTCTGCTGCAGTCTGCAATGCTATCGTCAAAGCACAATTTCAAAGACAACATTTGATCAAAATATTTTAGTCGATTTCTCTGAAATTCCTCTATCGAAGTGTTGTTTTTTACACTCTGTGGACAGTAATAAACACGAAATACAAAACATGGCGGCGTTGATCCGTGATAAACACTACGATCGTCTTGTGTGTATTCTAAATTAATTTTGTTTGAAATTTACATATTATGAATGTGTAACGTGTTTACTATTAAGTTTAAATACTTTATATGATACAAAAGTAAACTTTCAATACATAATGAGGTAAGATTTTGCGTACCAACCATTACACTGAAAAAAAATGTAATTCCATAATTTCCATCCCACGTTGTATTATTGTTTCTATGTATTTTCTGAGTGAAGTGTTTTATTTTTAGGTAACAGTAAAAATAAATATGTTTAAGCAACAATTATCACCTCGTACGGTGCATCCTTACCAAACTACGGTGGTCCCTAGGAGTGAACAGCAATTTGCATCTGCTGCGCAACAAAGGGCGAAGTACCCGTGGGCGGACGATATTAATACTCCGGTTTATCAGGTTACAGGCACAGACAGCTCTGCATCAGATAATGCATACCATGTATGTTCAAAATTCTGTTTTAATTTAATTTCTATTTACATGCATTTTTGGGTCACCTTTCAAAGAGTGTTAGAAAACTTAACAAAAAGCTATTTTACTGCCATTGGTTAACGCTTTGAAAATCCTTTTTTTTTCAATGCAAGCAAAGTGATTTCTGTAAGATATTCATCTGTCTTGCTCTCACATAATATACAACATATATCTTGTTATTACTACACAGTCAGAACTACTCAGAACCTGATGAATGCATATCTAACCCTTTTTTAACAGACAATTCTTTTCTTTAGATGCCACATTACTACAATGGTACAGTAAGAGAGTATGGGCCACCGTCTCCAGTGTATCAGTCACCTTATGGTGCTGGTACTTGGCGCAACTATAAGAAGATTGAGAAGATCCCCGCCCATCATGCACCACCAACAGACACTTACACATTTCCTCAATGTGCCTCAGCATTTTCCCTCCCATTGTGTGATGTGGAGACACATCCACAAGCTGTAAACCGTTCCCCTGTGCCACCCATACCCTCCGTAAGCCCTGAAGTGCCCATTATAGGTGCCTGTGGAGGACACTGCCCAGGATTTGAATATGTTTGCTATTATATATTACAGGTGAGCAATAATATGCATTATATGTTCATCATACCACCAGTCTATTGGACTGATTGGTCTTAGCTATATGTGCAATTGTGCACAGGGCTTAAAACCAACCATTTGACTTGATATTAAGGGGAGAAGGCCAATGAATGCCTTTCAGTGGATGGCATAAAAGCTGATGATATCATTTAAAGTCATTTCCTATAAGTAATAATTAATTACACCCTTTTCAAGAAATCGGCAAAAAATAAACATCGGTTTAGAATATTTAGATTCGCTTAACATTCAAAAGCTGCAACATTGAGTCATGTGAACTTAAAATAACATTGCCTATTGGTATGATTCATACATTATATTGCACATTTATCTCTGTAATGTGTATAATATAGTATTTCTTGTTTCAGGTTATTTTTGTAGTAGGTATATTAACTGGTATATCTTTATGCATTGCTGGAATTGTATTAAGGCGCACAAACCGTAATGGAGATCTTGGTGTATTAGTGTATATAGGTAAGATAAACTTACATAAAATATTCATTTTATGATATTGATATTTGGGTCCACAACTAATTAAAGTAAAATACCTACTATTATTCCAGGATGCTTGTCGTCTTGTGTCTGCGGCGTATTGCTCGGTGTACAATGCTGCGTTCGTCGCGAGATTCGACAGAGAAAACTGCGTGCCAACATGCATATACCTATGCAATCCATTCAGGTATATTCGATTTTCTTCTTAAGGACTATCCAGTACTTTGTTTCTATTATTTACTATTAAAATTTGGTAGATGAGCCAAAACTAAAAACGTTAAATTATTAACTTCTTCTGATTTTACAGGAGCCTCCTGCCCAAGCTTGCCCGTTACTGACGTCTACATTACCTCATAGTCAAGTATATAGGTAAGTTCCTCCAGATAGCTTGATAATATTTTTTATGTCATGCAATAAAACTTTAACAAGTTTTTGATGTCATTTATTGTAGTCCAAGTTTATTTAACCATTACTACATCTGGTGGTATTTAATATTACTTTCATTTTATAGCTAAAATGAAGTGTTTAATGTAATTTCAGACCGACCGTAAATATTTGTGCAGAAGAAGACGTAACTGGAGTTCCTTGGTGGCGTCGGAATAACAGAGACTGATTAGTTTTTAAGTTTATATACACTTGTATGTGATTGTAATATTGTTCTGTAAGGATACAAATAATACCATGATCTTGTTATTTTTACATAAAAATTATGGATTGATATACGACTTTACTTGTTTTATTTGATTATGAGTTTTGTTGTAAATAAGTTCTAATATCTACCATTTACGCGGACCCGGGTACAGTAGCCTCTGCTACTCAGAATATATCAAATATTACAGTTATGCATACCCGCCTCGGGGATGACGAAATCCTGAAAAAGATCTGGGAATTAGAAAAGGAACCAAATCTTATTAAGAAACACATACTTACTGAAGAAAGTATTAATGTTGAATTAAATAGATACGGTAAACGCTACCAGTATATTTTTTTTCCAATTTTCCCAAAAACCCTCGTGAAGACGAAGGTTGGTCATGGTCATGCCTAACTCTGAATAAAAGAGATAACCAACTTATTATCATGTTGTCTAAGTGACTGCAAGAGCTAAGGACCACTAATGGGATATCACAGTAAAACAATCATTTCCAAGTATAACTTTATTATCTGCATCATCCAAACATTTGATATTGATAAGTACATCATTTAAAATATAAAATATTACATAAGTACGAAAACCACTGCAAATTATTGGCTGCGCAAGCTTAATTCCACATCAATAGATATTTAAAATATACAACATTTTAATGATTATTTTCTTAGAATTCCTCACTGAATACTAGGCTGAGCGCGCTAATTAAAATGCCTCAATAAATAGGAGTAGCCTTCTATACCATTTGGGTAAATAATATACTATTTGCACCTTTAAAAAACATAAATAAGACCGGATGTAAATAAAATCATGTCCAAAATATAAGTAACAACATCAAATCACCAATATATTTAAAGAATCTATGAAACATGAATGTAAATAATAGCATACCCAAAAAAATGGTGGGAAGTTTTTCACTATCCTTTTACATTAAATCTGGATTAACTTTAGATACAAGTGTATCAAAATAAAATTAGAAAATAGATAGTGAAAAACAACAAAATTAGTCTTAATACTAATTATAGACTAACTTCAATACATTTTATACATAAACTTTATAGAGCGACAAAATGTGATGTTATATTGCAATGTTATTGATTAAATTTTTATCTCAAGTAAAGAGAGAGCTCAAAATAAATTAATATATTTTGTAAAAGTAAGACAAATTAAATGCTATGCATTTAGTCCTTTCCGACAACGCATTCTAGGATAATCTTAAATCTATCTCAGGATGGCCCACACGCTTATATCTAAGAAGGACGGTCAAAAAATAAATAATCGAGGGCGGATTGGCCGTGTGATGATATTATAGTAGTTTCAATTACTTGAATGCGGCAAATATTGTAGTGGTACGGATTCTGTGGCATGATACAACATTCTGATCTAAGACCAGTCCGCTAAGATCATGTTTACTACCTATCAAGGCATTACTTACCGTTTAGCTATACACACTACTAGGCATCTAGCACGGATGTCAATGAATCAAGTCAAAAAAAATTAAAGAATGTCAATTTATGGAAAAGTTTCCTTAGGCACGCTAAAAACACGCTGTAATTCAAAATGACTCTAATGACGCCAAAGATGTCCTATTGTATTGTGCAACTATTTTCCTACGCATTTAATATTATGTAAACATGTCATGGATGAACACACGTTAGTTAAATAAATCACACGTAACTCAGTGAATCTAATTTAAATTATATGTGATTCGTGGAATAAGTATTGAATAAAGACAAGACTTTTTTAATGGATATTAAACCATTAAAAAAATTTAAAACTTTCTTCGTTTAACTATTCGTGTAACTGTTTGGGTCCTCATTATTTTCTAAAATTAAAAGAGATTCGTAGATTACAGTAGAATTTAGAATCGAAAGAAGATAAGATAATTCTATATAAACTTTTACGAAAAAACACAGAAAACTGTTGTGTAAATTAGAAAAATTTAGCCTTAATACCTAATACAGAATAGATCTGGCACCTTAATATAAAACTCAATCGTAAGCGGCCATTATCGTTCATCTTCTATTAAAGCAAGTTAAGTACATAAAGATAATACAAATTGTATCTAATTATTATAGCATAATAAATCAGATTAGGTACATATATTTAGTTGCCAACTAGCAACGATGAGTCCTTAGCAATTGCCTGAAAGATCTTCAATCAAACGAAACATCTTGATCCAATTACTACAAATTATCATAAAACTACGTGTCTTTTTTTCGAAGTAATACTAATGTATAAGGGGTTTTATTAGATTTAAAAATAATTTCGAATATTTTAATACTTGAGACTAAGTCGAATGAGATTAAGATATCTTAAATGTTACAAAATACATATTCCATATTAAACTACATTATAATCTGGACAATAATTTGGCCGCTTGTCTTTTACTAATTAGTCGTAATAATTAGGTCAACTCTCACCAAAGTATCATACAATATTGCAAACCAATGTCACACACCTTTATACGAATATACTTGTCTTTAGATTGAACTAAATTAATATGTATAATATCGATAAATGCATATGATAATGTGAGTTTATAATGTGAACACTTTAAACATATCTTATGTATTAAAGAGATTAAGTATATAAATTAAAAATAATATTTACATACATTGTATGTAACTATATTACTAATATTATTTACTTGTAATGCTAGTCTTGGTATGCTCTCGCGGTCATGCTTGCTTTATTCTACCAAATTAGCCGTATCCATGTTAATTGCACAGGGTTATATGAAAACTAGCAAACATTACAAGTAAATGCTTGTACAAACACTCTCAGAGGAATTAATTACGAAAAATACTCCAATTACATGAAAATAAAATCATTTTTGTCATGGGTTTTAGACAACATTTTAAATGTAAAAAAAAAAAAATCGAAGTGTCGACGTTCAGTGCACCATAAATATACGAGAGATATCACACAAATAAACACACATTATTTGCGAATAACAGATAAGTATTATTCGCGCAAGTGTTATATTGTAAAGTACTTGTTTACTTTGTACCAAAATGCAACCTTAACATACGGACACGAGACACGAATGAGACGGAGCGGCGTTGAAGATACATTACTGTATTTATGGTTACAAGCCTTAAAATGCGATGAAATATCATAAAAATAAATTCTATGTTACTTATGCTTAGCTACGTATTTTGTATTGTATCTCTAACACCGATCATTACATAAGTAGGGGGACATTAGGACTAGCCTAAGCTCGTACGAACAATCTCGTTTTATGAAAAAATAATCGAATTTACGCAACTGACGGCCTGCCATCCAGCATCTTATCGCTTTCCTCTGCACTGCTGAGGCTGAAATATAATACCATGTTAGATAACAATGAAGCGTAAAGGTCTTGCAAATCGTTTAGTTACACATGATTCAGTATGTTCTAGATACTAGGTATAAGCCCTGTTGGTGTGATCACAGACTCGGTGCAGCCTAGGTAATGTGAGGTAAACAAGGGAAGACAATGGCGCGAACTTTAACATCGTAACGTCAACGCGTACCGGTAACAATAGACACGTGAGGCGCTGATATTATTTTAGTAAACATTTATAATGTTCTGCAGGAAAATGTAGCAGTACCAAAGTTACAACAAAACTTGAATTTTCAAGCCATTGTTGTACATAGAAGTGATTTAGACGAAAAATATAAACGACCTGCAATGAGTCACGAAAGATACATCTGTATTAACGCAATACACAGACAAAAGAAGTTCGGTGTTGTTATTTGAATAGTGGCCATTATTGTTGCATTAGCATCGCGACCCCCGCCAGTGAGTACGGTGAAGGGATGACTCAATGCTTTGTGTGTACTGTATTTACCATAGGATTAAGTACTTTCGAGAGTTGCACAACACTCGATTGTTTAATGAAAATGCTGCTATATTGCGCGGCTAAGAGAAAATAGTATTTAAGCTAAATCGATTTTTTGCTTAATAGGCCTGGTTCAAAGTGTGCAATTCGTACTGCCACACGGTGTCTGTGCTACTGCAGGGCCTCTACAGTTCTCAAGCTCTCGTGAGTGTGACTATCTAACCTTTAATGGAAGTGCACTTCTTTTGCATCCAAGCAGAGTGCTACTCTTGGCGGGTGAATTCTAAGGCATTGATGGTCCACATATACGATACTCATTATATCTGAGGTTAATGGGGTTAAACAGCTTTAGTCTGGGGTCTACTATTTGATTTTGGTTGGAGAAATGAAGTGACAGCTTATTTTTCCTAGCCTGTAGTGTCCCACAGCTGGGCAAAGGCCTCTAGTGGCTAGGCCAAAAGTGATCTTATCGTAAGTGGCATCTTACCAATCCTTATTGTCCATGAGGTTGCGCATCTCGTCGTCGGGCGCGGGCGGCGCGTCGCGCACGGGCGCGTACTGCGCGGCCACCAGCGGGTCGGTCGAGGGGTTGAGAGCCGTGAGCGCGGCCGCCCCACTCGCAGGCGCTTCCTTGCCGTTACTCCACCGAGATGCCCAGGATGAAATGCCTAACACTGAAAAGAGCAAGTTAACCCTTAAAATTTGAACATACTTAACGGATTCCAGCTTGACAAAAGTTAAATAAATGTTTTTCGACGTGATACCCAGGATATAGAGTTGAAGTCAATCAAAAATAAGATAAATGCTTGTGAATAATAGCACGTTTTTGTTTAAAACGACTAAATGCGTACGTAGTATAAAGGAAGACTTTCAGGTAAAACCTCATAGAATCGATCGTTGTAAAAAATATGTTACGTCCATCAATGTCACACAGCGCGGAATGTATCACACATTAGCAACACAATGCCTTAGTTCGAGCCTCAATGGAAACTCATCATTATTATGTAAATTCAGATATCGGTACTCATCTAGTTATAGTAATTCTGGAGTGCGCTTAGCGCAAATAATACAGAATTGAGTTCTAGGGATTACTAATATTGTTATCTACATACGTTATTGCACTCCCCAAAATTATAGTCGGTTCTATCAAATCCCTAGGCAATTACCGTTTTTACTGACATTGTAGAAGTCAATGCTTTTAAACTTTCGCGACTTGTACACATATTTTAGACGACAAACGGGACTTATTCGCGATACAATTCGATATTTCTTTTCTATCGACGTTTCGGTAGAAATATCGAATTATATCGCGAATAAGTCCCGTTTGTAGTGTAAAATATTGTAGAAGTCTTCATAAGGGCGAGTTTGGTACACACAGTTGATGTAATCGACTTGACCATCTTTTAATGGACCTTATCTGTTCTACGGTAAACGGTAAAGGTCAGGTCAAGCATGGCGGCATTGTGGATTTTGCGACTTACGGCGGACGTCGATAGTTCAATTGCTATTACGTATAGTGGATAAAAACCGCTATGTGACAGGGTTATCGGCTGTAAAAATTTTACTGCTTAATAGAAATTGACCATAATTTGTATGGATATTGAAGAATAGGTCTGTCTCTATATTATACTCATTAATTTGTCATACCAATGATTTTACCCAGAAAGTAACACATTTAAAAACACAGTCGTAAACAGACAATATTGGCAACAGTTGCATTACTGCACGTACCTATCCCTCTATAATGTATATCTTTGATAAGTGATATGCAATTTAAATGTAGATGATGGGATTAAGATTACCAGAGAAAAACGTCCTTACATCCTGTACACTTGATAACAAATTCCGATACGTAAGATGCGTATAAGAGTAATAATTATACTTACAGCCCAGAAGCATTCCTATGGTTAGCAACACGCTGCCTGCAACGAGTTCGCCCAAACCATTTTCAATGCGTTGTGTGTCCGGATTAGGCGTGTTTCCAAATCTAACTGCGCCTACAATTACCAGCACCGTACCTTAAAAAAAAAAACAAGCGTAAGAGCATAATACCAACAGAATAAAAAGAGAACTAGACAATACAAGACCACAACACAGTTAATTATAGGTACCCTAAAAAGAAAAACTATATAATTTATTAGCAATACTTTTGAAAATAATAGGAATTAATCATAATTTTATACACTTCAATAAATAATTAATTTAATCAGATTCAGATTAACCACAATGAAAACCGCAGTTCTTGGATTACTACCTGCTTCGATTACAACAAGAATTGTTTGTAAAAGAGATATCGAATATTATTCTAATAGAATAATATATGTCGGCGTCTAACTGGGCCAAACCACTTACGCCGGGCAAAGGCCTCTTCTGACACAGAGAAGGTACGAGTATTGATTAATATACATATATGTGGCAAATAAAACAAGCAACGTTCGAAGCAATAACACACATTGGAATGTAAGAAGTATGTTATACATGCACATTATATGCCCATTTTGCACTTGAGAATTCCTTAGTAAAATTCTGTTGTACATTACATTGAATTTCGTTTATTTTTCATACCAAAACAAACGCTATATTATTCACTAAGCTTTGCGTGACTTGCGGCAGAAATAACAAAGCGGCATGGAATATTAAAAGTTAAAGCCATCGCCGCCAAATCATAAAACGCGGTCCCAAACTCCCAATGTCATATTTTTTTGGGGTGTTTAGCGAAAAATACAAATATTAGAAATAACATTTATTTGGACACTTCTTTTAATGCATTTTGTACAAGCGATACACACAGAGAAACTCCATTTTTTTGAATCGCTAACAATAATTTCTTAGCGCTTTTAGATTTTCCCTTCTTTAATTTTCAGATCTCTTTTTTTCTAGTTTCATAATCAAAGCAAGATATTTTTACGCACGAATGTTAAACAAAGTACATAGTATTTCTACTTGTGTTAGCTCATGGCGAGGCCCTTAGTTTATAGAAGCACGATTGGATTTGATACGATGGTATTGTCCTCCAAAAGGATCATTAATGATCTATGCGGGTGGTCTCCCTTCACAATAGCCGTACGACATAGCACCATAAACAATCGAAGATCAAAAACAATTAGAACAAAAAAAAAGAGTTTTTTCTTCATAAGTTTGCAGATACAGTTTGCCAGTATCTACGAGAATCGATCTGTAGGTCAATGTACTGATTATAACAATGCGGAAATATGAATCACTATACTCTATGTTCATAGAATAGGTACATGAGGCACGAGGCAAGCCGTTATTTGATCGGTGGCTAATTGTTTTATCGGTTTACAGATGTCTTATATGAACGAGCATTTGTATGTTAATCGTTAAGTTAGTCACGTTAAGGCCGATTTTATTGTGATTTTACTATAGGTGTTTGTAGAAGGTTGTGGCTAGTGGCTAAGTAATTCGTCCAATGGCTCTTCTGCACGTGTGTAGACCTTGAGCTACGTTCTTACTTCCATAAATAATAAAATCTAAATTGGAGAATATCTCTATTCCAATATTGTTACGACCGATGGCCTTTTATATAACGTGAGCGCGTAAAGTTACGAACTAATGCACCCAGACATATCGACATGATACGAGTTACGACCGCATCTCGTGGCTGCAATTGCACCTGAGTCTTGCGCAAAACGAGAAACACGATATTCCACAAAACTAGATGTAATTGCAAAATTACACTAAGATTTGTTCGCGTAGGATAGGAATATCATCAACGACCAAATATGGCTAGTGTTGCAAGACATAACTCCACAATGCAGACTTTAGAATTTATAAAAAAAATTGAAATATGTACAAAACATATTATTATTTTAATTAGTTTTATTGTGGTATTGTTGCTATCGATATTTATCTTATCAACCACGCAAATGCCAACTGATTTTAATATACCGTGCATATGAAATATGAATGTAGGTCGTAGAATAATTGTAACATAAATAAAAAAGTGTTCCTTAAACTAACAATTACCCATGTCAAGGAATAACAAGAGGATACATTATTTTAAGAACAGGCCTCAAGAAAATTTATTTGGTGATTTTATATCGTTGTTAAGTACTAATTCGGAGTCAATTCAACAAACAAGTGGTAATAACTTCGCCACGAAAATCATTGAATCATGTATAAAACATTATACCAACAAATTGACTATAATTCAGCTGTGTTAAAAGTATAATGTATTATAATATATTTCTTAAGAACCGACTCGCCTTGACGACATGGTTCACCGGACGTGAAACATTTACTTGTATCAATATAATCATAGACTTGACAGAATCTAGTATCGAAGTCAACGAGGTTTGACTAGTTTTAAGCTATGTGTCTTAATAAAATTAACATGAGTCTAGAGTTACAGCATAATGATGTCATGACTATTATGAACAACTTGTTTCTGTTGTTTAGTACTTATTTAAAGTCTCAGATTTGCACCTATAGCGTAGAAGTATAAATTGAAATTTCTAGTATACTTTAATAGTTAGATTTTTATCCCATAAAAGCAAACCCATATATAATTTAATTATAGCTAAAATCAACGATATATTTTTGTTAGTCTCATTTATGGAGGAAGTTTTCTAAGTAAGGTATTTATTTTCCATTCAAGGCTAATTAATGAAAAATCTTAGAACGCGACCATTATTTGTAAAAGATCAATAACTGTTGAATGTCACGCTTGATTGGACGTAGTTAAAGTAAAATATATATTGATTTAAACATATTTTAAAACTAGCACGTAAAATTGTAGGTCTTTTATGTAATCTTAAGTAAGCACGTTTTATTTGTTTGAGTAAGTCATAAGTGTGAAATAGGTAATATTTTTAAATGCAAAATATTCATTAAGGGCCCCTTATTCCGAAAGTTTAGGCATTTAAGGGCCCCTTATTCGAAATTTACGTTTCTAGATCGAGTTTTTTTCAGAGAAATCACCATATTTAAATTCTTAAAAAAATATATAGTACAGATACATGCTTTATCTAGTGACTTTTTTGGATAGAAACGAATTATTTAACATTTTGCTCGATAAAAAAAAATTCAGAAGTAAGGTCGATTTTAAAAGTATTTTTAGTTTTATAAGACTTGGACTGAACGTAATTTTATATAAATTTAACATTTCATTTACTAATCGGATTTGCCAGGGATATTATTGGATACAATTTTAATATGGCGCTTATTTTTTTTTTTAAATAAAATAAATACGTGAAAAGTGCTCGAGCGCACCGCGCGCTCGGTGCCAGTGTCCGGCCGGACGCCATCGAGGTAGGACCTATGCAACTTTTGCTCGCGACCACAAATTTACGTAAATGATTGAAATGGTAAATAAAAAAAACAAAGTTAAGAAAAGAAGGGTGTCTGAAGTTAAGATAATCCGAAAGTGTATTGCGTAAGTACTTATTCTATAAATACGTCACAATGTGATTACTTCTATACACAGAGCAACGAGAATTGAGTATGTATAGAATTTAAAATCTATAATGAGAATATTCACCTTTATAAGGTGCAGATTTCCATCCTGGTCAAATTCAAGGAGATGTACTTACTAATATTGTGTTTTGATTTTATTATTACATTATTTTATTACGTATAAGATTTGAAAGAAATTGAACATGGCTATCGATCACAACTCACCGATACCACTCTCAGGTAGGTACAATATCACGGTTTATGGTCGCGATGTGTTTAGTAGGTAGAAATAAGGCGGCCGCGCGGCGCGGCGGCGCGTCGCACAGACCGTCGACACTAAAGCAGCGCGCCCCCGCGCGCCCCGCGCGCCGTGCCGCGTGTGCCACGCCTGGGTTAGCTATCGGTTTCATACATTTAGTTTCGACACTCGGCGCGGGGTATGTCGAAACTAAATGTATTTATTTTTATTAAGTGAAAAAAATGTATGAAACCGATAGCTTATAATTATCGGCACGGATCTTGAGCGCTGGCCTTGACATGCACAGAAGTCGTTTTTTGGGTCTCATCGGGTCAATGCACCGGTGCATGCGGGCGCAGGGAACGGTTTATCGCCTGTGATTGGCCCTTGGCATGACGCAGAGCGACGCGTCACAGAGGCGAGTCCTGATTGGCTCGTTGTTGCAGCACACACTTCTCGACACTAGTACACTTCTGTGCAATTTAATTGTTTGTATTTTTATTGGTAATTTATAATTTCAACTTTTTTAAATGTTTCTTCGTATTATATTATGTTTAACTTCGAATTATATGATGTCTAACGCACAAGGTGTCAGTGAGTGCACGTGGTATTTTGTCGTGGTAGTTTTAAAGTTTATTATTATTTCTTATTTAAAAAACAATATATTTAAAAATAATAGTACTACATTGACATACATTATGCGATCATTGAGTTCTTTATTATATTTTATTAATACCAAACACTTTTTTTTATTTATACATGCCCAATAAATAAAACATTTTCATTTCCACTATACAGGGTGGCGAGGACAATGCGACAATAATTTATTACAATAATTTAACACACGGTTAGAACTAGTAGCCATGAATCATTTAAGTCATGACACGTTTTGATATTACGTAAACTGAAAGACTTTTTTTTTTTCAAACAAACTAAATAATAAAAATCTATCTCAAATTGTGATCACTCTGTGCGAAAGTTCATTCATCAAATAACTTACCTACGACTAGCGGGTTACGTTTACTCGGTGCGGCAACGTCGCATATGAACTACTGATTTATTTATTTATACTGTGGCGTGCCCGCCCGCCACCATAGGTCACCGGAGTTCAAATCGCGACGGCTCCTGGGCAACGCGGGCGCAAGCCGTTTCGGTGCGTTAAATGCCTAAACTTTCGGAATAAGGGGCCCTTAACGCACCGAAACGGCTTGCGCCCGCGTTGCCAAGGAGCCGTCGCGATTTGAACTCCGGTGACCTATGGCGGCGGGCGGGCACGCCACAGTATAAATAAATAAATCAGTAGTTCATATATATATAGTGCTAGTAATAAGTAGTAGTTTGCAACAAAAACATAATAATATACTTAGCTTGATGTGCTATCCACTAAACTATTGATTGTCAACACTAATATGTTATGAATGTGTGACTAAGGAAAGCGATGATCATTCTATAGAATTTAAAGAATGGTTGTAGAAGATTTGGTGAGTACTATACAGCGTGGCGCTACCACCCCGACATTAATTTAACACGGTTAGGACTAGTAACCATGAATCATTTTAATCATGATACGTTTTGATATTACGTAAACTGAAAGACTTTTTTTTTCAAACAAACTAAATAATAAACATCTATCTCAAATTGTGATCACTCTGTGCGAAAGTTCATTCATCAAATAACTTACCTACGACTAGCGGGCTTACGTTTACTCGGTGCGGCAACGTCGCACGCCGCACGCGTAGGTACAACAGCTGTGCGCGCCAGCTGGCAACAACGCGTCGCGACTTGTAGGCATAAAATGTCTCATGTTCGGTCCGATTTTGGCGGCACCTACGCGGCAAGCTGTTGTACCTACGCGTGCGGCTTGCGACGTTGCCGCACCGAGTAAACGTAAGCCCGCTAGTCGTAGGTAAGTTATTTGACGAATGAACTTTCGCACAGAGTGATCACAATTTGAGATAGATTTTTATTATTTAGTTTGTTTGAAAAAAAAAGTCTTTCAGTTTACGTAATATCAAAACGTGTCATGACTTAAATGATTCATGGCTACTAGTTCTAACCGTGTGTTAAATTATTGTCGCATTGTCCTCGCCACCCTGTATAGTGGAAATGAAAATGTTTTATTTATTGGGCATGTATAAATTAAAAAAAAGTGTTTGGTATTAATAAAATATAATAAAGAACTCAATGATCGCATAATGTATGTCAATGTAGTACTATTATTTTTAAATATATTTTTTTTTAAATAAGAAATAATAATAAACTTTAAAACTAGGTACCACGACAAAATACCACGTGCACTCACTGACACCTTGTGCGTTAAACATCATATAATTCGAAGTTAAACATAATATAATACGAAGAAACATTTAAAAAAGTTGAAATGATGAATTACCAATAAAAATACAAACAATTAAATTGCACAGAAGTGTACTAGTGTCGAGAAGTGTCTGCTGCAACAACGAGCCAATCAGGACTCGCCTCTGTGACGCGTCGCTCTGCGTCATGCCAAGGGCCAATCACAGGCGATAAACCGTTCCCTGCGCCCGCATGCACCGGTGCATTGACCCGATGAGACCCATAAAACGACTTCTGCGCATGTCAAGGCCAGCGCTCAAGATCCGTGCCGATAATTATAAGCTATCGGTTTCATACATTTTTTTCATTTAATAAAAATAAATACATTTAGTTTCGACATACCCCGCGCCGAGTGTCGAAACTAAATGTATGAAACCGATAGCTAACCCAGACGTGGCACACGCGGCACGGCGCGCGGGGCGCGCGGGGGCGCGCGGCCGGCTTATTTCTACCTACTAAACACATCGCGACCATAAACCGTGATATTGTACCTACCTGAGAGTGGTATCGGTGAGTTGTGATCGATAGCCATGTTCAATTTCTTTCAAATCTTATACGTAATAAAATAATGTAATAATAAAATCAAAACACAATATTACTAAGTACATCTCCTTGAATTTGACCAGGATGGAAATCTGCACCTTATAAAGGTGAATATTCCCATTAAAGATTTTAAATTCTATACATTTACTGACTTCTCGTTGCTCTGTGTATAGAAGTAATCATATTGTGACGTATTTATAGAATAAGTACTTACGCAATACACTTTCGGATTATCTTCACTCCAGACACCCTTCTTTTCTTAATTTTGTTTTTTTTATTTACCATTTCAATCACTTACGTAAATTTGTGGTCGCGAGCAAAAGTTGCATAGGTCCTACCTCGATGGCGTCCGGCCGGACACTGGCACCGAGCGAGCGGTGCGCGCGAGCACGTTTCACGTATTTATTTTATTTAAAAAAAAAATAAGCGCCATATTAAAATTGTATCCAATAATATCCCTGGCAAATCCGATTAGTAAATGAAATGTTAAATTTTTATAAAATTACGTTCAGTCCAAGTCTTATAAAACTAAAAATACTTTTAAAATCGACCTTACTTCTGATTTTTTTTTTATCGAGCAAAATGTTAAATAATTCGTTTCTATCCAAAAAAGTCACTAGATAAAGCATGTATCTGTACTATATATTTTTTTAAGAATTTAAATATGGTGATTTCTCTGAAAAAAACTCGATCTAGAAACGTAAATTTCGAATAAGGGGCCCTTAACATGTTTACTATATTTGAGGTGTTATTTCTAAAATTAAAACACGAATTTTACAGAAATATATTTTTGTCTCAATAATTCTACATCGTATATTAAGAATCTAATGAATTAGTCACAATAAAAATTAATTGGATAGAGATAACGATTAGGCTATGATGCTGATGTTGTAATATAATCTAAGATAATCTGATACAGACTGATAGTCAGCTGAATCAGATTAAAGATGATTAAGTCGCGGTAGGTCAAGGTTGTTACACTCTAGATATATAGCCAGGTTAAGCGACGCGGCAATTAATATTGTATTACTTAATGACGGTTATTATATTTAAAGTTCTATCAAAGTTTCTGGTCTTGAAGCGATGAGCAGCAAAATAATACATAAGGATGTGTGGCATGCAAAATTGGGAAAATTTGCAAAAAAAGAGAGATTTTGTTTCGAGCAATTGTTTAAAAACTTGACTTGCGGACATTTACTAGCGCAGTATTTTAAATGGTTATTGAAATATAAAGTTCCACAAGAAAGTTAAACACAATACATACTTAGTTTAATGTATGCCGCAAAGTCTACGCATCCAATTTGTGATACAACGTAATATTACTAATTAATTAGGTTTCATTTCCTTAGCTAATAGTACATTTCCTGTAATCATTGTAATTAGAATCATTATCTTAAATGGTTAATTAGTATGGCTAGTCATCTGATAACAATAACTGGTACAAAAAATATTCTAAGTAATACTAACAACTGATGCAAATGTTAGTTAAACTTTAACACGGTTCAGAAAACTTCGTTTCGAAGGATCTCTTTGTTACTGGAGACTGGGTCGATGACATTTGGTTTTACAATTTTCTGTAAACGTCGGCTACCTTGGCCAAAGGTTACCTCGGCCTGTTAAAAGCATTTAGCGAGAGAACCTTCAATACTTCCGTAGAATAATCGTTATTTAACTACTACTTGGGGTAATGTGGAGATCGTGGGTGCGAGCCAATTGCTTTAGCAACGGCTGTTAAGACCTATCAGAGAAATAAGATTGACCAATAAGACTGTTTACTACATGGTTTCAAAACTAATACGACGTTGACAAAAATTTAAATGGTTAATTCACACATTTTTATATTTATAAATACAAGGCATTAAATAATTTAAATTATATTCAAATGTATAATTATTGTAATATCAAATGGCGTAATAGTTGTGTTAGATTACATCTACATTTAAAACGTATATTAAAGTTAATTAAAATAAATTTTAATAAGATTAAATATTGTAATGTTGACCAAGTTGTCCTGTTTAACATGTAGAATTATTCTGTAGGAGTAAGTAGGAGCTTAGGAGATTAGTAATGTGGGCCGTCTGCCCACGGTGTAAACAGTAAAACAGATGGACAATCCATTCGGATTTGATTAGGAAAATATAAATAAGGGCAACGGAGGCGATCGCAAATGTAAACATATGCAACTAAATAAATGTCTATTTATGGAGATGTTCGTCTTTACACATAGTAGAAACGATACGTGCCTGGTTTTTCGTGTCCAAAAAATACAACCCGTGTTTTGTGACATGTGCTTGCGTCTCCGCTCGCGTGTATGACGATTATCATGGAATAAAGTAACTTTTGTCGTTTCTAGGAACTGAAACTAAGCTCATACGCTTTACCTTTAATTATTGTTTACTTACGTAATTGCATCCCAGAGCGTAATCAAAAAATGACAATTACAATCTCATCATAACTCTGAAGTAATACGGAATGATATGGACGCAATATACGTTGCATTTATTTGAAAGAATTTTCTATCAAATACGGTGTTATACGGCGGCGAAGCAGCACATAACCAGTTTCCATCGAGACGTTCTTACGTCGACGTCGGGAGTTGCGAAAACGGGTCACTGCAGCGGAAACAGTAGGTTAAGGCAGTGGGCAGCAAACGCATTAGTGATTCATTAGAACACGGCTTTCACCGCTATGGAAGTATGGAACTAGAACAATATCACTAATCTATAGTATCTATACGTACTTACAGACTATTTCATATTCCATTTGCATTACCCAGTGACACAGTCCAGTTTGTGACAACGGTTTATAACAGTCCTTTATGAAGTTTGTATGCATTTGTAATGGCTACTTGTATTTACTGTTAACTCTGTTTCGTTGAACGTTTGAGCAATATTTCATAATACATGATTCACAGAAAGGACTTTTTTATTTTTCTTTTTAAGTAGGTAACTGCTATAGTTAGAAATATAGGTACGTCTTATGTCATTAAAGAAAAATAAGTTTTACTGCTAATAGTACACATTCATACTTATGATCTATATTAGGTGCTCAAGCAATATCGTCATATTACACGTAATATACAAATTGTTCCAAGAAATAGCGCTTAACATTTTTTAAGAATTTGTCAATGACTCATAAACGTACATAAGAAATAAACAAGTTTTTATCTAAGAAAATCGGAATATCGTATTTCAAAGGTCATCACATTATTTCCAAGGTGGTAGATGTTATTTTAGTTATAAATTTTTAAAACCCAATAATAATTTAATTATTTTAAGTTATTTTCGTGAAATGGCTGGTCATATCAAGAAGAGGTCACGGATACGCGGATTGTCTATGAAATAAGACCTTGCACAATCTTCATAAAAATATTAGTCAAATAACACCCAGACTGGGAAGAAATAATACTAAGCCAGATCTAATCCATTACTTTTTATTCTACAGGTCAAAGGGACTGGCCACCTCGACTCTCCTTTCTGTTGCCTGTTAACAATGAAGCTTGAAACGAGGCTATTAAAACGTTTTATTGCCAGATCTTCGATGTCGAGATATAACAACGGCGAAGTCTCGTGTTCGCCCACGGGCGAGGAAAGTAATAACTTTCCTCAGTTTAACTTACGAGTGTTGCAGCACTCGTTGCTCAAACCTTTTTGATTCGTTAACATTAAAAGTTTTTGTTGAAATGCTTTACGCAACCTCTACTTTCTTATGTTGCTCACAGTGTAAACAGTATTTTTTTTAATTATAGAAAGGCAATTTGTTCTTTACAACTGAGATTTACAGAGAACATTACAAAGATAAAATGATTCTATTTCTCTATCTGCATCCTATTCTGCATTTCATGTAATGTTTTCAGTAAATCTGAAAGAATCTGCGTTCACGAATAACAAAACAGCCATAATTTTTCACGTCTAGAACTCGTTAAGTTCAACGACACAAAATCTTCATCTTTATGTTTTAACTAAAGCTTTCTGAACTAAAATACAATGCAAGTAGTACGTATGTACTTGGATGTATTGACCATATTCGTGTGGCGTGCCCAAGGACTAAAGTGGAAGTGAATAAAGCACCTATTACGGAAACGTCATGGCGTTCAAGCCTCGGTGGAGTTTGTCGACCTTCGTTCGCAATGCCTGTTCCATTAAACAGCACAGACAACTGATTCTATTAGACCCGAAGCTGTTTGTAGTAAACGCTTTGTTGAATTGATGGAAGATTAATATTGACATAAGAATGTTAATTGATTTTAAATTGCTTCTGATTTGCTAATGACTTCATTCACACGCATGTATTTATTAGTAAAAAGGTTTAGATGATGGACATGATTTCGAAAGTATTATATTGTAGTGTTATGCAACATTATTTCTTACACGTCCACAATCAACCGCATTATCAGCACTTCCCAATTCTCGGTCTTGGTTTATTAAAGCTTACAATAAAACGTCATCATTTGATACAAAAGTCAATGCCCCGAGAGAGCAGACAAAATAAATAATTCAAAGTGCTGTCTGTCAGTTTTCGCTTTCTATGGTCGGTCGTGATCTGATCACAGCGCACGCAGCCACCGGATGAGTCACCGCGAGCGGCAAGCGCCGCACACCGGACACCCGATACCTTTTACGACTGCCACCGCTCATTGTGTACGAGTACGTAATCGACGACAGCTTATCGATGCTACTGAGCATGCCACCAGAATGATAAAAACCCTGCCTCACACGACGTTCCATCACATTTTGAACCGCGCAGAGCTCATTCAAGCCCGGTGTTAACGTGTCCTTTCAAGGAATTTGAAGATAAGTCCGGATAGTACAGTTGTTTGGATTATATGTATATAGCTACAGTAGTTACTGGCAATACGTTTTGAACATGGTGTGTAAGTACCCATCATTAGGTATTTCAAAAGAATTTGGTACTGTAATCGTTGATAAGGTTTATTGAGATTGCCTATTCCAAGATTGAACATTTCAAGAAAACTGATCGTGTAATGACCTGCGATTAACTTGGTTGACTAACAGGTTTCCCGCCTGTTCGCCTGAACTTGTTCACGCGACGTCCTGTTTATCAGGACAAGTCGGGGAAGCCTGAGAAAGCCCTATACGTGACTGTTCTATATAGGCGTTGGAAAAATTGTTGTTTCCGACGAAAAATACGAAACACGACTGTATAATTAATAAGAAGCCTCAGACTGACTTATTGACGTACTTTTGTCTAAAACTAATTAGGATGCAAAAAGAAACTGGCTTCGAGCTCAGGAAATTCTAGAGAACTAGTTAGAGCTATGACGTCATCGCTTACTTCGGTAAAGGCTATCATCTATCCATTCGTCGTGACACACAATAGCAGTTTGCGGTGAACAGGAAGTAAAAATGTGACTTATACGCAGGTTGTGTATAAGGTGGTATAAGTCACATGGACTATAAAAAGTTTTTCATGGCTCAGTTGAAGAAAAGAATATTCAATACAAATACATGTTTATCGTAGCAAGCATGTTCATAAGAAAGTGGCATTAATTTCTGGGATAACTTAAAAATCAAAACCTTGACGAAGCCATTACACAGAGAATGAATGAAAGCTTTTCTGATATCGTGATTAACGAAATTTATCCAATACAGAAAAAAAAACAAACTACTTATGTAACATACAATACATTCGAAAAGTGTAATAAATATACGTTTTACGACGTAACTATTCATTGTACCATTAACGTACAATGCTGTTCTATAACCGTAATAATATACGGAAATTGTCTGTCACTCATAATAGTAGAGAGGAAATAAAAGCTGTTGTAGTAATAGTGAACGTGACAATACATAATAATTGGGTACCAAGTACGCGAGTACATACAGGGGAACAGTTACAGCTATCGAATAAATAACTAAGCAGGCTCGGGCTAAAGGAAGTCGATATAATTACGTACGGTACTTAATTAACCAGCAGCGGAATGAGAAGGGCATCGTATTTTCTATGAGTTATGATGTGCCAAAGAAACAATAGTAATTTTCGACGTAATTATTTACGAAGATAATGTATTTATAATACATGGTATGTTACTATGTTAGTTAAATAAATTACGTTATGAAATGATTCACTCTCAACATTGTGTTAAAATTATGAGGAACATTAAGTTACATTATACTTTGTTAATGTTATGATTAAATTATGGTTCTTTCGCGGAACTATTTGCGGATAAATTACGATTGATCTAGTATAAAATTACTGAGTGATTAATAAACATTTCAATTGTCTTAATTTAGATTTTATTGAATTATTACAGTAATAAGCTAAGGTTGTTAATCAAACTGCGTGTAATGGAGTAATACTTAATTATTTTCTAATTATATGTTCGGTGTAAAAGCATTTTTTTTTTTTTCATCTAACATGAAAACAGACCAACATATCAAAGAAGAATAAAAATTAATATTCTTAAAAGGATGAGAATATTCTACTTGGTATGAATGTAATACTAAAATTGATGTTTGACATAAATGTATGTCTGTATGTATGGTCGAATGGTCTATAAAATGAATGAAGTGTGACAATCTTGAGACATGCAACCACCGATGATAGCCAATTAAAGCAATTGTAACTTAATAAATTAATTACTTATAAACAGGTTACTATGCTGAACATTAGCAATCTTTATACATATGAATATCCTATGTTGTTCTTAAACGGAACTGTTGAAAATGAGTCTTGTCAGAAATTATCACTGGAGATATTATTTATTCTTGCACTATTTGCAATTAATGTACAATTAGGCTATAAGAGAATATTTTAGAACTGATATATTAATTGTGGAGTGACGATTTTATTTCACCATAGCCAAAATGTTTAAAAAAAATGCAGTATGCTTTCTTGACACTAGTTTTTTGGCAAAGAAAGTACAACAGATGAGGCACATTATTTATACAGTTGTTTACAGATAAATTTTAGTTAATAGCTTTGTTTCCAATTAACACAAAGGTATAAATTTACATAAAGCTGCATTTCAACTGAACAAGATCTATGAAAGAATAAGTGATTTTATAAACTTTAGTCATTATTTTTTACTAGTTCTCTTTATAATTATTATTTGTGTAAAATATGATTCTTGCTTCTTTTATGTATCACAACATAAAATAACTAAAATAAAAGCAGCATCACCTATTCCTGAAATTAACCTTCATATGCAGACTATGTAAATAAGATTGATTTTTTATTAGATTCCAACTGGATGAATACATATAAAAAAATTATGGTATTAAATGTAATATGAAATCATATCGGTTAATCTTTATAGGTGATATATCACAAAGGTGTAACATTTATTCTCAATGTTACATTCATAACATTATAATGTGATACATGTTTTGGACCAATTGCATCAATGTTTTATTTTTATGCAAACTGATTCACACAGCTTACGTTTGTTTCATCAACAAGTCAATACTACTTCTTTACGCAGAAGGCGATAATTGATTTTAATCTTACCGATTATAAAGAAGACGCTGCCCACCAAACACATTGATACTCTCGTGCAAACTGTGCGGTTCCAGCTGCTGGCCATGCGACGAGAGAAGTAACTGATGGGGCAGTTCCATCGCTGGTCTGTAGGCTGCTGTTCGTAGGTCACTGTTGTGGGCTGATATACCGCACTCGTAGGCATTTTGAACGGCAAAGTCACAATGCAAACAAAGACTTCGTTACTATGATAACTATAGAAGCACTTCACTGTTCACAAGCCGTTACGCAGATCTGCTGCAGGTAAACACAACCGAACACAACAGTACAGAAGAAGCGTGATGCATGCGTGAGCAACGATTTATTTATGTAGATTAGTGTTGTAAGTAGTTAATGCATAATGGCATCCAATACTATGATGTGTAAATCGATTAGTCGATTTTAGGATAAACTTAATTTTAAAACGTTTTTTAATAATTTATTTATTCATTTCTAATTATTTTACATTCAAATCAATGCAATAATAAATATAAAATTTGATGTTTATAGATTTTAAGACTTGTATTCTTGTTAGTCCCACCAACCTACCACCACCCAGTTTAGTTACAGGCTTTGATACATTGTAATTTAAGATCTGTCTCTAAGATTCTGACCACTGTGAAGCAGTATTCGGATCAAATGTATAAAGACGTATCTTTAACGTCCTTATACATTTGATCTTTTTGTCTAATCTTGTTTTATAATTAAATAAGTAACACGAAAATATATGTACAGTCACGAGCAAAAACATGTATGTATACACGACCAAACAGTTGCAGTAGATTTTTTACGTGAAATTTTGAAACTGTAATGGAATCTTCCAATATATGGAAGACAAAATTAATGAATTTGATAGAAAATTTCATTTTGTAAATAAACTGACTAGGACTAAAACATATTTTAGACGACAAACGGGACTTATTCGCGATAAAAAAACGTTATTTCTTTTCTCCCGACTGGATCATCAGTCCTACAGAACACATATACTCACAAGTCCTCCCGTGACCACGGTCGGTGCAACTGGAATCGAAACATCGGGAGAAATCGTTTTATTTCGCAAATAAGTCCCGTTTGTCGTCTAAAATATGTGTACAAGTCGCGAAACTGCTCCCGACTGTACACCAACTACTGAATTTTAAAATCCTGCCAGTTTTAAATGATAGATGCTACTGCGCGAATTGAGTTGATATGGAACACAGTACTTGGGCATTACTAGCAGTCAGCATTTATCTTTATTATATTTCCACGACTCAACAAGGCGAGGAAGGATGCAGGTCTGGAAACAGTATTGAGGTTCAAATAATTGAAACAACAAAGTATTTTGCAAAAATAATGTAATAGTTATAATTTTAAATATTCATTATCACTAATAAATAGTTTTATATCACTAGACAGTCGCTGCTTTATAATTAGTCATTTATTTTAACAGGTAAAGGCACTGATCCTCTTTATAAACACTATAATATTAAATCTAGGTATTATTGAGCTGCTGTCAATTGATTTGTGACTGCATACTCAATTATATTGTATTAAAAATATAATAATTATGGAATTGAGTGTCTATTTTCAGCAAAAGACTTCAATAGCAGAGATATGACTCCCACTCGTAATATCATATTTGATCGCAACAATAAACACAATGTAAATGTTTGTTAAACATAAATAATACACGATTACAATAATTACTTTTTGAGTTATTATCCTTACAATATAAATTATTATCATAAATCGGAAGTAACATTGTTTAAATCGAGTAAACGGAATATTGAGTCATAAATAATAAAATCAGCCCTATATTTGTTATATCGAAAATACAATTCCTATGTTCATATAACATAATAAGGCACCAAAGCGTGAGCGTTTGCCTTAACATAATTTCGAATAATGAGAGAAATTACAATGCTTAAATACATATGTAAGACCTCAGCATACTTTCCATTTGTACTGAATTATTTTAAATTATATACAAATATATTCTACAAAAATATTTCAAATACCTAATTCATTATTATCTATTTTGTACATGCAAAATAGACCTTATGTTATTATGCCGTTATATTTATAGTTCGACTTAGATACAAATAATAATGTTGTAACTTTGCTATTGAAGTAAAGGAAGCCCAATATTGCTTTCCTAGAAATTACGTAACTAAATTAGAAAAAGTATAAAACAAGAAGTTTTTGAGCGTTACTATAGCAAGCCACTAAGCAATTATGTGTGCATATTACTCTTCTGTGCAAAAACCTTATTAAAGGTCCATTCATTCTTGTTTGTAATTGGTTCGTAGATAAATACAATAATTAAAAAATATGCTAAAAACAACATACTCGAGGCATCACATTAAAATATTGAATCCGTCTGTAGCTTGGATATAAAATATTTGATATCACCATAATAATTTCGTTAATATAATCATTCAATTGTCATCACTGAATGTTATACCCTCGGCAAATCAAATTTGTCATGACGTATCTGCTATCAGAAATTGCTCAGTCTCATTAAAGCTGTCTTTCTTTCCAATCAACCCAGACTTACATTAGTACACACAATCTTTAGCAATATTTACATTTTTATAAACACGATCGCAGATTTTTTTTTTCTGAATTTCGACAGTTATAATGAACACATTTGAAATTGATTGATATAACAGTAATTTTCGTTTTTATACTCAGCAAGACCGACTCCTGTCGTCGAATCATTCGACGGCGAAGCCGGCCGTTTCGAGAACAGCTTGTTTGAGTTTATCGTGAAGTTTCTCCTTATTAGGGTAAGGAGGTAGATCGAGACGATTAAAACAAGTGTGCGCTTTAGGAAGTGAATCGGGAGAAGCGTCGGCTACAAGGTGTAGAGTGAAAAGCCTCGGCGCAGCAGCGCCCGTAGAGCCCTGCAGCGCCCGGAAGCCGGCCAGGGGCACGCGGCGCGAGCCCGTCACGAACTGTAGCAGCCGCGCACGCATCTCGGCGTCGAAGTCCTCGACGATCTCCCAGAACCAGGCGACGATGGGCGCGTCGGGCGCGACGTGCTTGAGGCGCGTGTGGCGGCGCCAGTCGGCGGGGTCGAGGTCGGCGCGGCCGGCCAGCAGCGGCTGCAGGTCGCGCGGGCTGAGCGGGCGCAGCAGCTGCGGCGGGATGATGTCGGCCAGGCCGCGCTGCAGCGCCAGCCACTGGCGCTCGGCGCCGCGCGTGAAGCGGTGCGCGACATACAGGCGCACGTACTCGCGCTTGTTGGCGTCCGTCACCGTGTCGGCCGCGCCGCCCGCGCGCAGCTCCACGCTACGCACCGCGCCGAACGACGAGCACTCCACTGAGAACGTCGTGTCTATCACGCCCGCGATACTGTTCTCTCTGTAACAAAACACGTGTTATAGGCAAAATTATGTGACAACTTCTATGGTATTTACTGTACAATAAGCACACTTACAGCATCCAGGATAGTGAACGATGCAGTTCTGGGTCAACGTCACGAATGTCACGGAGCGTTATCGGCCTACCCAAAAGCTGCTTGTAGAAGGGAGCAGTAAAAGCTGCGTCGAGCTGGTGTCCGTGAAATAACGCCACTCCGAGGATACGACCCGCGAAGTGGAAATACGAAAGATGTTCTGGGTTTACCTAGAGAAAGTAGTATGAAGTGGTTAGAACAATATGACCACAAAAAGTCTATGCTATTTTTAGGCAAACCAACAAGTTAATGTTACTTACCCCAGAATCAGCATTAATCTGTAGTGCATATCGATCATCGCCCGCGTTGGCATATTGGAATAGACCATAGTGTGGATTGAAAAGTTCTCTTCCTAACAAGTGGAGCCATTCTCGCGCTACTCCACCATAGTCTAAACCCTCTTCACCGCGGAATTTCACCAGCAGACGTTTGCGCAATTCCTTGCCACGTAATTTCATGACAAGTCGATAAGATTCCTCTAAAATTTCGTTACGTGATACCTGGAAATAAAAAAGGACTTCTTAATATGTTTTCCCTTTGTTTTAGACAAGCTACTTGAAATATAGATTTAAGATTGATCATACAATGACTGTAAATGTGTAGTTTGGGTGTTTATCGTGGGTACCTCTATCCTGCAGTGTCCTGTCTGCGGCTGCAGGGCCTGCAGTTCAGCCCGCAGTACTCTGGCCTTGGCTGCCAAGTCGCGTTTGTATTTCGGTAGCGCATCAGAGTCCAGCGGCTCGGGCCCGGCCGGCGCGGGCACTGCCGCGGCCGGCGGCGGAGAGCTCGGGTCGCCGCCCGGCTAAGGGGGAATACACCATTAAAAACATTCTTGTACATATTGCATTATTATAATGAAAAGGTATTTTGGTATTTTATTTTCATTCATTACACCACAGACTGAATTTGATTGTAATATCACTATGTAGCAGAAAAATATATTATACCTGTCTTTTACTAATGCGATACTTTAGGGTACAGAAACCAAAACTAAAAGTGAACCAAGCATTGAATTTTCATGTCATGGTTTTTAAATTTCAATCTGACTATCTTGCCTAGCCTTAGCGATGATTGTTACATAGGAGATGAACTCACAAGCCTGGCGGAGAGCGCGAGGCGTGGGTCGGTGAACTGCGTGGTGCGGTTATTGTGGTCGACGAAGTACGGTCGTCCGGAGGGCGCGTGGCGCATCTCCCAGCCGGCGGGCAGCGGGCCGCCCACGGCCGCGCAGTGCCGCAGGTGCGCCGGCACGCGCGGGTCGTGCCACGTCGACGCGCCCGTGCCGCTGTTGTAGAAGTACACCTGCCCCTGCGCTGTCGTGCGCATCTCTGGAAACACACACACACAACACTTGTTACTATCAAACTAGACAAAATATACACTAGCCGCCGTAGACCAATTTCGGCCACGGCGGCTAGTGTTACTATGACACCAGCCAACTACGCGGGACATATTATAGTGCACAAGCACGTGCGCAAACACAAGTGCACTCTCTATTGAATTTTACTCTCATAGCCCGATGGGCGGGCAATCCGACACGACCGGAGAGAGCAGGACCTAAATTTTTACGTTTCTTCTGAAACACGGAAGCTGTGATATTAATTTCTAAAACAAACACAACATTCGAAAAGTCGGTGCGCGCCGTGGGGATCGAACTCGAGATCTTTGACTTAGCAGTCCTATGTTCTTACCACTAGATTATCACAGCTTCTGACAGACAGACAAAATATTATAAACTAATTAAATAAACATACTGGAACGCCTGGTATTCATATGTGTCTGAAGTGACTGACGTTAAGTTAAAATTTGCAATAATCCCACCTTGCATACTAAGTTCACAACATGCAACTACGTCACTAAATACAGTACATACATGCAAAATAATAATTATTTCGACCTTAACATTTTACATCTATTGTTAAGTCTAACAATAGCAAAAGCATCCACGGCAGCGAACATATTTTTTAGAATAAAGTCAATCCAGCCTAATAATAATAACTCTTTGTTTACTGGGTATGTATCATATAACTACTACAGGGTAGTACAATTACAGTGAAGCCAAACTTAGAATGAACCCATCACGCACGAAGTACCCAGAATCGTGCGTCGTAAGCGTCTATTAGATTAATAAAGTGACAACAATGTGTCGTTATACTATTAATGTTTGGAGGTCGTCGTGTACGCTGCATATAAAACAGTCTTATTATGGATACAGACAGTGTTACAAAATGTAAGCACAAAGAGTCACGATCTAGTCTGAGAAAAAAAATAACTTGCCGATTCTAGAACATTGTTATTTTGGCTTCGTTAAGACTTCTACCTAACCTAACTTATTAAAATTATTTTTCTATTCGAGTTTTAGCAAATGGTTAAACTAATAAAAGGTAACTTTCAAATACTTGCATAAAAGAATGTGATTATAACGATAAATTGAATATCGTCGTGAAAGTCACCTTGTTTGTGGTGCTTGTTGAGATAACAACATGTCAGCTGGTTGCTCAATACAATAACATTATACTGATTCATAAGAAAAAAATGTAAAAACAGAGATGCAGTATTTATGAACTGGCCTGATCTTCACAAATAACAGTTATTTATTGTATAGTATAATGAACAGAGATACCATGATAAATTCTATTAAGAAATTAAGAAATGATATTAAAATCCAAAAAAAGCTTCAACCCTAGTATAGTGAAAACAAACTAATCACCAATCCCTACGTGTCTCTGAATAATACTGAATACTGGTTGCAGTCTAAAAATGTTTACCAGTTCTTCAACTTGATTCTTTATCACAATGATATGCAGTCTATAATGCTTTAACAATATACTTATCACCATACAAGTATCGACCTTGTGTTGTATAACGGTCTGTGCAATAATGAACCTTAAGGTGGCAAACTTTTTATTTATTTATTTATTTTATTTTATCCTTTATTTCAGGCAACTAGGGCCCATAGCAAATATAATACATAAATAATCAAACAATTCAATATTTTTAGACCCAGTATAGGAAATTTGTAAGTTGAAATATTTACCGTATCCAGGTGGTAGGTCAGTGGCAGCTATTGGCGTAGTGGGCGTTGTTGGTGTGACAGGGTTGCAGGCGGACGAACTGGTCGGAGACGCGGTCGGGTTGCGCGACCGTACGGCGGTCTGTGGCTGCGGTTCAGGTCTAAAACAAATAGTTTAAGGTTAGATTTGGGACAATTAAACCTTCAATGGTGTTCTGTTCCAAGGCGATTCTACTTTCTCTAGGAGAGAATATAAAAGTATAATTATTTACTTTTTTCTTAAAGTAAGTTCTTGGAACTGATTTTCGTAAGGCTCGTAGACGTATGATAAAATTTGGTTTTCTCTTGTGTAGACATTTACGTAGAATTTTAATACGCACATTAAACAAGCCTAATCTATTGGCTTTAATTGCTCAAGTTATTTAAGTCTAGAGACGTAGTTTAAAATGTTTAGCCTATTATCGCGATGATAATACATTTATTTCCTAAACAACATAAACATATTAGTTAACTGTCCAATCCAGTTTACAATCAAACTCTGTGATTAGGCGTTAGGTCTTACGTGCCAAATTTGCAGTCTATTAACCACACACGGAATATCCTTCAAGTACTGAGGATTAGATAAACATGAAACATACCTGAGTGATATGGAAGTAGCATGATTGACATCAGTATCGGAGGCGGGCGAGCCTGGGGAGCTCGGCGTGACCGGCGAGGCGGGTGAGGCGGGCGAGGCGGGGCACGGGGGCGCGGGCGGGGAGGGGGGCGCGGCGGCCGGCGGCGGGGACGCGCCCCCCACGCCCGCGCCCTCGCACACTGGCCGCTCCCACTGCGTGCGACGCGACAGGTGGTTCACGTAGTATGGCCTGCAATATACACCTCGATTAGTAATTAGGTATTAAGATTTCATTGCAGAGATAGAGCAATAATATAATTAAACTAGATACAGAAAAAAAAGCAATTTAATCATAACGGCATTTAAACAATGACAGACAACATTCTTAATGCAAATTTACTATCAACATTAAGATAAGTCCATAAACTTCAATGCCGTTCACAATGCTATTTACAAGTAAAATAGATTCACAAAACAATTAGTGTTGGAATATTGTGTAGTAGCACTGACCGTCCATTAGATGTGACTCGCTCCTCCCAGTGTTGCGGCAGTGGGTTCCTGGCCGCATGGTGCTGGGCTGGTGGGTCCCGCGGGGCCCTGACGTCACCAGCCGGGCCCACCACGGCCAGCGGCGAGCCTTCCCCCGCCGCAGTTGCCGGCTCGCCTCTCGCCGCATCTCTCGACACTAATGACACTATGACTTGTCCTCGCACTCCACATGTCTCTCCCGACCCTTCTTCGCACAGCTCGAGGCATTGGTCTGTCAATAACATCATCATTGAAATACCTAAATTTGCATCCTTTTTGGAGGTCAAACAATCTTATCTCCCACAATCTTATCGAGAGAATGTAAAATATTGTTTTTCAAGGATTTGTTAAGTTTTTCAGTAGGTGGTATTTTGTACATAAGCCGAATAGTTTACTACGTAATTCTTACACAAAACCTTGCCGATTGTTTTTAAACAAGAACAGATGCAAAATGTATATCTGTAGATAGTTATATTTTATTATTAATTTGTTGTATACTTACAACCCGTGTCTTTCAATTTATGTACAGTAGATGGTTGTATGCGAACACATCCCAAGAATCCTGAACCTTGCCGTTTATGAACTTTTCTTTGATTCCACACACTGAAAAAGAACAACAATAATGTTACACATACATCATTTTCTTTACTTATCCTTGAGACACAAAGTCGACCTTAACGCCATTTTAAAATCATTATTGTTCACTGTGTTGTTTTTGAACTGAAAATAAATGTTGTTCAGCGATACGTGTACAATAATGCAGAACTAGTTCTTAGGATTTTGGTTTCATCAGACCTACCTAGCAGGAATGAATTATACTTGCTGACAATAACATATAAGTATGTATAAAACGATATGATAAAGCAACAATCAATTAGTTGCGGTTCATTATATAAATAATGAATAGTTTCCACTGGATTTTCCTTTCATTAAAGAAGAATCAGTGTGACGGGCATCAGACTTGTTTACTAGTAATTGGTAAATACTTGTACGTCATTTATCTTCATTAACCACTATTTCAGCATCTTGCGTACAAAGAGAAATATCCTTAAATTTATTGACGTCAAGTTATTTCTGTAATTCGAATTACTCGTAATAAAAGTAATAAACAAAATTAAAATCACTTTAGAATGATGCGATGGTCTCCAAGGGCGTGTGACTCACAATGACCTTTATTAAACTTCTGCAGTTTAAAACTACGCAGATGATTAACATTTAGGAATTGAACATTCGCTTACTGGTTAAGGGTTATGCCACTAGATTACGAGAATATGCAAACCCACGAATGTAGGATACAACATTTGCACTTGGTGAATGATTTTACTAAGTTTTTGCGGCTAACTTATCAAAGGAATGTTCTGTCACATAAAACAAGCTTGAGTAAGAAGTACTTTTTGTTGAATTATTAAAGTATATGAAATATTGGACATAATAATTCGACATTACATCGATTTCGATTCGATCGACACGAGACGTCACGGTTCCCATTGTGTTGTTTGTTATAAAGTGCGAATCCGTATGATTTCATCGTCGAATCTCTGGGTTAGTTTTTATTTTCTAAAAATACACATGTCTTAATTATTTTGTTATTTAATTAACGAACTTAACAGACCTCATATTACTATTTTGTTATATATCTACCCTTTCAAATGCAAAGTTTCGTAAGACGAACATTTTTATACTCATAATTGGTCGAACGGGCATCGTCAGTCAGCAGGGCACTTCACAACAGACTCACGATCGCGTTATGTTAAGTAATAGGCTAGATCAAAAGGCTAATAGCATTCTGTGCATGTTCCTTTTAATAGCAATGTTAGCTAATAATAGCTATGGTATGTGTGTTGCGCCCTTGTTGAAAACATTTTACTTATTTCATCAAAACGGTGGTTAACTTGGAATGTAAGTAAACATGCGGGGGGTGGCCTAATTGATTACGTTTTAAGTTCGCAAGTACTTTCTACATTATGTAAAGGTACAATCAGTAAGCTTAGTAAACAATGCTTGTTCCTTCTTAAACTGGAGCTTTTGCCCCTTAGTAAAACAATTATATAATTATAAATGGTCACGGCAATAATACAATCTACGACAACGATAGCTGTAACAATTATATCAACAGCAAAGCGTGCGTTAAGTTCTGGTTGTAAACTTTTAGTGTTATCGCCGAGTTCGAATCACCACATGGAGATTAGCGCTGATATTCATTATTGAATTTTAATTACATGGCCAAGACTACTGTCCCAAGGTTTCGCGTAGATAAGTACGCAATACCTATTTCTAATATGCACCTAAAACTTAGTTATACCGACTCCAGGGACAAAATTCTTTATGAAGTATAAATACAATTTAAAATTATCCTGTATTCTTTACAAACCATGCAAAAACAAGTGCATTTAATACAATCAGCCAAAGTATAGAATTTTCTGTCCAGATAAGTGCTATGAGGGGTATTGTACAGGAGGGGCAGATATTTTAAGACAGCATAGCTCTTTAATACTCTTTTTTTATGTAGTGATAGAAATAAAAGTTGATTGTTGTCTCATAAAACCTTTAAAAGACCAGGCAACTATTAATGGTATCCTCCACAAAAAAGGCTGATACATTTGAATATCATAATCTCATCCGCTTGCATGCGTTCACTAGTGTTATGATAATTATGAAAGTTGTTTTATTTAAACTCCTGAAGGCCAGCTAGTGTTTTTTTGTAACACATTTGTTTAACTAACATAACAACCTATCCTTGAACTTAGTATATGTTAATTAAGAAAAGGTATTCAGTAATTAAATACATGATTATATTTATGAGTCATATTCATTACTCTTTCATTATAAAATGCAAAACTAAAATTGATTTCTCCTATATGTTCTCCTTCCTCCAATTAAATCAATTTTGCATAAATGAAATAATGATCTCAAGTTCTGATACACATAAATGCTTTAGAAACACTAGAAAACCAGTTCTATACTTAATTATACATATAAAAAGTTATATAATTCTTATTAAAAATAAACTAATAAGTGTACTCTTTCACTTGTATACTTGTTAGTAAATTACCACATTAATTACAACTTTTTCAGCCTAGTACAATAAATCTTAGAGTGCCCGCTCACTTCCTCAATACCGATGTTAATGACTGCTGAAGTCAATAAAGTGGTGAAAGTATGATTTAGCATGAAAATTATAATATGCTTGTCATTTGTTTCTGCATTCTTGTAAACTGAGATTCACTGTAGCAGTTTGCATTGATACTTTCACTACAGTCTTACATTATCTGACATGCAATGTTACTTGTTCAATGTTCACAGATAAGAATCAGTCAAGATAAGCAATGAAGATATATAGGTCAAATTAAATCTTGTGGGCTTTATGTCCATAAGAGATAGACATCTGAGTGCAATTAAGTAATATTTGATTAATTAATGTAAGATGTATTTATAACAGTTCACTGACCGACAATACTGAGAGAGGAATGTATGTCACTTAAATACTAGCAAGAACTAAATACAGACACTTTTCATATCTAATTAAGGACAACATGAAGCTCTTAATTGCTTGGAGACATATGCAATGAACACAATAATAATTATAGTCATACTACAAGGGAAGAAGAATCTTACCTTATTGTAATGCCATCTCCCTTGGTTAGGTACAGGTCATAGTGTGTATTCCATTTAGGATCGAGGGTAGCTTTTACAGTATTCGTTGAATACACCTGTCCACTGCCATCTACAGAGATTTTTGCAAATGGGTCTGGTAAACCTGTAACAATTCGATTATCACTAATATTGTTTTTTAAACAAAACCATCTTGACGATAATATACTTTACTAGTGACGTCGTCCTTCCGAACGTTATATTTTTTCATAATTCTAAAGCAAGTCGCTTAGTCTCTCATCTCAAGGTGAGAATCACTGGATGCGTTATAATCATAAAAGTAACCAAAGATTGTAATAAAATAATACTTACGAAATAGATCTCTCCTGACCAAATTCCTTGCACATAAAACTAAAACAAAATAATAAGTTAATTACAAAGAATGTCATACATTACATTCGAAGCAAAATAGTCACACCAAGTAGCGGAAATGATTGAATAACAAGGCACTCACTAGTTAAACGAATTTTTTGGGCTCCATATTTTCTGTTGGACACGGGAGTGGACATCTTTTACTACTACGGAATATTCATCTGGATAAAGTAGTTTTTAAAATGATTTCATACGATTTTCACATAAACTTATAACCACCATTTTTATTTCATTGAAATGAGTTTTTTTTTTAAGATTCTTTCTGGTTTGGATGCAAGACAAAATTGAGTTGCATGACAAACGACAGATAATAAAAATCATTGTGAGTAGAATAATTTATTGATTGACTTCTAAATGTATTACTCAGTTTTGTGTCTGTTTTACAAATTTTATTCGCGTATCGTCGTATTCAATTTTTATGTCCAAGTCTAAATTGCTAGGATCAATTGGCACTGCACTCAAGCCACATTCGATGCGAAAAAGAAAACTTAACTGTTTAGATTGTGTCTATGTCTCTGACAAAATAACAACAACAAATTTTGTCAAAGTCAACAAACAAAGTTTTTGTAAGTACTTTTTATGATGAATATATAATTGTAATAATTATATTTTTTTCGCCTAAAAATGATTTTAAATGGCATGGGTCTTTCATGTCCTATTTATAATTTGGTTCTTAAATTTAAATCAATTTCAACGCCTCTCCAAGTTCCTTTCTACATTCCCCGGAGAGCATTAACCTTACGCGGCAATTTCAAAGCACTTTGTTTTAACTTTATTTCATTCATGTAAGTAAAATTTATTTATATACTAAAACAAGAAATATCTACATTTATGACTAAACTTATGCAACTAAAAAAATTACATATTTACAAAGCGTCGAAAAAAATATCGCATGATAAATAATGACATTATTCGTCGTGCCCTTGTCACTGCTGGTGTACCTGCTGTTCTAGAACCGAACGGTTTGGTACGCAGCGATGGTAAGAGACCTGACGGGATGTCTTTACTTCCCTGGAAATTGGGCCGGCCTTTGGTGTGGGACGCAACGTGCGTCGACACCCTTGCGCCGTCCCATGTTCTAAGTTCGGCGGTCGCGCCCGGCGCTGCTGCTGGAGCTGCGGAAACCCTAAAGCGACGAAAATATAATAACCTTACGGGCAATTATATTTTTGAGCCCTTTGGGGTTGAAACGCTTGGGCCATGGGGACCGGGTGCACGAGCTCTGTATAAGGAACTCGCTAAGCGCTTGGTCGACTCCACCCGTGATCAGAGGGCTGGACTGTATTTCGCGCAAAGAATTGGTATTGCCATTCAGCGTGGTAATGCGGCCAGTCTCCTGGGCACGTTTCCCGCCATTGACGGAGATGAGGATATTTTTTTCGACGCTTTGTAAATATGTAATTTTTTTAGTTGCATAAGTTTAGTCATAAATGTAGATATTTCTTGTAAGTAAAATAAGACTTGTTGTGTGTATATTCATTTTTATATGTTACTATATTAATGTGAAAGTTTGTGAGTAATGGAGCACGGCGGAGCAAATTTGATGAAATTTGGTTTCAAGTTAGCTGACCCCTTAGATTAACACTTAAGCTACTTAAAACCGACTGCGTCAGAGATGATAATGTTTTTGCAGCAGACTAGTTAGTAATAAAAGACCCGAATATTTACTGTTTTCTTTGCGAAGGAAGCCAAGAAAGGCGATAATGTTGATTGCGCATATTACTTTTCGAATTCCATCAATTATAGTTATTGCAATGATACCGGCTGATAAACTATTAAACCAGCAAGATACGCCCAATGTAGAGGATTTTTCGAATGGAAGCAATAGCGCTTAAATTAATAGCGAACATGAATCTCCAAAACTTAGTGAATTAATCTTTTTCGAGCGTTAAAAAATTAATGTAAGGTGAATGTGGCAAAGTGCACCTAGCCGGTTAGTGCGCCTACCACAAATATCTCGAAAACTACTGATTGGATACTAGTAGTGACACCTTTTATCGAAACTACAAACTAAATCATAGTTCTTGGTAATAGTCATAGATGGCTGCTGTAATCATGAGAGTTTGAGACACGCGCCATTTTATTTTCACTGCTATTCAAAGTGGCGAGCAGAGATGACCGTGGTGCGATCAACGACGAAAATCTCAAGAAATAGATAATTTACCGATGTGCGAGTGAGGTAAGTGCACACTTAAAATATGTTACTTTAAGATTCTGAGTTTATATCACACCTATCTAGTAAAATTTAAATATTTTTTATAAGTTAAATATTTTAACCTCAAATTTGTATAGTTGGGAAAGCGCGCCATACTGACGTTGATATGGCGCACTTCGCCGTAATCCAGAGTTTACAAACCTTTTGAAATTAATGTTGTTATAATGACTTTCGTGAGGGGGATTAATTATTGTATATTTAAGATCGGTTTACTCACGCTTATTTATCGGGATAGCCTGACTAGTTTGACGCGGCGGCGGGGTTGAGAGTCGAACTGGCTGGTTCGACTTGCGACCCCGCCGCCGCCTCAGCTCATAATTAAGGACTCCGGTTGGGACCGAAACTATATATATGTATAGTCGGGCTATACCGACAAATACGCGTGAGGTAAACCGTTATTAAATAAAATAACATTTAAAATGTATCTTTTTTACAAGCTTTTATTTAACTTGCGATGTTTGTTTGTATGGTTGGGTCAAACCTTACATACACGCACACAACACATAAACATTCACTATTGTTACATCGTTATTATTCAACTATTTACGTTTTTTGTTTAAGATGGGGCGCTACGTAAGAAAAACTGAAGGTCCCTCATGGTCCAGAGAGACTTTAAATGAAGCAGTCAAAGCAGTTCGATCGGGTAGAATGTCTGGGTATGCAGCCGCAGCAACCTTTGCTATCCCAAGAAAAACTATTATGAACCACGTCTCTGGTCGAAGGGGCCAAAAGTCATCAAGTTTAGGCAGACCACCAGTATTTAATTATGAGACAGAACAAAAGATGGCAAAATGTCTGCATGTAATGGAAAAGAATTGTGTTTTAAGGGTGACAAGCCTGGCTTGATAAATGTTTTTGAATGATGTTTCTTACTGATTTTTCTTAACGAATTTATAATAAATATTACATTTTATAACTAATTACAATGTATTTTTTTAAATTCCAGTCCCTATATAATATTGATACCAAATAAGTAGTTCCATACCATGGTATTCACTTCGCAAGTAAAAGAAAAATTATACTTGACACGACAAAAAAGGTTCACAACCCCTGACTTAAGATTGTATGGCGCATTTAGCCGAAATTTGGTTTTAAAGACATAGATTCTTCCAGAATATCGCTATGAAAAAAATATATATGTCATGCGTTTTGTTGCTTATTTCCTCATACTAATATGAGACTGTTTTTACTCTAATGCTCTATTATTGCGTTTTATTAATACATGGCGCACTTGCCCGATTTACGGCAAAGTGCGCCTGGTATGACTGTTTTCAAATTTTGTGCTAAAAATCATTAATTTATTGTCAGATTGTAATGATACGACATAGGTCGTTGTTACAAAACTTCACGGATCCTTATGGTACCAAGAAAAGTGTCATTCGTGAATTTGAACGCAAGCAATATTGCACCAAAGTCAACTATGAAAAAAGTATGGCGCACTTTGCCCCCCTCACCTTAGATTGTCCATTATTTAAAATAGTAAGTTGATTAAAAAGATTCAATTCTCAAACTTCCTAACAATAACATTTTTCAACTAAAAAACGCTTCTACAGAATAGTCGTATCTATCTTTAAAATATAAGATTGGGGTAGTCTGGATACCTTAATTTTTTTTCCTGCAGATTTCTAAAGAGGATTCTGATTACATTGCTGTGTTTAGGTAACCGTAATTCTAGGTTAATCGTAATTTCGCATTTATTCTAATAAATAACTCTCCAAGTCTCTCAAGTCGGTTGTAGCTGCAAAAACATTAACCTCCTTTTATGTAGTCGGGTAAAAATGCATCTTGCTCCATACTAAATTTCATCTAAATTGGTGTAGCCGATTGAGCGTGAAGAGGTAACAAACATACACACGCATTTTTAATTTTATAATATTCGTAGGATAATCTTTTAGGTACACCCGTCGGTAATCTGTCTATGTGTAGTAGTTTCATAAAATATTAATTTATTGTTTACTTATACTTATCTTTAAATGTTAATGTATATTTATTATATGTAATATTTGGCTTAAGTAAATACCCTGAAGCTGTCACCAATAGATAATGTGTGATGTTAACACTCGGCGTGTTCTATTTTGCAGTGTTTATCAGGCAAACGTGTCGGACGCACGCTGTTTTTGTTCCTCTGAATACCGGAGTTCTAAAATGCAGCCTATTATAATCGTGCACGGTGGTGCTGGGGACATCCCTAACAGTCGGCTGAAGGGTAAGATAGACGGGATCAAGGTGGCCGTGACTGCGGGACACGAGTGCCTCATGAGAGGTGGAAGTGCACTGGACGCTGTGGAGGCAGCAGTCGTGTGTATGGAAAAAGACGAGAATTTCAACGCAGGTTTTTTTTTTTACTTTCATTTAAACTCGTGGAAACTGTCCACTTATCGAGATTTTGATTGAAATATAGTTGTAATGAATGCTGCAGATACGTATCACTGTGCACATTGCACAATAGAGATGTATTTATTTATCTACTCTAAACTCAAAACACCTGATAATGATATCTACTATATATGTAATATGTATGTAAGTACTTTGTGCATATATTTAAGTAGGTACATACATACTTACATTGTTTTAAAAGGGGGTCCAACTTAGATCGTTTGAAACGCTTAGACCGTCCAATTATTTCAATGGATCTCAGCACCTCAGTGTACACTGTGTGTAAAAAATTTGCATTTTTAACAAAGAACATCGATTTTTTTTCAGGCTATGGATCAGTTTTGAATCTACGAGGTGAGGTAGCGATGGAAGCGAGTATAATGCGTGGAGAGGACTTGAATGTTGGAGCCGTCACGCTGGTCACGGATTTTCTGCACCCTATCAGTATAGCTCACAAAGTTCTCACCGACTCACCACATTCCTTATTAGGAGGCGAAGGCGCTAAACTGTTTGCCTTACAAAAGGTAGTTAAATTAAAAGTTACATGTTAAAATGACATTTCTCTTAAACTTTGAACATTGGTGTGGTCAATAAGTATCATTATTTGCTAGCTAAATGTAACTTCATTGCGTATTTTATTTTTTTGCAGGGTTTTAAGACGGTACCACCCGAATCATTAATCAGCGAAAATGCGAAGAAAGCTTTAGAGAATTTCTTAAAACATGGAGATTTCAATAGAACAGAAATTGGACCACAAGAGGTATCTATACCAAATACAAATATTATGTTAATACCTATTTCTAGGCAAATTTATACATAATACCACTTATTTTCAGGGTGGAGTGGGTACAGTAGGTGCTGTGGCTATAGACTGCAACGGTCATGTGGCAGTAGCGACCAGTACTGGAGGCATGAGTGGAAAGGCAGTAGGTAGGATAGGCGACACGCCACAAATCGGCAGTGGAACCTACGCAGATGATCATATTGGCGGTGTTTCTACCACAGGTACAATCTAAATTTACCATAGGATCTCTTTACATGGTAAAATGGATGTCTAGAATAGAAAGCCTAATCATGACGTGTTATTCCAGGTCATGGAGAGTCTATACTCAAGTATTGTTTGGCTCATAGTATTATAAAGCTAATGGAAGGCGGGATGGACGCAAAGAAGGCTACAACTGTCGCAGTCAATGGTTAGCATACACTACATATTTTGAATATAATATTTACTACGTACTAAATTAATCGTAATATGCTATATTAAACACTTTTGCAATCATTTTTAGGAATGACTAAGCGGCTTCTGCATACTGCCGGAGCGATTACTTTGTCAAAAGATGGCGATATTGGCGTTCATTTTAGCTCCCGAAGAATGTCTTGGGCTTACATAAAGGATGATCATATTCATTACGGCATCGAACAAGGCGAGGAACTCAAAGAACCGTATTGTCCTCAGAATAATTAAGGCGGATATGTACATTGTACAGTGTACGTACATGTATTATAGTAACAAACAACATAGTAATTTTATTAAGACATGTATCTATTGGCTCTGTAGCTGAACTGAATATATTAATAGTTAAGACTGATACAAAATTTGTCAAATGTAATGGTTATTGAAATATTATAAAGATGAAATAGTTAATTGATGGTAGATTTTTAGAGTATAAAATATTTTGTAAAATTATGTTTATTTTGTAGTAGGTGTTAAAATAAAAGTCGAAGTATAATGTTTTTTTTACATATGATCCTAAATTGATAAGGTCAATTGAGAAGTTACATCAAGGAGTGAATAGAGATGGTTGTCTACTTTTGATATGAAAAGCCTCGTATGCAAATCCTTTATTGAACAGCTGAACCTTTATTAAAAATAACAAAGTCAAACTGACAGCTGTCAAGTGTGAGAATCCAAAATCTGAAATTCACATGTTGTTTTCGTTCGAATTTACATCCAGTTCGTATTAGATGACTGATTTTAATATAATTATCATAAATGAAAATGTTGCTAAATGGTAATATACCGATAAGATTTAAGGCGACTGAGTTAAGTTGTTTTAACTGGTTGTACAGTGTTGCACCATGTTTCCCTGTACATGCTTCTTCAGTTAACATAATAAGTGATCCCAAAAAGTTCTACGATACATTATGTGATAGGTTTCGGAATGCTAACCGTCGAATATCCGTCGCAAGCTTGTACTTAGGTACTGGTTCTATGGAAAAAACACTTGTAGACATCACTAGCAAGAACTTGGAGAAACATAAAGATATAACATTTAAGGTATTGTTAGACCATCAGCGAGGTACTCGGGGAGAAAAGAACTCTGTGACAATGTTGCAAGAGATAATCAATAACTATCATAACACAAAGTGTTCTGTCAACTTGTACCAAACCCCCAGACTTCATGGTACATGGTCTAAGGCTTTACCAGCTCGGTACAATGAGATCATTGGCCTACAGCACATGAAGATCTACATAGCGGATGATTCTGTCCTCCTGAGTGGGGCCAATTGTTCTAATGACTACTTTGACCAGAGACAGGACCGATACATTGAAATTATGGATGCAGACCTGGCCAATTTTTATAGTGAACTCATAGGTATGATGACTGTAAGTTCTAGTTATTTGTTTTTATTTTGCTTTTGATAAGGAAGCATTTAAATTTAAGGATAACATTCTATTTTTTTTAAATAGAATTGAATTTGTCTATTAGTTGCAGTACAACTATTATTGTTAAATTAAATATTTTCTAAAACTTCCAACTTATATTTCAGATGAGGTAAGCAACTACAGCAAGAGCTGTGGACCAAATGGTGTTGAGGACAGAAAAAAATATGTCTCAAAAGAGTTAATAATTCATGAAATGAGGCATAGAATAAATGAATTTATTACAAAATGGAAGGAACAACAGCTGGCGAATTTTTCATCTCTAAATGATTCTAATGGTATGATTTATACTACCATTATTTCAGGAAACTTCACACTCAATCCACTTCTGTCATTTCATAAAATTCTGAGAAGTTATATATTTTGCCCTTTATTTTTTATGTTTAATTTTTTAAATCAAAAGTAACTTACAATTTAGCACTTTTTGGATGTCAATTGATGATTATAAATAGCACTCTATTACCCACCATGCACTGCTACCTGTTCTTTTGCTGTGGGAGAAAAAAATGTTGTAAACAAAAACAAAAAACTCCCCAGAAACAAGCTGTCTTGGCATCTTTCAATTTGCAGTATAAAACAATATTTCAGGATGATTCAAACAATAACTATCTTAGTGTTTAAATGTTGTAAATTACAGCTATAAATTTTTACAGAAGATAAAAAAGACACGTGGATCTTTCCCCTAATTCAAATGGGAGAGTTTGGGATCACTCAGGATGAAGATGTCACAAGTAAGCTACTTGCTTCAGTGCCACAGGGATCACATTTACAGCTAGCCACCGGTTATTTCAACCTTACTGATCATTATGCTGAAACTTTGTTAAAGGACTGCAAGGCAAATATCAGTTTACTGATGGCTCATCCAAATGTAAGTACAAATATTGTAAAATAAAAGTAATTCTTACACAAATATTCTAATTAATTTATTATACAACTTTTATCTTTTTAGGCAAATGGATTTTTAGGGGCATCAGGACCAGCAGGTGGAATTCCTCATGCCTATTCTTTGATTGCTAGAAAGTAAGTTAATCTTCATTCTTACAAAATGTTAATCTGTAACTGGCATACTTTATACTACTACATATTATTTTTTTATTTCCAGATTCTGGCAAAGAGTGCAAGATTACAAACAGACAAGTAGAGTGGAAATGCTTGAGTATGAGCGTCCAGGGTGGACGTTCCATGCAAAAGGATTATGGTAAGCAAGATTATTTTCTTATTTATTTCTCAATATTGCTATTTCTCAATCTCGACAGTTTATAAATATCATTAATTCTTTAGGTACTACCCACCAGGCTCAGGGTTGCCATGGGCGACCATTGTAGGCTCTGCTAACTTAGGAGAACGATCAGTTAAACGCGATCTAGAGGCTCAGGCTGCTATTTTCACTGTGTCGGATGATTTGCAGGTTAGTTACATTTGTCTGAATAATAATATGATATTTAGTTGAGTCCATAACATTTTCTAAACCTCCACTAGCTACCAATGTTCCTTTTCCGTCTAGAATATATTGTACCTTAATATTACAGAACAAGTTACGTGAGGAATCACAACTGCTTCACCACTATGCTACGGAGTGCAGCATGGAACTGCAAAAGAGAGAAACGCCGCTATGGGTGCGGGCAACCGTTGGCTTGTTTAGAACATACTTTTAATTAATGCTGGCATAAGTTTAAGGGGAGTACACTCACATTCTAATATTATATTAGAATCTTGACACCAACAGCAGAGCAGAAATCGCAGCTATTACAAAACTAGTTCAGTCCAGGACAATTTACGGTTCCAAAAAATATGTTCTCGTAGTAAGCCTTAAGTTTTGTATTTCTTTTGTAAATTGGAGTTTTGCTCCAGTTGAACACGTTTATATGCACCTGTGAAATTCGGCCCAAATCTATTGTTAGGCTATTGAATAATAACGACTAAAAAAATCGTTATTAGTTTTATAATACTGTTGTAGTATATTATTTATTTAATAGTTCAATGAGTTATTGCTTAATCTATACAGACAAGTGTCACAAGAGCAGTAACAACTCAATGTTTGAGTATCTTAAAGTGGGTCTTCAGATTTCTGAACCAAAGTAGTGATAATATTAGTGATATTATATTTAAATAATAATAGCTTGGTTGAGAGTTAGTTAACAATATTGTAAACGCTTAAATATTGAATATTGCTGAGGCTTTCTGAATGAATTTATTTTCATAATTTTATCATATCCAGGTTTACTTTTTCACATTGTGGGAAAGAGGGTTGCTAATTTTTTATTGAATTCAATCAGTATTATTTTCTATGAGCCCATGTAGGCCAGCCCTCGATAGTTGTACACATTTACAATTTAGTTACATAACGGTTGTGTGAAATAGTTTTTATGTATGTAGTTTTTATTGTATGAGGAAATTAAGATTGACAGATTTTATTACAACTTGTTACCATTCGAATGTTACAGTTAGTTAATATATTATTGTTTTCTTGTAAATGTTTGACGGAGTTCGGAAAATAAAACCAAAAAGTTTTAATAATTCTCAATTATATTCACTCTTATTTTCATTTATATAATCACATAATCATAATTATTCCGATTCACACTTAAAATAATTTTATAATAAATTAAACGAGAAAATATTCTGCAATAATTAATACAAAACTCAGTCGTTTCCTGACATTATTTGATTAGAAATAAAGTATACGATCAAATTTACAATAATAGGAATCAGGCACATTATTAATAATAAAACTATTAACTAGTGAGTAGCAAGACAACTTGTTCAATGTTGGATCATAAATAGGAAACAGGACGAATGCGAGTTACAAATGGAAATGGACGAAATCACACGAAACAATATTTGTTACAATATAATCAGCAAATAATTGATCCGATAAAATAAAAAAAATAAACTCACTTTTGAGCATATAATCATTTCTGATTAAAATAATCATTGCAATTGAGCAATTTACACAAATACTTATATAACAATAATTATAATTCACGTTAGAATCAGTTACTGAGGCATACTTATAGTATTCGATAACAGTGAGCAATTGAATTAAACATCTATATGAGTTAATATTTAATGAAATTTGAAACAAGAAGAGTAAGGAAACCTCCACTACTCGAGCATGGATGCTGTTTATCCTAATCTTTGGTGTGCTGGACATAACTACGCTGAGTGGCTTTACTAAATGTAGCGTGCATTGACGAACAAGCGATTACTATTGTAAATAAATAACGAGACGCTTCATTCAGCAAAGTCGGTCAGTCCACACGGGAACATTTACTGTTGTGTCGCGGTAACGCCTTCAATCTATAATACACTACGGACGCTGATAGTAGGTACAAAAATAGTTCACCTATTCAATATAATTAAGACTACTTAACAATTAAGTATCGCGAGGAGGCCATCGTAAAAAGAAATTATAAAAAATCGACAAAATTAAAATCAACAAACATAAGAAATGACTCGATAGGCACAATACGAAACGTATAGATACTGACATTCAGGCACCGGGGCCTCCTCGAATTATAATACTACTTATAGCAAATCACACTAAGGTAAATTGACTAGGCGTGTTGTGAGTGAGTGCGGCGCTAGCGTGGCGGCGCGTCAGAAGCCGGCGTCGGGCGGCGGGTCGGGCGGCAGGTAGTGCAGCTCGTCCACCGGCGCGCTGCACACGTTGTACAGCACCGCGAACAGCGTGCACGCCGCGTACGCGCCCAGCGCCGCCCACCACAGCAGCCGCTCCCACAGCCGCTGCTGCGCGTGCTTCAGCACCAGCAGCCCGATGGTCAGCCCCGCCAGCGCGCCCGCCACGTGCGCCGCGTACGACACCGGCGGCGCCTCCTGCACAACAACACACGCACTGTTATACAGTCTGCTCATACCAAAGTATATAGCATATCAACTCACAATGATGACAACAGGAGAAGAGAATACGAATAAGTACAGAATGTGTAATGTACCTTAGTGTATCGAGCGTGCACGGCAAAGCCGACGTCGCAGGAAGCGACGGCGAGCGCGGCGACGAGCCGGACGGCGCCGTAGCGCATGGTGTGGAAGTTAAGCAGCGCGTTGGCGAGGTGCGCGGCCAGCAGCGCGTACACGCCGCCCGACGCGCCCGCCAGGCACACGTCCGGGTCCAGCACGGAGGCCGCCAGCGAGCCGCCCAGCACGCCCGCCAGGTACACGGCCGCGCACCGCACCGCGCCGTGCACCATCTCCAGCGGCAGCCCCACCGCCAGCTGCACCAGCAGGTTGAAGGCCAGGTGCAGCCAGCCCGCGTGCACCACGCTGTACGTGAGGAAGCGCCACAGCTCGCGCCGCCGGTCCGAGCGGTACACGAGCGGCGAGTCCACCGGCACCGGCCCCGCCGCCGCCGCCATGCCGCCCGCGCCCCACGCGTACCACGCGAACACGCCCAGCTGCAATACAACACTCGAGTTTAACTAAATACGCATTTGTGCTTGTTAATGTGTATAGAGATTTAATCTCTGTTTACTTTTTCTTTTGAACCCTGATTGCTTGCTGTGTTTTACTTACATAGTGTGAATTAAAAGAAAGCATAGGTACTTATCTATAGGCCACTATTTTATTAGCGAAATCGTAATTAAGCTATTTATACCTAACAAAAACCATTTTCTTTTGTAGCAGGCCCCTTGCCAGAAATGTCTAATGACATAAACTCAGCTTGTTCTCTTTTACGTTCTAATGTTATATTTTACAGTAATTAAAGTAATTAATTGGTACATAAAGCATGTATTTATCTGCAAACCGAAATGAGGATAAATTAATTTATTGAGTTTAAGTAAAAAGTAATTAAGTCTATTTAGTGACGTGTGTAGCGTTATTCATAGAGGGGAAAACCGTTAGCAAGAGAACAGCGTGCGATATAGCGGAGCTCCGGCACTTGAAGCGTGCGCGGTGCGCGCGTGCGGGCCGCGGTGAATCAACGTGTGACGGCGCGCGAGCGGCGAGCGCACCGCGCAGCGACCGATTGTTATGATTCACGTAAATCGCTTGTTTGCACGGATGTGAAATCCGCTATTATAATTTTTAATTAACCGAAGTAACTAGAGCGGGGATTGAAGCGGCACTCGGTACGTAGAAAGTGATGACTTCGTGTGCCTCTGTTATACGAAAGATTTATATCCAATAGCAGTTGCATCGAAGAATTTTTCACTATCATAGGTAATACTCGTTACGCTATATAATATTTTACTTTCTATTATAATATTTGTTGCCTTACCTCTAATAGCGTGACGCAGATGATGAAGAAGGGCGGCGGGCAACATGTATACCTCTCCTGGTAGTACTTGCGGTCCCGCTCTTCTGGGAGCATTTCCATCGCTACTAAGTGCACCATCCTGGAAAAAAGTTCAACAATACATTAGAGAGAAATCGTTTACGTTCGAGTACGTTTACCTATCGTCTCTACATTTATTTAGAATCTGATTGGCGGTTTGGCGTAGGACGTTATTGACATACCTAAGTACAACGTATGAGCGAATTGACTGCTATTTTTGCGTCCTCATCAAGCTACAATAAATGAAAGAATAACTGAGAATGTAAATGTATTTCCTAGAGCTAGCCGGTAGAGTCATATTGTATGATAGTAAGCGATTTACCTGTATTTCAATGATGAAATAAATTTTACATTCCTATTTCAAAACGGTATTGGAAGCAATCAATCAATTCGCTTTCACTGTATTCTCGATCTATATAAAAGCAATTTATTAACGGTTTTATTGTATGAACGCACACCACATGTCAACGTGACACGACAAGTGAACATAAAAAATATTTTTAGCTGCGGCAATCGATACACGGACTATTACAATGGAATAAAGAAAAATATTACACTACATAATTTAGTTTAACTGAAATTTTGATTTGTATAACATAAAGTTACATTTTACTGGTAATTTACAAGTTGAACATCGATAAAGGATTTATGTTTTCTAGAAGATGACAGACGAGTCACGGCATACTCGATTTATTTGAAAATTGTTTGAAATAGTTACACTGGGCAATCGGTTACTAGAGGGTAGTAAATATGTCAGTAGGCTTTATGTAATGAATGGTGCTGGGTGTATTTGTTAAGAAATGTTACATTGGAGTTGCTTTCCAGTTCTATCATCGTATGGTGAGTTTTACATAAATATTGTTTGTTACTGGGTGGTTTGTTTACCTGGCGAATAACGTGGGATCCTCTAGCAGTAGATGGAAGTCGTTTTCTGAGCTGACTTCTCGATCGCGGTGGTGTACCGCGCAATTATAGCTGCGAGTGCGTTTGCCGCTCATCTGAAACAAACAGACATTCATTAAGCAAATGTTAAAGAATTATTCGTATAAGATAATAGATACCGTTTGAACAATGAACAAAAGTCTTTAATATCGCTAATAATATAGAAAACGATAGAAATTCGGTTCAATTTGCTAGAAAGCGTTCATGAAGTTAGATTTGATTTCATGCTACCGATTTTTATTCTGGTTTTCCTAGGTTTATAAAATATCCTCAACTGTGATCGGTACCAAAATAGTTCTAATGCTAATCTAAAAATGTAATGCATATAAAAAGCCAATCTTGTAGGTAACCAATATATTGAACTCTCCCTAAATAGAAGTATCAATAAAATTTGTTTGTTTTAATTAACCCCTATTTAAAATTTAATCCTTTCCCGGAAAGTCAATAAAATATAACGCGTGTTTCCTTTGCACAGTCACAGTTAATTCCCTAACGTGGTAATTTTGTTAAGGCCAAGATCTCTGCTGACCGAAATAAACAGGGTGAACAATAAATCAAGAATGTTAAGCTTTTGGAACCTAAATACTGAAGTTCCACCGATGAAAATCGCCTAAGTACTAAAGAAACTCACTCAGTCAATCATTTCCTCATAAGTTGTTCTCCTCTCTTTTGGAAGAATGATGAATTGACGACTTTACAATCTCATAACCATAAGTACTCGAAGCATCACACATGTCTTACAAAACTAAAATTTGATGTAAACTAAGAATCTTCAAGATATACCCCTACTATATCTCTTTACAATTTGCAAAAAAGAGAGTCAAAATTGAAATTAGTAAAGTGCGGTAAGATGTATCCAAGAACATAAAGTGTTCTGCATATATGTATCTACATCGAAGTTATATGCAAACAAAATCAACAAATGCAGGCTAAAAGTTAACAATTTCTTCCGTCGGATATATTGAATTATGCGATGTATTGCAAAGTCTGAAGTTTGCTTTGAAAAAGCGCATACTTTGTCATTCAATATAATTTATGGTGAGAACTTCCACTTTAGAGTGGCGAGGGTGTATTTATGTGTCGCGGCACTGGCGGCTGGCTCGCGGCCAGCGCTTATCGACCCCGCGAACCCCCGCTACCCAGCACCCGCCCTTGAGACGACACGTGCTTTTACATTTAAATGCACTAACTTATATTTAAGAAATGCTCACAATGTAAGAATTAAACGTCATTAAGACAACATGCGTGCGGTCTTGCCAATACCGACATTAATTTGAAGCTGCAGAATATTTTTCCGCAACTAAATCTGGGACAGGTATAAAATAAACATTTTACTGTTGTTGTTAAATCATTAAGCTTAGCTTAGAAGTAATACTCAACGCTAACAATATCTATTATAAAATATTCTGGGTCAATTATTATTATAATTAAAGTCACGTTTTTGGGGTAACTTTCAAATCACACAAATGGGTCACAAAAAGGCGACCTTTCATTTTAAGTGAAAATTATAGATCTGCTGACTGTTCTAGTCAATATTGCGGGAAACAGGTAGGTAGCATATACATAAGATACTTTCATTGACATTTTAAATTCCCACGTTGAGTTTCTTAGATGGTTGGAATGTTGAAGCTATGAGAATAAATCAAGTTTGGTGTTTTAATAGAAGATGGCTGAAGATGTTATGCGAGACGTGAGGTGCAGCAGCGGGCGCCCGATGCCCGCCGCTGCCGCACGGGTGGGCGGTGGTCCGGTGAACGACTGGTCGCGATACCAGACAGCCGCATTGTCTCCGCAGTCGTTCAACTCAGTTTCCCACGAGACTGCGAAATATCCAATGCCAAAACCCAAATACAAATAGCCTAGACGCGTCGCAGACACAACTAAATCTGTCTCAGCAACAGCGTCCGCATTCGTTTAGAAGACTGTGCGTGTAAGATTGTCCGCAGTCATTGTCATGATAGCGTTACGGTTGTAAACTCGTCATGCTGATTTAATGGTATCCATAAATGTCTTATTTTGAGGAAGTCAACTTATAACAGCTGAACACACTGAAAAAAACTGCCTAGATCATTAAATACGCCTAGTATTTTTTACGATAAATTATCGTTGGTACGTAAATATTTTCAAAGTGTCTCCGAAGTATTCCGAACTGATTAGAAATTAATCAGAATAGAATAAGTATAGGACGCGTTAAACATTTTGATCCTTGATTTTAGGTTGCTTTTGTTTATTGTAATGACTGTCGTTTACTTCACTTAGGTTCAGTAAAAAAGTTCTTAGTAATATAATAGTTTTCGCTTCGCAACTTGGGCGCCAGTGGGCGCAGTGGCAGAGCGGCGTGGGCGCCGCGTGACTCACGCCGACATCCGACACGTCCGATCCGTATCCGGAACCACTAACTAGGCACCTATTGCCGTTGCCAGTCAAACGAGCGCACGAGCCTACGCGACACACCAGTCATTTCAATAACCCACATTATCATACATACGACAAATAATTATATTATTATAATACACATGTGAAAGGATACCAACTATTTGATTTGATTTAACATGACTTATTTTTTTCAGATTTTAGTTAAGGGAACGTCTATGTTTTTGTATTGTAACTAGTTTCAAACCTGAAAGCTTAATTGTGTGGTAAGCCTGCTCATACCTATTATCTTATTAAGCAAAACTTGCCAACACAAACATAACTGCAAATTTATTAGACGGTGACTTATGGACACCTACGCTGCATAGAATTATTACAGCTTTATGAATGGAAGTATAATTGATTTTCTTGTGTAGTTCATTCACTCGTATTATTCATATACGCTTTATAAATATTTATAATTTGCGCCGCAATATTAAATTAATGAATAACTGGTTTCTCCAAAACAATTAGAATTAAATATTTTTTGAGATAAATAATTTACGGTAGTTTTTGTCATTAGATTTTAAGCAATAAATTATATTATGAAATATTTTATTACGTAATTTATTCTCTGAAAATTTTCAAAGATTATTAGTTTTTTAAAAAGACTTGATGTTTGTATTGTTTATATTTTTAAAAAGTTCTCGAGAAGGTAATATCATACATAGCGCATTGATGATATGAATCGTTTTTTCGGTGACAATAATGCTTTCTTTAAATGAATCTGGGCTATTAGAAGCTGTTTTTTTTTATCTAAATCTAGCATATTAATGTAAGATTTGGTATGGTAGAGCGATGTGCCGGGCACGTGAACTCTGGGAGCGTTCCCACGCACCCACCTCCGCACCATTATGTTCTAATCTCTTGTAGTCTCTTTCCATTATTACGAAGCCGTGAAAGTACGCTATTCGTTTTGCAAGTGGGAAGGGTAATAAATACACATTGCGGAATTCTCCTTCATATTTAGACATTTAAATGATGAAAAATTATCTACACACGTTTGGTGGTGTCTCGATAACTTCAAAAGGCAAAATGTTGATCTAATCCTCGTGTACTTAATGTTATTGGTATGCGGTGTATGGGTTAAAGTAAATCGGTTCTAGCGGTGACTGGCACCATGCCCGCCCGGTGCGTACCCGCGATTTCCTGTCGGAACTTCCGGTGGTCTCTACCACTGTGCTTAGTACGTTTTGGTGTGATTTTACTGGATCACATGATATAACGACACCTGATTAAAAATCTAATTATACTTTTTGTGTTAAATAACCGAAATATTTTATTATAAAGTTATTGAGCGTTGTATTTATGTGGTTTGTGCCCTTGAACACAATGCGACGCTCTCACTTATCCTGGTCGTAACATGTTCATACACGTCACTGCTGACATACTCTTGGGTATTTACTATTATTAAATTGATAGTACGCGGTTGAGGTTGACTGAACCTTATTAACTGTCACATTTTCGGTATATCCTAATTTTAAGATGCATGTTTTATGGACAGGTGAGTTTATAGTTTATACAATACACATGGCAATTACGTAATCATTATAATTCACATAATGCAAATCTGGTATTTCAACTATGTAAATCATAGTGATGAAATCGAATTGACAATGACTCAGAAGTCTATATCGGTTGAGAAAGATACATGTACTGCATCATTTTGCTAGGGTAAAGGAACGGGCATCACTTAAAAAGAAATACTATTTTAACGCAATGAAACATTTATAGTCCAGTAAAAACAAATCTAGGTCCTATTACTTAGCCTTATTACCTTATTATCAAAGTTTCACAATTGGGACAGTTTATGTATTACTGATTTCACGGTATTTATTTAATACTATCTATTACTACTACTACTACTACTACTACTAAACAATGAAATAAGTATAGGCTAGCTGTAGAACGTATTTCTCAAAGCTTATTAATTTTCAGGTATCTACCTAAGTAAATTAAGATACTTAAATAATGTTTTTAGTTCACTTCGAGATTTTAGTTTTTAGTAAACTACACTTGACGAATGAGTAAAGTTTAAATGAAAATACGGCAAGTCACTAAACATTAATAAACAGAGAAAATGTTCCCGCCCTTAAAACTACGCTAACCTCATTTTTTTATATTATTTGATGAATCAAGGCAAACATTAGTGCAAAAATATACTTAATTCTAAAACATAAAAATGTTTTAAGGTCGCGAGCTTAGAGTTTTGATTATTAGTATATTGTAAGCTTTGGTTAACAATTTCCTACATTTATTGGTAACAATTCAATATCTTTTGTTGAATTCTTCTTTATCTGTAAATCGTGCTACTGAATAAAATCATTTTGAATAAACTAACGGAGAAATGAAATTTCTCATCACGAATTTAAATCAATTATTTTGAGATGTTTATAAATATAATTTCACACGGTCATTTAGAAAAAAGGACATAACATTAAAAACACTGCAAGAAATGCCGTTTTTACTTGACAGTTACTTCACTATTTTTATTTATCACTTTAATTTAGATTATGAAAGAAGAAATGTACGGCTAACTTACAAAGTTAACAGATTTATTCTTCGTTCGGCCCACTGAGTTTTGTCCCACATAAAAAATTCCTGGGTTGTCCCAAACAATATGCTTCCTTCGTCCCATTAAAAATTTTAATTATATTATTCCCGCTTCGTCCTATTTTTGTATTCTTTCTACGGACCATATTTTTTTTGTATAAACCAAATTTTCTTTTTTGTGCAATCAGCAAGAAAAGACTTACGTTATTAAAATAATTCTTCTTCTTAATTAGTCTTCTCTGCGAGAGTAAATTTACTCGTAATATTATAATAACAGTCTTTAGGTGCTCTTATTGACCAAGTAATCCATATATGGCTGACGTCACTGGACTTGTTTAGAAAAGCAGGAAAATAAGGTCTAGCCCATTTTTATTACGCCTTTTGTTTGTTTGCTTGTATTGTACTCATTTGGCCAATAACATTACTTTACGTTATCAGCAAAACGAGATTCACGCTAGTTCCCGTGACGCAAAGTGTATTCAGTATTGAAAAATTGTTTCAAAAATATTAGATAAACAGTTTTTTTGTTGACTGTACTTTTAAAGTACTTGGAATTTGGGACGAAGCAGTACTTTAATAGTGATGTGGGACAAACTAAGAATTTTGTGGAATGTGGGACAAAACTTTAGGACGAACGAAGAATAAATCAGTTAACAGTTTTTAATCTAGATAAGTAAAAAGAATAATTATGACATACGAAAATTGAAAAAAAAAATTGCTTGAATATTAATTCCGTTATTTTAAAGGAAAAGTATTTTTAGTTATTTTAAAGGAAAAGTAGTACAACTAGATTTGAACCCCAGTTTACCCCAAAATAGTTGTAGGAATTTTAAGTCGATTTTTGTGATTAGTGAACAAATCACATACCTATTGACTTTACATGACACATTGACAATTCAGTTGACAGTTGATTTAATTGAAGAACTTTTCAGAATAGAGGTGTTAATCATTCAGAGCTTTACTATATCCAGCAATCAGTAGACCGTTTTAGAAATTATAGCGTTACAGACGACTGGGAGACACGTTAATTATGAAGAAGTAATAAAGTACACATTTTAAAAAGTATAATGGTAATCAAAACCATTTTATTGCAAAAGTCGCGCCCACGATGCGTAGGTAGATTACCACTACCTACGGTGTCTACTGCCAAATTTATGTCTAATACAAAATAATAGCCATTTCGTAAATTATTACATATAGATGCTTATATCAGAACATTATATTTAACTGGTATCTATGAATTGAATTGCAAAGCGTTAAATTATTCTGCGGGAGAAACATGGCTGATGATTGGCATGTTTTTAAAATGTTAATTTATTTATTTTTTTAAATGACTTTTTATATTAAGAAAAACTATAGAATGAAAAGGAATTCCGTATATTAACGTTACGACAATTATAACAATACAATACATTAGTACCACTAAAGTAATACATATTTTATTACATAAAATATAAAGTATCAAAACCTATCAATCGACAAATAATTTCGCATACAGAGATGCATTATTGTGAATTAAACAGTTTAAAACCTTTAATGTGTCAGACTATACAATTGTTTTCGTCATAAATTATTAAGAAGAAAAAGAACATTATTTTTGCACATGGCCATAAAATCTTTAAATATTAGTTTTCGTTATTGTAAACATAACCTAATTTTGACTAATGTTTGTGTCAAAAACTAACAATTAAAACATTATTTTACACGAGTATTAAATGAAAGCTTTTAAAAATACCTACTAATGTATTTAAATAGTGTTTGTTTTTATCGATATAAGCTATATTTACTGACTTACCCATGATTTTCATGATGTGTGTGTATTCCCACATAAAACAAATGCTTTCTTCTTTTTATAAATAAATAAATGCGTACACGACACAAAAATCACAAAGTTTATACGCGTGAGGTAGGTAATTGTTTATTTTGTTGAGTTATTGTTCACGTTTATAAAGACGCGTGCGGAATCAGCTGAGCTGAGAGCGCAGAGCGACACGAACTACTCTCATCAGCGCTCCCTACAGACTGACGTTTCGTTCCGAACTTGCGTTTCGTTTTCGTCCGGTTGTCGAATGCATGGATGTTTTTTTTTGCCGTTTGAGTAGAGTGGTGGCTAGCCTATGGCATTGTTATGTTTTTTCAAAGGGTGGTTTTATTTCCGACTGGAATTGCTTTTGATATTTAAAGGTAATGTACTATTAATTACCGAGAATTTAAGTATTTAATGTGTACAGACTTTAAATTCACGAGTCGTTTTTAGTAAACACTTTATTCTAATAATATATCATTTATTAAATGTGGTAAGTAGTGTCACTCTACAAGTATATGTATCGATAAAAATGTAACAAAACAAAATGTAGGCAAGATTGAATTGATTGATTGAATTTACAATACAAGTACCTTCAATAATTGGAATAAGTAAAATACCACCGTACAAAGCTTTTATCACCTACCCACTCTAAAACCTGCATATCTATCGTGCTGATGGCCTAAATCTTATTCCAGATTTTTTTTAATAATTAACTGTATTTGGTTTTCCTTTGTTTTACTAACTTCGTTCACCTGTTAGCCAGATGTCAGAAAATATTACAATACTAGGGTAGTGGGCCTATCAGCTAAGTAGTTAATCTTTTTCAGGTGGGCGCGTTTCCATTCAGTCAAAATGTTATTGTTGTGTTTGTGAATAAAAAGAATAAAATTACATTGTTCCCCAATGTTCTTGTTGAAATTTAAATGGGTCAATAAACCTGGCCATGGTATAATGATATATTTTGGTGGGCTAAGTTGTACATACGTAGGTACAAACTTATTCACTGCGTTACTCTCTAACTTTTGTAAAATTATTGAAAAAGCTAGTAAACCTTAAAAAATGTAGCAATTGCAACAAGGAATAAATTGGCAAAAACTCACATTCAAACTGTTAAGGCCTGGCCAAACTGAACTGTTCGTATAAAAAAGGCTAAGCAGATGGTAGGAACAGTCCCGAGTGGTCCCGACATAATGACATTTTACGCTTATTGGGTTTGACTGAAAGTTTACGGTCTTGATACGTCAACACATGGAGAGCCGGCGATACGTACAACAATGACAGGTGGACGTCGGACGGATCTGCTAATTTGCCCAATATTTATTTGCGAGATACCGCCGACACAAATTGTGGGTCATTATTGGACCATTTGGCGTCGAGCGGTGCCTTTCATGTTTACTAGGATAGTATTTATTTACTTTTAGATGTTTAATTAGGTGGTCTTTGTTGTTGATATGACAAGTGATTTGGGTATAAGGTTACCTATTCAAATACCTAAGAAAATTAAATAAATTAATCTTTAAAATAAAATTGATCTGATTTTATTACATTAGTCAGAATTTGAACAAACAGTTCATAATATTGTCGCAGATATAAATTAGGTCATATTACCGCAATGTGACGCAATATTGCAGGAAATTTTACATTATTTATTAATGATGTAATTAAATGTAAAAACATATTTTGAACCTAAGTATAATAAATAATATTCGTTACCAAGCTTATAGAGACTAGTAAAGTATAAGAGCAGTACTAATATAAAAATAAAATAGGTGCTTTTGTGAGTGTAAACTTTTTAAGTTGGTAGATTTCACATCATTAACGACCTCAACATATGGCATGCCAGGCAAACCGCGGCTGTCGTGTTATCAAAAATTTGTTAATTTCACCCAAAACAGCCAGTCATCCCGGCTGCTACCTACGATACTTTATAAATAACATGCCCTTCCCTAACATTATGGAACCAGGCGCTACGTATTGTGCCTTTGCGTAATTGGCAGATTAAAAAACAAGCATTTCAAAACTTCTATCCAAATTTAAATTTTCACAAATGTGTGCCGTGCTAAAAGAAAAATAAACTTTGTGAGTATTGAATGATAGAATTGATGCAACCGGTTTTCGTTTCCTATACACCGTGATTTTTAGGTCGTTTTAAAAAAGTCGTCCACACAATGTATCCGTCATAAAATACCTCTAGGCGCGAATATATTTTTTTTATCATTAATTAAAATAATATGCATGGATTTTAACTAACTGCTACATACTTACTGCGAACATTATGATTGCAATAGTAAGACAGCTGTTTTACGCTAAGGTGAATGACCTGTGATAAGACGCCGCCCGCGCCGCTCGTTTGGCACAAGGCTCGGACCGCGCTCACTACAGAGTGTTCGTAAAACTGCCTTGTGTCATAATAATGAATAATATTTTTATTCATTCAAATCTTAAAAAAACATATTTTTTTTATTATAATCGTTTACTAGTCATTGGATACATGAACTGGGCTGCTTTTTTAAAACGACCTAAAAGTCACGGTGTATTTGAAATGTTCCTTTTTGGTTTGTTGGCTTTGATATAATGTACTAACAATGTGCAAGACGAAAGTTTTGTTTGTTAGTAATAATGCGAAGTGTTAAAAGTGCAAGATCTTGAATGAAATATTAGGCAATTAACGTTTAGTCAGTATCCAATACATCCATGAGTTTCATAATATTGTGAAACTTTTTTATGAGCAACGTTTTCCAAAACGGGTTACGATGTACAATGAGTATGATATATCTACATAAGTGTGCGTGTATAGTGTCTTTGAAAACTAGGGAGCTGCGAATTATTAAGGGCAGGGTAAATTCTAGGGGGCAGCTGTCTTTAGAGGGTTGTAGATATGGTTAAGTGGACAGCCAAAGTCGATGCGGTTGGCGAAAGCGCAGGTGTGGTACAAGCGGCTAATATTTAAAGAGGATGTCTGTAGAACAGCCACCACCGATCATATTACCTCCCGTCTCATAATTTGGACAAATCGATTTAGATCGGGCGGCGCGTTTGTTCCATGATTTAGTAGCACAGACAAATTGGGGCTTCCACATCGATCCATGATCGATACACTGCGCATGCTCACGTAATGTGGATGTTGAAGCGGTTACCAATTACAAGGACTTGAAAGTAAACGATCCGTAATTTTGTTCATTCAATCTGGCGCAGCCAATTATTAAAGTCATCTCGGAGCGCACTCATGCAATGAATGTACCACATACTTTAAAATTTTTAGGATAAAAAGGTCGAGTTAAAATAATTGTTGGGTATTTTGATCTTCGTCTATTTAAGAAATTGTCATTGTCATTCATGATCTTTATTTAAATCGATAAAGAAAACAGCATGATGTCATATTATTAAAACGAAATTAGTTTAAACTAGACTCTTTTATTCAAAAAACTTCGTTTAGATTGATATCGAATTGCAATAATTAAAACAAAATCATAAATACTAGCTAACTCTCTAGTTCTCGAATATTAGCAGTCGTTCACACTCACCTGTGCTCTCCCAGACTTGTTTCATCTAACACGTAACACAGATACGTATGGTCGGGCGCCTCGCGGCCCGCGCGCCGTGATTCACTTACGCAGATGATTCATTAATATTACACGGTGTACCCCGACACCGCGTAATATCGTAGTGAGTCAAAAATGCATGTTGTCTATTATTACGCTACTGATTAAACTGGTACGTCTAGTGTGACTGACCGATCTTGTAAACATCGCTGAAATGTTCTGTCATTTCATTTTTGAACAGCTGTATTTCGGCGCGCCTGAAGTATGTCGTTTTCGCATCAGCTGTTTTTCTTCGCTAAGGCATGAGCATGAGTTATGTGCGCTAATGTCATAATGTGTGTTAGTCACTTTAATATTTTATTTTTTTGTAAGAACTTAGCATGTGATATACATATTTAGGAAAATGTTTTGTAACAGTAGCTTGCGTGACCTACGTTACTTAAAAAATATTTCATAACTGTAGATACATTTATTTTTAGTTAGGACGTCTATCCACGCAGGGCCGCCTAAGGCATTAGCCTACTTAGCTGCTAATGCGAACACCTATATAATGTTTTGTGCTCTATTGGCCTTTCTTTTCAAAGAGGGCAATATGGCACAAAATATAGCCTTTATTATCTCCCCATATGAATTAGTTGTGTGTCTGTACAATGTACATCCATTCCGACTTAAGATTTTTCCATAAACAAAACAAATCTTATTCGTGATTACTACACATCTTTCACCTCTAAAAAGGAAATCCAATAACATGTTGAAGGAACATCAAAGTGCAACGTTCTCGACATGCAACCGGTCAAAATCCTGGCACGATATGAATATGAGTGGTCATAACGCCATCGTTCTGTTTTCCAAAAACAAAATTTGCATTCAAAATTGGAACGCGAATGGCACGAGCGCCTCGGGCGGCGCGCTACCGAACGCACAGTAGAGCGCACAATGCACGCGCTCACCCTGCTCTTGCAATTTTCATAATTTCGCGTTACCTTCATTTAGGTAGTTAATTTAGTTCTTTAAGGTAAAAAAAAGAAACTAGGACTGCATGCAACGCTACAATCAGAGGAAATGGGCATTTATTTAAAACTGTTATTGTACCGTTTCGGTAGAGGTCTTAACATATCGTATAGCAGCAAAGTACACTTATAAATTTTTATGATGAAGTAATTGATTTCTTAGATTTTTATGAAGGGAAATTCCTTTCTTTATCGGTGAGTGAAATTATAAGTGTGGATAAACATACCTACTTATATGTTAGTCGTTTGTCCCCTGAGGGTAGGTCGTCATTGGGCAGCTATTAGTAAAGCTTGCGTGCGGTCGCTCCGAGCAACGCGTTGTCAACGACTAATTTTATATTTATTCTGTTTGGGTGTATAACTGTATAGTCAAATAATAGTTATAATTTTAATTAATATTGTCGAGTTGTCAAACAATCGTTTATAGTAGGAAAGCGGAAACAAACATTGAAATAGTTCTAATTTAGACAAGGTCCATTAATTGTCGGATATTTTAAAAGATTATGTTCTTATGAGTATTAAAAGTCTAAGACTGTCTCATATCTGTCTTTGTAATTCGCGTGACAACATGAGATTTATGAGAAGGCGTAACACAAACAAGAGGAATTCGTAGCTATATATGAAAACATCAAAGACCTAAGAGTTAGGCGTTAATAAAAATAAATTCTGGACTGCCTGACTCTCATTCGAGAGATATCAATAGATATGTGCGTGTTATTTATTAAAATGGACATTAACTTAGCATTACTGGGTAAATACGTGCTGGAGCGCAGTTTTTACGCTTCAGAGTGTCGATGTCGGTAGCCAATGGCCGGGTATGTATAACGAGGCAATTTGTATCAATGCGCAGATCAGCGGTCATAAGAGATTTCAAAGCCGCCGCCGCACCTGCTTATCCGTAAATATCACTTAATAGCACTTCCATTCAATTATCGCTACATCAAATTAAGACTCTATCATGCTACTTATAGAGTGTATTGTTAGTTAAACCATTTTGTGGAATAAAAGACGTTTCATAATAAAATTGGTAATTTTCAGCGGCAAACCGCGGAATGTGTGGCGCGCGCTGCTGTTACAATGCAGCTTAAGAAAACCATCTTTTATGAAAGTTACGCGTCGTAGGGTGGGTTACACACACTGTATGTACTGGCCAATGTCCATTACGTTAAAGGTCCATTAATGTCTTTTAGGAATGACAGGAACGTGACAGTTGACAAATTATATTAGCAAATAGCTTGTCGTAGCAATACACTTGAATTAATGTAGTGAACCCCAACAATTATAATAGAAACTTCCCGATACCCATAAGCTTTAGAAATGAGCACCAGCTATTTTACGTAATACGAAACATAAACAATAAATTAATCTAGTTCTGTGGGCCGTTTAGTCAGCACCGGGGCATCCATAACACGGAATTGTTACCGGCCACAATAGGCGAGACGCGACCGTTTACATTAACCACTGACAACCCGATGATTGGATGCTTTCAATAGACAATGACATGTGTCTCAGTATTCATAAACACGATTGTTACCAAAAGACTTTCAGAACTTTGTTTTTCCGTTTGTTTGTTTTTTTTTCTCTCGTTTAGATTATTTCTAATGCAATGAGTGTGGGTCATTGACGGCCAGTGTTGAGACAACCGTGAGCTGTTAAAAAGTAAAGAGTTTTTATTGTATTATTATCCGTACGTTAAATTCTATCATTCATACTAATAGATATAAAAATTTAAAGCGTAGCACAGTTTTGGAATTGTATCTTTTTGGGCTTTTTATTCTCTACTGATTTGATCAGATCCATTAACCATGTTTTCTTTAACATCATAATATCAGTTTGTAAATAAATAAAATGGAAAGTGATATAACAAAGAAGCTTTTTATTATTTCGTTAGATATACGTTAGAAGATGTTATCGCAAAGTGAGTTTCGGATACAAGCAGCCTGTAACAAAAGGTCTTTTATAAGAATATTGTTTGAAAAATGTGTCGTCAAATTGATGTTAGGCTGAGAACATGTTGTTCAATGTCTGCTATAAAATAAGTTATATGTTTGTACAAATTAGTTTATGACATTATATGTATCAATAACATGCATTAATATTATTGATCGTTATTTAACTACTATGACTCTTCTTTTAATTGTCTAATAGGGGCAATAATAAGATAAAAAACTATTAAATATAATTATCTAGGTATAGAAAATACACTCAACAATATTTCAGTGATCCGCCATTATAATTGCTTTTTCATTGTCTATTGTTTACTGTACAACATAATGTGTCTCATTGTCACGATTTACTTGACAAGCAAATCGCTAGTCATGTTTCTGTAGTCGCGGCCTTAGAAATAGGTTTCTCTATGCAAATGTGTATCTCGTGCCCGCGACAGGTGACGTGCGGCACCCTTAATTGTTTTTTTTAATAATATTCAAATATTATGACGTTTTTTCTTTGAGTTTTTGTGTTAGACGATGGCGCGGGTGGCGTACCAGGTGGTCCAGAAAAAAACAACGATTTCTTTCGCCGTAACAGCCGTTGCTGAACTTAGGCTTGTAAAGTTGCTGTTGTGTATTCTAGATTGTAATTTTCACATATTCTGGCTCTCTTCTTACTGTAATTTTTTTTTTAATATCGTGTATACACGAAGGCAAACAAGGAAGAACATATAGTCGCACTTCATTTGAAGAATATATTTTAATAAATATATGTAAAAAAAAACAAAATAATGTCTACTTACTAGGAACTAGCTACTGTGTAGGTAAAAAATACATAAGAAGCATGCATCTACATGGTAGCCAACATATTTCAATTTTATGTTTAAGCCCTAATAAAAAATGTCTCAACGATTTGCTAACAGCTGTTACGTGTTCCTAACTCAAAACTTACAAGTGTTCGTGTAAAAAGTACAGCTTCACGTTGAACAAATTTTAATTGGATAATCACTTAATATTTATGCACAAAAAATAACGATGTTTTTGTATGAAAGTTCACTGTTAATTAATTAACGGTCTCTCGTTATGCTAATATTGCTGCAAGTTACGTGCTGAAATATATATTTTTTGTTAGACAAAGAAGTTGCTTGTAGTATCAGAAACGATTAATTTGCTAACCGTTTCCAGTTACCAGTTTTATTAATACTTTAGCTTCACAGTTCTAACAAGCTATTTAATGACATGACAAGCGTTATAAATTAACAAATAGAAATGTATAATTCCGGCAACGGAAGCATAGCATTAATTTATTCAAATCTGTTTGATTAGGAGCCCACTATCTGGCTTATTCATACGATTTTACTGTTGAAAAAAATTTATAAGGCTTCGGGAGGCGTTTGGCGCTTGGCGTGTGCGCTTAGCGTGCAGCCCTCGGCGCTTGCGCACCTGCCGCACAATTATCCGGTCATTAGTCGGCACGGAACCCGCGAGCCCCGAAATTACTGCGAGTAATTCTAAAAGATCCCTATATTGTGTTAGGGTATGAGAGGGATGATAATTGTCACGTGGAACTGGCGGCACTATAATACAGTATAGGTCAATACGTTGAATATCTCTCTTGCCGCGTAGCAGTACTCTTTCGCAATTAATACAATAGTGGCAAAGTTGGTGAAACAAAAATAATCCAATGGTTGTGACGAGGCTTTATAAGCGAGAAAATGTCACCTTAAAAAACAAACACATATTAATAAGAAATTTAGATTGCGGCTACACTTATTTGGGGTACAAAAATAGATTTTTATCTGGTAATTGCAGGCTTGGTGTTGAATCCTTCGTTAGGGGCGTGCGCGGGGCGGGGGAGGTCGGCGGGTGGGGGGGGGGGGGGTGTTGTATGGTGTGGGGACACAATGGCCGCCCCCCGCGGTATTGTGCGCTAATGTATGCGCACGCGGTGTCGCCGACAGCGGCCGCGGACGGAGCCACAACACAAACATTTCAACGCATGAAACGCATCTAATTTATCGTCTTCGTCTTGTCGCACCGAGCGGCACGCAAAAAATATCGTGTTAAGGTGGAATGCTACAATCAAGGACCTTTTTGTTAGCTTTCTGTTGTAAATTACAATTAATTTAGTTAGGGTTTTTTTTTTATTCTAGGGAGAATTTTTCTTTAATTAAAGTAAACAAGTTAACACATTTTTTTCTGTAATATATTATTGGATGTACGAAGGTGTAAATCTAGTTAGAATGGCAGTGAATTTATTCAACTATTTTGCTACATGTCTCTTAATTTAATATGGACACAAACCTTTTTTCTTAGACCTCACTAAGGAGGCCATGCTAGTATTTCTTGAAGTTAAGTTTGTCTGAGTTTAAGACCCTTCAATGAAAATTGACGTAGGTAAACATTATAGCTATGTGTGTGTAGTCGAAAACAGCCTTATAGTCTGGTATGACATTTAACGTACGGGTTCACTAAGGAAAACCTAAATCGGAATTAACTTCTACAAAAACTGAACAAAATAAAATAATTTAACACACAAATAAGCCGTTTGTGTTCACAACGGAACGAGGTCTTAAACAAAATTGAATATAAAATCCCGACGAAGGATGACTCAGTCGTTGAGAGCAATTTTGAATATTATAATAAATGTAAACTAGTTGCTGTTCCTTGGAGTTGTCTTTTCTGTCTCAACAATGTTATACATGCCTGATAGAAGTCTTTAAAGCTCCGAATTTTATTAAAATAATTAAGGCTTTATTGTTGTGCTTCGTCGCTTATCGTATCGAGGAGTTATCGATAAAAAAATAGGAAGGGTGGTAACTGTCTGAATCAATATTAGCTACCTACTAAGTCACGTATCCAACAGAAACAATACAAACGGTGTGAGTTGCAGCTCATTCGCAGACGCATTCCTTCAAGTTTATATTGAGATGTGACGGTGGTACGTGTACATACATATTAGGGATTTCAGATAATAAGAGAAGATAAAATATGTAAACTTTTGAGTAAACTTACTACATTTTATTATTATTTGATAATTTATTATGTGGATTCAGGTGTTTTTTGACCCTTAGCTTACAATTAACTGTGTGCCGGTAATTCTTGCAGCGTATGTCTGTGTGACTATCATAACTATATCGCACTTGGGTATCAGTTTATCGATGTAATTCGAACATGTCCCCACACTGTGCTCAGCACACGTGGTCTGTCATTGACGAGTACATCGCATCTCTTGTTGTGGTGACATTTATTGGTACAACGATTGTGTATGGGCGGGGTGGCGTCAGGCGACAAACAGTGTATGATTCGTGCATCTCCTAAGACAGTCATAACAAGGCATAAATTATAATTAATTATTGATAAGGTGGTACTTACGTTTTGGTTAAGGTAATTTCAAAATTGTTGTGTTTTACTATCAGTTCTATAGCAAACTCTGCGTTTTACGTTACATTTGTAGTAGCTTCGTTATTTCTATGATTTTAAAAGTTTGTAAACTATATATATTGAAAAAGTTAATTCAATCAAATGAATTTTATATACATTGTTGCATTTTCTATGTCCATTTATTGACAACAATGACACATTTCTGCAAACAGTTACTGGCAATTGCATTATTCTTGGATTCGTGTAGCGTTCGGCCACCCAGTGCTGGGAGATGCACCTTCGACTGTGCTCTTCAATTGGTAGCTGGCAAAAACTGCATTTGCATAGTGCTCGATGCTTGCCGCGATAGTGGCCACCGCGAGTCCTACCTCGCAACACTGAACTACGAATCATGGATGTGTCAATGGCATAATGGGTGTTTTTGTTATTGTATAAACACGATAACGAGCGGAGAGAATTCTGCTGCAAGTTCTTATTTAATGTCTATTTCGTATTGATAACCAGTATTCTATATTTTTTTGCGGAAGATTAGGTCTAAGTCAGGGTTTTGATATAGTTAACATTGTAATTTCTAGAAATTTATTTATGATCTGATGACTTATCCTTTATCTTGATTTACCTGATAAAAAGGAACATTCCGGTTGTTCTTGTTTTGCAATAAGTAATCCTTAAATTGTACCTTACCATCAATTCTCAATTCAATTGATCTATTTTCGTTAAAGCATGTCGATAAGAGTAACAAATGTTAGGTTTCGAGCTCAATATTCAGTGGGTACGCTCAGTGGGATGGTAGTTTGTGGTGTACGGTGACAAATGTCGATGCCACCCACTGCACGCACGATTCCGTCCGTACCGAGACGATCCAATAAATACAACACATACAAATATATCGGTGGCGTTTATTTCATTTCAAGATATTTTACTTTTGTACGCTTTCTACAATTTTTCCCAACGATCAGGGAATTTTGATCAGATCTTCAAGATGTCGTGACATTTTGCGACAGGTAAACAGACTTACAACGTTACGTAAGACTGCCTTTAATAACGCGGGTCACTTTAGAATTAGAGACGTCTAGACGTACATTCCGAATACGTAAGATCTGAACCAGAACATAAAATCTGCAGATTAGAAAACCGACGGATAATGATTTGATGTTTAATGACATCAAAGAGCAAAGTTGTGTATCGTAAAAGTAATCAGCCCGATGAAACCCAAACAAGAGTATCGATTAAATCAAGCTTACGTATTATCTGACCCACTTAAAATTCTTGGTATAAATGTTAAGCAAATTCCGATATAATGCTTTTTATTGCGATACTTAATTGGCCGGCACGTGTAAATTAGAGGATAATATAAAAATGTTAGAGGTTCAGAGGACGTCCGAGGATCTTGACTTTAATCTTTATAAGGATTAAGGTCGCTTCGGCAAAAACTTGAGATGATAGAGCCGACTGGTGCTGTGTAGGTTTTAATTTGTAGCACTCACCATAATGTTGTCTCTATGTGTGTTTTGGAGTTAGGTATAGTAAGGCTGGTGATTATATTATTTTTGGAAATAGTTCTGTCATTTTAGCCCATTAGGTAAGACCCAAAAGTTTTTGCTGCGATGTAAATGCCATCTAAATATGACAAGAAACAAAACAATATCCTCACCGGTTGTAGTTGATACACAACAACGATCTAGAACTATATGTATGTTATAGTTATAAAGTGTACGACATAAGAGTCCATACGTGCAGTAAGATCAAACATCTCAACGCAGAGGTCCATTATCTGGCCACATTCCTCGAGTCAAATTATTTATTTTGTGCGGGGCGTGAGTTACCGGCCGGCCCGCCCCTTCGTTACTATGTTAATTCCTGCTACCTACAGGGAGTCTACTTTTCTTTCTAATGTTTTATCAACAGAATCCTTTGGAATGCTATTTGAGATAAATCTTCTTTTTTTTTGTAATTCGTTTTTACTACTGGCTGTGGTGATGTGTATAGTCAGTAGAGGTAAGCAGTGAATTAAATTGTGACGTTAAAATGGTTAATGATGAAGATTCCTTTTAATATCGAATTGTGATCTGTTGAAGTAGCAAAAATTAATTGATGATTGATATTGATAAGTAAAAGTAACTAAAAATAAATTGAATAAAACCATAGTAGTTGAAATAAAACGTTTGAGTGGACAATGTAATTGGTTATTAAAAAGAGCATATATCACGGTGGCGAGGGCGCGCGGCTCGCGTCGCGGTCGCGTGGGAGACACACGACGTGATTTGTGTGGAACCGCCGCGCGCCCGGCCACGCCCCTTCATTAACATGCTAATGCCGATTCTGGAGCAGGATCGGGACCAGCCGCTCACTGGGTCACACGAAACTCTCATCTCACATACTCACCACTTCACCAGCAACGTGTCAAACAATCTCGGTAAAAGTAAGTAAGAGCCGATACAATATTCTAGAATAAAGCAAACAATATATCATAGCATTGTACGCAGGTCATAAATTCAACAATACTGTTTACTAATTTATTGACATAGAGCTGCGTCGTCTTTTGTTCATTGTGATATATTGTACTGTGGCATGGATAATGGAAAGTAAATAAAAATAAGCAAATTCGTTTGATTGTGGTATTCGTTAGTAAGAGTGCAGGTGAATATATCGAGTGAATGGTGCGGCGTTGTGCGCATGCGTGTGGCCGGCGTGAGGCGGGCGACGCGGCGCGGCGCGGGCGCAACGACGACAATGCGTGGTGTGGTAATGTATGCGCGCCAGGGAGGTCCCTCGCTGTGTCGTGGGAAGACGTTATCGTCGCGATCTGCCTCTCCTACATATACTTTTAAACCCTTATATGTACAAAATGTAAGTACCGACCTACCTACAAGTCCTCGCCATATTTTACAATCGCCTTGATTGGATTAAAGCCAGGCATAAAATTTATTTTATTTAGGGCAATTAATGAAATGTTCTTATTTAACTAATAAAAATATTGAATTACTGGCATTTGAAAATATTGTAGCAAACTTAGTGAAATGCCATACATTTGTTTATAATTAAATATATTTCCACAGTCTACGAGCTACGTGATCGTAGCGAGGGTTCTCGTAGCGCGCGAGTTGCGTGGCGCCGGCGAACGCCAACTCGAAGAATTTGCATAAGCTTTTTGTATTCGGTAATAATGTGGTGCGTATTTTAATTGGGCGCGATTAAATCTTAATAAATCGGTCGGTGTTCCCACAAGCGTCCGTCGGGCTGAGTCGGCCGCTCGCAATTACGCTGGCGGCGTGTGTTGTAATTTGACGACGGCCGCAGGCGAAACTCAGAAATTGCGCTCAGTTTCAGCAGTGCAGCGTTCGGAGGGTAAAACACCAGGCATCGCGTGCGGCGCGCGTCAGACAAGCGCCGCCGCAGTCCGCCGCCGACCGCAAGCCGCGGCCACTTGCCGCATTCAAGTCCCCAATTACCAATCGTAAACGCGACTAAATGAATGATACCCGTGTGCGATTTTTACTGCCTTATTTTCACTCGACGCTCACAAAGACCTACTTTTGTTTGCTGGACGAATTTTGATAGCATAATTAGCACCTTCAATGTGTTTTCAGTCAGTCTTTATACGATACTCACATTGTATTACAAAATTTGCGAAGTATAAAGTGACAATACTGTGTGTAATAATTGTATTTATTTAAATGATAGAATACGGTCATATTCTTAGCATTGAAAGATTTAAGATATTCTATTCGTAATATGCCTAGCGATACATTTCACCTGTCTCTATTAATTTATTTATATTTTCATGTCGAAAGCTGTTACGTTAAGCACCGGCTAATTATCTGGGTTACCCGACGAGCTTATTTCGGCACATAAACCAGCGTCCGTCCAAAACTAATTTATATTGGAATGTGATATATGTGCGGGCGGCGAGTGGCCCGGGGGCACGCGCGCTCGGGCGGTTTTAATCACCTTAACCCTAACTTAACTGCTGTTAAAACACTACCGAAACGAAGAAGGCGAAGCGATGCCGCCGACGCAGGCGCCACGAGCGCGAGCACCGCACCGAGCGCCCGCATCCGATCCCATTATACCCACTCGCGCCCGACCCTGGCTCGTCTTCAACTTTACCGCCGGATATTACGCGTTTGATACTTTTTGTACTTATATTGCATATCTAATTCTTATCATCAAAACGATTGAACGAAATCGATTACAAAAAGTTCTAATCGATAAGAATCGTCATTGGTATCGATGAGAATCGATTTGGTGATTCCCGTGACAGTTGTTTTTGCGCGATATCCCGCGGGTGACGAGTCGGTCACGGCTGACGTGTCAATGAGTCCGATTCTCACAATAGCGGCGCCAGCCGGCGCTATTAGATCAGTTACGATTACAAATTTGCTTACGAAGCCAGGATCTTTACTGTTTTACTCATGTTTTCTTGAGAAAACACTTCAAAATTTTATGTGCATATAGCTAGTGGAAATAAAATCATCTAAACGATGATACAGCTATACTACTTATGTTTAACCATGATTCAATAGCTAAAAAGTGTAATTGGAAATCAAAACATGTTAGAAATCACAATATTACGCGTACTAAAGTCTTGTCTTTATAAGCACTGAAGCATTTTGCAAGGTATGCATATTATATTTAAGCACATGCGATTGATAGCAAGTGGCAGTAAACCACAGGTGGAAGTAATGGCGCGGTGTAGACGAGGCCTACCACCATTCCCTTAAGCAATACTGTTGCAGCTGTGGGAGCGTGACAGCGCACTACAAGACATAGAGCAGCATCTCGCTTGCACAACTGCAATAGTATTAGTTTATTGGCTGATGGTAAGCCCGACCAGTTCGTGAGAATGCTTGCGGTTTCCGAGTCGGAAGCACAATGAACAAGAGCGATTATACGCTCGGCTGCTATGATCGCCATCATCGCCGGCGTTTCATGTCACTACACAGAATGTCACAGACCTTTACTATGTACCTGTACAGTAAGTACATTATGGATATTGACATCGGTAACAATCATTAATCTATAGGAATTCATTATAAAATTGTATGCTTGACTGAAATGTTTGTATGTTTTTCCCGTTTTGAGCTTTATACAAATTTAAAATTTGTGAAAAGCTCTATGTAATAGAATGTGAAACTTTCAAAATAAGTATAAACCATTGAAATTAAAACAAACGGACAATAATTGTAGAGTAAAGTAAGTCTTCTGTAAGTCTTCTGTAAGTCTTCATTTACAAATAAATAGATTAAAATAAAAAAACTGAATTAAAAAAGTAACAAAATTAAAAATGCAAACAAAACTGAGTCGATATAAATACCGAAGATTATACTTTTATATCTCTTTCGCATCTCAAATCAGAAAGATTAAAATACCAGAGTTTATTTATTACTCTCAAACGAGGATAAAAGTGTGAGCGGCACGTTTATTGGCTACAAGATTATATCTACTATACATTATAATAAAAGATTTGATCGGTGGGCAAACATACGCATAAATGTATTCATTTATTGTTAAGATGTCTAGCGATCGCCTCTACAATTTAATACCTTACGAACGCAGACTGTGCCTTCATTTACTTGTATATTTTTCATTATCAGAGTCAAACTTTCTCTTTAATAAAAACATTAGATCCTCAACACCATATAAGAAAAGTCTAAATATAGACAAATCACTATCGCCTCTATTGTATATTAAGGCTAATACATTAGATAAACAAAAGAATTCTAGAAAAATACTTTTACTTAGGCGTCGACAAATACTGTACTCATATTGTTTACTATATTATGACGTCAAACATTACTTACCCCGCCTACAAGATATGACAAGAAGCCTATTTGATTAGTAATAGAGCATTACTTACATACATACGCTACATTTATGCATGAATTTGTAATATATTGAGAAGTTAAGGCACAAAACAACCCATAATTTACTGTAACGACGACGATTATTGGCAGCACGAGTGGCATGAACGTTCTACTGGTTCTAAAACGCCTGTAATACGGTTTGATTCGACAGCGATCGTATTATTTGTCGCTTAGCAATTATGTTTTAATGTAATATGAACTGTGTTCTTGGTAGTACAGTTTGTAAGTCGCCCGAGCTTAAAACTAACGTTGATTTGATATTATCTGAAAAAACATACGGTTTTCCTCATTCGCTACTTTCTTTTCAAACGCCATGAGTGTATGTGTCCATCTTTATGTGCTTTCTCGTACATATAAGGAAATTTCATTAAGCTAGAAAAAGTTTTGTTATTCTGTCCCCAATATGACCACTAGAGGCGTAACATCAAATCACATAGGATTGTCTAGGTCATCAAGCGTCGGTCGGTCAACACTCGAGCGTCGTATATGGGTCGTCGGAGTTTGCACGCCCCCGCCGTAACGGGCCGTCATATCCGTAATCTTTAACGCGATCTGTGTATTGTTTATATATGATTGGCGTTTTATTTGAGCACCGTGTCAATGACCTCTCCACATAGATTTTCGGAGCTTACTTAAACCTAATCTCCGTCCGTCACGACTAATTAGAAGCTTAAGGATATGTGAAACGTGTGAATATTTGTTCTGTTTGGGTTTTACCTTACGTCAGCTAATAAGAAAACTGTCTGTGATTTAAGTATAGACTGTTCATGTGCATGTTATAAGTAAATGTAGGAATTCGGCATAAACTTGCTAATTAATAAATATTTGAAGTTAAGCATAATTACTTAATTGAAAAGTGTTTACACATTAGTGTCTTTATTTTTAGAACAAGTGTCGATGAAGCTAGGTTTTTCCTAACTTAATTGAATTTGCAAAGACAAAGTTAGAGAATTCTTGGCAAAATTAAGAACATCGATCTAATTGTACGGCTAACATGGAAACAATTAAATAAATGGAATCCAAATATATAATATCTTTTGTTCGTCGCGAATACAAACAAAAGGGATAAAATAACATTTATTTATAGCGTCTGCCTGTATTAGTGACGGGCAGGGACGGGCGTCCCTTTGCGAATCGTATGAATGGGACTCGTCTCCAGAAATAACGGGGCTCTTGTAGGTGACACTTTATACTTTTATATGTAACCACGCGGCATGTAGCTAAGTATGCTCCAGTTTAGTAAGGCCAGAAACCAGTATAATCAGGGAGAATATCTCGTCAAATACCGGCCCGGTTAACTTTTGTTTACTAGCCATAAAAGTCTCTTCTCTAAAGCACTTTGTTTATCTCTCGAAATCTCTAGAACGCAATATCAATCGAATGGAACTATTAAGACGTTAGATTGACTTCTGATTAGACAACATTAAACGATATTTAAACATCTGTCAGATTTAATTTAATTTTTATTTAAATTAGACTCTCAAATATCAAAACACTGTATTAGTAACTATGGATCGATATATCGTAAGGATGACGGCTGTGGGCGCGGGCCTGATGTCATCAACGAATTTTCTGCTTTCGTATTTCGTAAGACTCGGGAACATTCGCAAATATTATTTGACCTTAATTGTACAATTTATTTTGAAAGAATTTCTTTTGGACATAAAAAGCAACGGTTTATGGTAGCAAACTAATGGGAAAATAATGAAGTTATAACATTGTATCAAGTTGAATATGTTTGGTTAATATATTATAATGATGTTGATATTATCGTTCCTTTTATCGTGTATCAATATCTAGTGTAGTCGCGAATTGTCACTGCGAGCGGCCCCGGCGTGCAGCGAGCGCTGCGCGGCCGGCGGCGCGGCGGCACGGGCAGGTGTGCTGCATGCACCTGTGCCCGATTGTTACATTCCTCGCTCCGGCCTCCGCCCGACTGATCACTCCTGATTGCCTACTCGGATTCTTCTTCAATCAACAAACACTTAGTTTATAGGCAATGAGTATGTATACGACAGTAAGCCCTGTCACGGAATGTGCAATGGTAGCGGACTCCATGATTTATGTTTTGATATTTTATTAATTGCGTTTCTGTCGGAGAAAGGTACTATAATTTTATAGATACTAGTTCATGTGGAAGTATTTGTGGTTGTAGTTTCAATTCATAGCCATACATATTGAACTAATGAATACTTCTCCAATTGTTTTGAGGCCTCAGACATGAGCCATGACAGGAGATTGAAGACATTTCAGATCCTTTCTCACACAGATTACATATGTTGATTGTTGTATCAATGCTGTATCATTCCGGCCTATAATTCGCCATGTATAATCAAAGGACCTGTCCGTTGTGAATGGAGATCGCAAATATAGAAATCGTCGGCATAGTAAAGTGGTACGTCACAGATCCTTGGCGCCGACGGACGGACGGACGGACGTGCGCCGCTCCGTGCATACCGAGTGCCGTTGTTCCGACACTCGTCAAATTAATTCCACAACCGGTGCTCCACGCACACATTAAATTGTCATTCAAATATCCCTTTCCATCATTATTATTATAAATATAGACAGGACATAACATTAATGTTAAGTCCCCGCGCCGTGGCCAACACAAGTACTACTGTTCGTTACGGATCGTAAATTTTGAGCTATTTATGCAATACATAAATGCCGGTCGTGTTCCCTTTCGGATAGAACAAAGATATCATCGCGGAGAGAGATTCGCACGGTAGAGTTCTGGTGCAGTGATTTCACGCATAATAAATCTAATTCAGCTATAAATGTAATTACACCTGTGTTTTGACTAACGAACTAATTAGTTTTTTAATGTAAAACTTAATGGAAACTACTATTAAGCTAATTTATGTTTCTAGATTAAACGTTTAGCTAGCAGCTAGTACAACCAGCCTTAAAATCAATTATAAACAACCCATAAATTGGAATAACAATAAAAACCGCCAAGAAACAAGAAATACTAAAAAGTTCTACTTAAATAAGCCTGTCAGAGATAACACTAATTTACGGTTCTATTATTCGTTCACGTTGAACATTAGCATAAATACATTAGTTAAATCCTGGTACTCAGGTAGGTTTCCTCGGTACAGTAAATCTGTTGTGCAAGTCTCGGGAGGCAGTGGCACGCGGGACAGGCCCGCCTGTTTGACGTTCCCAGGCGATACCAGCTATCTCTTGCAAACACCTCTTGTTTGAGCCACGGCCGACACTGCCTTACCACGATAAATTTGCATACACAACAAAACACATCCAACCTTATTCTTGTAACCTTAAAGAACTAAATTCATTTTAACAGAGTTACTGTTATGTTTGTAAAGGTATACTAAGTATATCTTAGGCTACAGCCTTCTTCGGCCAGACACGCGACTTATCTATTGAAATTTTCAAGTGAAGTCGCGCGTCACTCACTGTTTGTGTTTGTATATCGACAAGTGTCACTGTTGTGTTTCGATATCTTTTTGTAACTAGTTTCAATATGTTGATAGTGATAAGAATATCATAAAATCGACTACAATCGTTCTGTTGTTTAGTTTTGGTGCCGAAGAAAAAATAAGCTTTTACGGCAGTTCCGTTTTCATTTTTGTAGATAATTTATAATATATCCTACATATCAACTACTGCTAATGAGGACTTCGGAAACAATTTTGCAATATAAACTTTGACACAAAATCAAGTTTTGAAAATAATTTAAAGAAATTAAATACAAACAGCATAGCTGAGTGTATCAGCTCAACGTCGCATTCCATAGCCGTAGTTCTAGCCTCTCTTGCTACTGACACATGGAATGTCTGGAAGAAATTCTGTAATTATTTAGTAGGCACCTGCTTGTAGGCATCTGCAAGGCCGCGGAATAGGTCAGGAGGCCGGCCCGCTAGCGCACGCGCCTTCAAGGCCTAATGCTTCAGCTGCACTCTACTCGTTTTGGATTGGTTTATTTGTCATTTTTGCGTCAGGTGTGGACAAGTACAGCCTCCAATAACATCATTACCGTATCGTTAATACTAGCAGTTAAACATAAAGTAAACAGAATGCCTATTGAAATAACAAGTAAGTAATAGTACTGCGCTGCGTGCATGCTCGACGTTTCACGAATTGTTTGAACTACTATGTACCGACTGTGTAAAGCGCATACGTTACACAGTTTAATGAGGGAGGTAACTTACGAATGTTCTCAAACACATCCGCCCAGTTACCCTTAAGGTGAAAATTTATGCACCTATTATGTAGACATTAAAGCCAGAATTAGTTCAAACAATTCGCAACGCGAGGGGCATGCTCGGAGCCCGGCTCTGCGGCTAGGGATACCGTTTATTGTTCCTGCTATGTCTGACAGTCACAGTCTGCGGCTAAATGCTTCATTTAGATTTAAATAGGTAACGCGGAATGAATCGCTGTTTATTCTCGTATTTACCAGCAATTGTTGGCTTAGGTTTACGGAGAACTTTAGTAAAACATACCGGGAAATGAGTGTCGAAAATTGAAACATGACTAGTCTTTTGTAATTCTTGTAGGATTTTCTTGGCACTTTTGGATGTATACATTATAAGTATCATACAACTTGCCAAAGAAATTGATGTAGCGCCGTTATTAATCGAGTTAGATTGGGGAGACTGAAAATAATTGGCTCACTGTCAAAGAATTTTGATGTAAATCTTCTTAGCAATTAAATGAACTTGACTTCTAGTATTTGTTCTAAGAAGACATTTTCATATAGAGTTAAGGATAAAACATAAGAGATGATACATGGTAACCCTTTCCGCAAATCCTTTACGACGAGTTGGGTGTTTCTAAATCTGTCGACATCCGCGTCGCCCGACGCCCGCGTCGCTGTTCTCTCTTTGCCGCGTCGGCGTCGCGACGCTTAGCCGACCGCACTTGGGAACATTAGGACGTCGTCGAGTAATGATAGACTTGAGCCCGGGACAGATTACCTCGCATCGCCTTTGAAATCAAACCGTGTTTTGTACATGCTAAAGGATGTAGTGATTAGTTATTCAGTACTAGGAAATTTACCAATTTGTCTGGAGAGTCAGTTTATGAACTTCCCGTTTTCGTTTATAGCTATGACTAAAGCTTGGGAGTAAATAAATACTGTTTAGACTTGTCCCCAATACCAAGCCATATAATTACTGTTGAGGTTGAAGTAAGACTAAAGTAGCATCTGAAACTTTATTTCAGGACGCGAGATTGATGTTGTCTTAAACATTCGATATGTTTAACAGTAAAACATTATCACTGCGTTTAAATGTGAAATGATGTTTGTTATTCATTCGAGTGTTTGTTTGGGTCGCGATTTTATAGCCTCACGTGCCATTGGAGGCCATGGGCGAATAATTATAAACGATTCAGTCGCTGCATTAAAAATAAACTTTATCCGTTTGAGTGTTGGGTAATAAAGACAAGCGCCGGCTCTTTAGCACCGTTAAGTCGGTTCGTATCACCGATATCACAGCACAAACACCTTGTAGCCAGTTAAGTGGGGCCTTATTTAGTGTAACTCGATTTTGTCCAATTAATAATCTTGTCGGATAATTAATTAACGTTTTAAGTGATATTTTTTTTATATTTAATTCGTTTTAATCATAACAAGGAGTGATAATTATTTAAAATTAAAATATGTGTGGGCACCATACGTCGCGTGACTGACCTTTTTGACTTCCAATTTTTAATGTGCACAATTAAATTAGATAATTTATGTTGGACATAACATTTAACATTAAAGAAACTAAATCTAGTAGTCATCAGACTTTATCAACACGTACCGATCTTAGTAAAATATAATAAATTGCTCTATCAGGGGGCACACGAAGCCGCATAGCTCCCTCAATATAATTGCGGCTTACTGTCAGTTCGTGTCTCAGACATTTTAAAGCAAATTCATTTTCATACGTAATCCATTTTACTAACGTTGCACTGAAGGTTGGCGTGTTTCGCGGCACGCGGCGGCTTTGCCTTGTCAAATTAGTTGAGGGCGGGACCAGTGGCCATTGCACTTTGGCGACAACCCTACTCGGGTACTAATGATATACAGCGCATTAATAGGGCTGTCTCTTCTGACATGACAGAATCAAATTAACTTTGAGTTGAATTTTTATATTGGTTTTCTAGTTTTCACCTAAGTGTGTAGAAAGGGGCTTAGGCCTTTTTCAAGCTAAGTTATAAGTTCAATTAATTCTACTCTACAATAAAACCTTTAAATCGTATCACTGAAACAAACGTGCTTTTCTATTTAGAATATTTTTTTTACCTTAAGCCAAGCTTACGTACTAATTGCTTATCCGTTCTGCTGTAATAAATAAGTCACCGTGCTTATTATATTATAAGTTATAATTGTCTTAAAGGTCAATCATTGTTTATAAGAAAGCCTGCTAAGTGTTTGCTACACGAATGAAACAATTACTCACTATAAATAGTTCAATATGAAACAGATCAATACAGGGGCTGAGATTGATGCCTATATTGACAGTAGAGACGTCAACTATTCAAAAGTGTTAACCTACTTAAAAGGAAAGCTCTTCAAGGCTGCCGAGCGACTTATTTCAGGAAGTTCCAAGCGTGCCTGCCGCGTGCAGCGTGAGATTGTGAAACCTCTCTTATTACAAACGCTATAAGGCTTCATTTACTCATTACGTCACCGTTAGGTTACAGACACATTTGATTCATTGACCCGTAGAGCGGTAGATATGTATCAAAATCATGTAGGCATTGATAGTACAGTCGACCTCATGGTGCTTACACATTTACACTTTTTTGTCGTACCCGTAAGGTTGGTTTTTGGAATTCGTTAGTACACTCAATGTGTGGTTCACTGGACGCTGTGGGTGTTACAATGGCCGAGATTATTCTTTATTCTCTTGAAGTCACTTTTGAGAAATATCGCGATTAGAGCTTGTTCATTGTTACGTAAAAATCAAATTTAGGTTCTGTATTATACAGCCTACATTATATTACTCATTGTATCTCAAATAATTGGGAAGAGTGCCCATTCATATTTCATGAGTGACCATTTCATTTATATATAATTGGGTATAATATACTGGTTATTACTTATTTTGTTAAATATTTTATTTTACAACTACAAACATGGTACTACCAAACCCACAAGTTAATTAAGCATCATCTATTGACGTAAAAGAGTTCTCGCAAAAAATAAGGTTTTATGCAACATTAACCTAATACCGATTCGGAGAGTCATTATTTTTACCATAATATGGCAGGTCTCCATATAAAAGACCATTGATGCCCACGTATCTAATGGCCTTTTACGACGAAATTTAAGATGTATTTATAAATTTATATGAGGAACATTTTAGTTGAGGCTGTGACCGGTGTAGTTAGTTTTTATATGAATGGGAAGGAGGTATAAAGCTATTGTATCAAGAAGGTCGGGATAGCCTTTGATTGGTGTACGCATCGGTTAGAGGTCGCAGTTCCCATGCGTCCTACGCAATAGACATAATTATCGTAAGATTGCGCCACACCGATCCCGCATTGTTCGACGTAATGTCTCCTCTAAATCAGAGCTTCTCAGTGCATCATGTGTGTACTCGGTCTATTGTCGCGTTTAGTTCACACGCACTCACTAAAATGCTCCCACGGATCCGTTTGACACTACGTTTAGTTTCTTCGCTTGTCCGTTCTGTAGGTTCATTTCCTTGTTACATAAATATTGTAATTGTCAAGTTGTTAACCTGGTCATTTTCCAAAGAAGGTTTCGAGCTGTTAGAGCGAAATACGCTTAAATACGTTTTAAACAACAGTAGTAGCATTTATCACACTAATTTAGTTTTATGTCGATGTGTAGTAAAACAAATTAGGAGAGCTTAAACAAAACCGTAAATAACGTCAGGATGCTTTCCTTTTACTAATATGGTGTTTGGTGGGTAGATATGCGCAGACGCACATTTTTTGGGACAAGTGTAATTTTTCAGATAAAGTATATTGAACTCTTACGAAAGTATTTCTTTGTGTAATATCTAGTAAAGTAAGAACAACAATAGCCTCATAAACATTAACTGTACAAACCCACCCGGTTTACGCAATTAAAATTCATGCCTAGTAATCACTTTAATAAAACATTTCATTATGATCATTAAAATTACAACAATATGAGCGGAACAGACACAAATAATATTTAGAAAGCGTAACGAGTAGTAAGCGTCATGTAGAGTAGTGTAGAGCTGTTACTGCCGTCCTGGGTTAGTTAACTTAGTAAAGTTAAGTATGATATGTTATGTGATATGAACGTTACGAATGGGATCAAATGTAAGCATTGTGCTTTTAACAATAGTACAATATTGAGTGGATTTGGATTCCATACTTGAAATTCAGGAATAATATGAAAATGTCTGTCCCTGAAAGAGAAAATCATGTAGGTAGGTATTACTAGATTGTTGTGGTCTTTAAGATTGTCAAATAAAAACATATAAATAAAGAAATAATTGACTAACCAAGAACAAAAACTTTTATGTTGAAATAAATGATTGCAAAAAGTAATATTTTATTAAATTGCAAATTTATTGCTATGAATTTCAATTTCGGTTCAGTAACCAATATTAAAAATCGAAATTGCTATTTCAAAGTTATTGAGCAAAGAGTCATGGCGCATTTATGGAAATTATATTTTTATTTAGAGACTTCGGAAAACTGTTAATCAGATTTTTTTTCTAAGGCTTTTTTAATTATGATCCCTCTATATGCAACGAGCATTCTGCACGTGGAAATTAGGGTTTCTCAGGAAAACCAATTAATTCGCATAAATCAAACTTGTGAATGTAGGCACACAAAAAACGACCAATTTCTGAAATGAAGATTCTTTCCCATTAGAAATCTCTATTATTTTTAAAGCCATCATATATCGGGACTTCATACACAGCAGTCGAACTGAAGCAATGTGAATAAAAACTGGCTCAGGAGCGAGAGGACACCGGAGGCGAGCTGGTGAGGACCACTTCTTGTCGCATTTCAGTTATTAATGCGCCCGTTCATACAACTCGCGAGCGGCCGTGCTTCCTTTATGACAAGAATCTTACGTTTTTTACAATGGTTAATAAGTTAATACCTTTTTGTTGTCTTCTGGTCATACCTTGTTGTATTAAAAAGATTTGAAATAATGTATCGGTTATTTTTTATGTAAATTTAAATGTTGCTACGAATTTTCACTAACGTACCTTTATTGATAAGTACGAGTAATGGTCTACGAATGCAACATAAATAACCAATATTTTAAGCAAATGAAAATTGTTTGTCGCGCTGACATAATTGCTAAAATAACGAGATCTTATCTTGAATAATTCATCGATAACTCGCGAAGATGTGGTCGGTTTTGTAACATTAGTGGGCGCACGCGTCCGTCCGGTCCGCGTCGCCGCGCCGCGCATGCGCAGGTGGACGGTAATGCCCGTCCACATTCAGTGCGCACACATCGCGCATTCTGATACATTTTTTATGAAGCTTCAATAAATAATTATGGATGTACCGGATTTACAACATTGTTAAATGTCAACGGTACCCGAAATGCCGAAGACTGGACATAAATAATAAGAGTAGATATGTTTCTTGAATTTTTCAATACAGTATTATAGCTACACTTAAACAGAAAAGAAATTGGGTTTCTCTTTAACACAATAAGTAGATTTACAATGCTAATAATAACTGAAACGAAAAGAGATTAATATCACAATTGACAATGTGACGATATTTGTTTCTTTCAATCCAAGTTCAATTGTGCTGAACTAATTACGTCAAAAAACAATATAGCACTAGAAACGTGGCATATAATTGAATCGCAGTATTGTAATGTGACGTTTTGTGAAAATACTTTCTGTAACAGACTCCCACGTTTTCTTTTATCGGAAGCTTTCTCTGTCAGATAAGAACGAATTGACAATAATAGCGCATAATCAAAGAAAGTTTACGTTTTAGGTAGAAAGATGGAAGTAAGTGAGCATTATAAAAGGAGATGCGACGTTTTCCTTATCTTTGTCAGTAATTGTTATTTTATTTACTGCTGATTCGTAATCTTGATACTTTCTTTTTTTATGAAGAGAAAATTACGGAATCTTTTCAAGGCTTTTCAAAGGGCTTTTTGTTTTTGACTCTGAGACGTCTAATTTAATAAGTCGATGGTTACTGAAAAGGTATCAAACCTTTTCAGTAACCGTCGATTTATTACATTGCAGACTATGTAGATGACTGTATATTTCGTACTGGCCCAGAGTAAATCACTGTAATTGATATAAATAGCTTTTTCTGGTACCAAACAATTCTAAGTTTCACTCAGCCTTTCAGTAATGTATCCTCAATTATGTCTGAAACATGTAATGTGTCTTTATATTCCGAAAGTTTTAGAATTTCCTAATGCTTTACTTTATATCTGAAATCCTTAAGATATTTATGTGCGGCACTTATATACGTGATTAATATAGTACAAGTACATATTATAAAACCATTCTTGAAGTGCCTTCGTGCAAATAATCACAGCCATTTATTTATTTTAAGACGAACGCACAATTCGTGTACACTATACAGGGTGTAATAAAGAAGTTCAACATTAATTTGTTTTGTTATACTCATTACGCGTTTTATGTTTATGTGGTAATACAAGGAGCCCGCATAACTAATCAAGTCGACTTCCCTTCTATCGCTTATCCGCAATATTTATGTGACCACCATAGCAATTAAGTAGTCGTAACACCAGAACCCATTCAGATTATACACGAATTACATAAATTATTCTAATTATACATTTACGTGAAAATTGAAAAGTGATAAAAATCTCTGTTTGGTAATAATATTTTGCGGCTGTGTGGTCTAAACGTTTGCAAGAGGCAATTAAAATAGAAATTATGGAGTTTCCGTTTTTGAAATAGGTTTCAATAAGAGCTGCTTTCATTTTTTTTATATTAATTAAATAAAGTTCTGTTTATAGGTTTCTTTATCTTGAAGTTAATTATTTCTAATCACAGCCTTGAGAGGTTTGTTCGCGTTTTTATAACCCTCGCTTTTTTCTAGAAAATAAAACCAACAACACAAAGTTATTTATCAACACATTAGGTCTAGGCAAGGCATTGACCGCGCCCGACACGCGTTTTTCTCATTTTCCCTTTAGGGCTGTATGTACATTATATTTCGTCCGACGGAAAAATATGACAAGTAATAAAGCAATCGTTTCCAAACATGCAAGACCTTATTTCAGGTCATGAGTTCATGACGCCATTTCTAATATGAAACTCATGAAAATATAATTCAATTTGGGTCTGATGTGACTTGAAATGTACTCGTTCGTGTTAAGGTAAAGTTATATTTTTTTATGAAATACGTTGAGCTTTTCTTGCCTGGTATTACTTATTGGAAGGTTAAAAACATGTACAGGTATAATGTATATGTATAAAATTTATATCATATAACATTTTAACCCTGTAGTTTACGCAGTGTAGTTAACTAGTCTAAATTACCGAAAAAAATATTCTAAGTAAGGTCAGAAACTACCTCTAACCTAATCGATATAAACCCCTCCTTACAAGCCATTATTCCTAGTCACGACGACCATAAATAAAAACAAAATGTGACAGTTTAACAAAAGCCAATCTACCCCATTTAACGAAAACTACTGAAAGCGGAAAAATCACGGATCGACATCGTATTAGTAAAAAAAGCAGTTGATAGTAACGTACGGGGGTCTAATACTGTTGACGTTGGTAAAGAGAGATGCCGCTCTATGTCGTATAATGTGCCGTCTCGCTTCCACAACTGCAAGAGTCTTAGTTTAAGAGGTAGTGGTAGGCCCCCTGGATTGGTTTCCCCCTCGGCCAGACATGCGAAGCGTGTATCGGATTGCAATAAATTCGAGGCGAAGGCAGGGGTTGCCGCCGCCCGCCGTCGCGACTAACGTCTTCCGCTTTTGACGGGCTTCATGCCACCACTTCAAACTTCGACCGATGACGATTTGAAGTTTTCTTTTTCTCTTTATGGAGTAAGTTGGTCAAAAATATTTTGGTGTCTATTTCAAGTGGTCCGAAAAAAATGTTCCACGTGAATAGGTGAGCGATAAATGCAGGATTTCCCGCATCAATGTTCTAATTTCTAAGTAGCTACAAATTACAAATCTAGATTAAGAATACAGAAGCTAAACATCAAGCAACGGCCGTATCTATAAAAACATCCTTATCATTCACATTTAGCAAACAAACTTTGCAAAGAAATGACACTAACAACACTGAGAAGCAGTTATCGTCAAATTTATATCAACGATCATCGCCACAACAGAACAAAAAATATGATAACAAGATAACATTTACATAGTGATGATGGTAAGCCTTCTAGCGCGGCGCCACTGCGTCTGAGTAATTCATGTTTGATTGCTACAGCGCTAGCCTTTATTTTTGTTAATAAACAAACTTGGCTTCTGACCACCGCCTGAATATATTTACCATTTGTTCTCATCTCATGCATAAAACATACACAGAGTAATCGGGATAGTTTACAAGACGCGGAATAAGGGTTAAGAACAATGGTATTGCTATATTTTGGGGAAATGAGTTGTTATGCAAACTCGCAAGTTGTAGGAAACATCATAAAAATAAGTTACGTTAACGGTGCCTCAGAATATGTGTCGTTAGTCTGAGAATACGCCATATTGTTCCATAAATACGTTTTATCTACTTTCTATCTAGGACGCGAGAATGATCTATGTTGTGAGACGTGTCAGGCTTCTTGGCGCCGGCCTGTTTTTTTGTCCCAAAACTACGCCTTACTTCACCATACAATAATCGTATTTTTCAAGTGAATACGAGTTTTGTAACAATAAAAGTTGCGGATCTGGACTACAATTTGGAACAAGTTCATTCAAATAATGACCTTTTGTTATTATAATCGTTGAACTTACATTTTATGCCAAGATCATTAAGCAATTCATGCGAATATTGTACAAACGTATTGTATGATACGAGTGACCTCGAGAGTGGGCTGGGAAATGGGGGTTTAATATTCTAAACTCATTTTTCGAAATGTCCAATATGAACGCGACACGAGCAATTAAATGCAATTACACCGAGTGATTGTGTCCAGTGCTATTGTGCTACAGAAATTTGAAGCGATTTCGGCCCGATTACGTATACCGTGTAATCATCTAAAGCAATGTATAGCAATTATTCGAATCAGAATAACATTTCCGCTGCGGAACTTTAAAAATACATTTAGTTCCCAGTTGTGTCTTTATTAACACAATGACCAGTAATTTTACTTGAAGATTATCTTCTTAAATGTGTAATTAAGTTTTTCAACGGTTACTATGTATTTACTTCAACGAACTTTTGAGAAATTGTTTAATTAGTACTCATTTTCATAAAACGTGGGGAAGGCACACGGTTGTGTGCTTCTGAGGTAGAATGATCAAATAATTAAAAAATATTTTGCAGTAACACGCTACGAATAAGAAGAGAAAATGTTTTACTGAAAATAAAATCCCAAAAAAACTCCACATTATTTTAAAGTAGTTTGGGAGGCAAAAGTCAACCCCAATAACGGTAGCTCGTGCCAAGACTTAAAAAAAAAAGAACTGGCTTAATCGAAGTTCGCTTCCCTCGTGGTCCCTAGTTCAATTCAATTCGCGAATTATTTTTCACAATAAACTTGCAAGCTTCCCCTAGCCAGGTACCGCGGGGCTGTGGGACTACGGGACTGCGGTATTTACGACCGCTGCGTCATGGGGTTTACCGTAAGTGTTGTACAACTTAGCGAATTTTACGATACTGCCGACATTATCGACGCCGCGGGAGACGTTAAAAGCTGATGTGATGAGATTATTACATTGTTTAGATGTCATTTAGAAAGTTTGTGTGCCAGTCTATAGATATTTTCCGTTTTATATTGTCTTAGTTGCTTGATCACGTTTTCTGTAATTAACTTACCGGATATTTTCTTTTTTTGTCTGAGTTACAAAAAATAATTACAACGAATCGGTTTCAGCTAAAGCAAAATTTTGCGACCCAGCTGTGCTCATTTTATTTAAAAAACTCTAATGATGTGAATTCTACCCCTAAACCTTTTCTATTATTTAGAGCAGAGTGAAATATCAATCAAATTGAACTCAAAGGTTTAGCAAATGTTTGTAACAAATGGGTGTTACCGTCAGCACATGTTGAATCAGTGTGTGGCGCGGCGTGGGTGCACGAACACCTTTACTATTGGTAAATTAGCAGTGCCAGTAGCACATGTCTCACAAAAAATACATTAACAGCCGGCTAATGCCCCACTTTGGCCCATGTAAAGTAGGGACGTAAATATACTACGAATATGAAAGTGATGTTGTACGTAAACAATAGGTAGGTACCTACCCAGATTTTGTGAACAAAATCTTGTTTAATGTCCAATTGTGGATATCATTCGGAATTCTTTTTATTAAGCGCAGGTCATTAATAAAGACAAAGATACGCTTCTATGATCTATAAAAAAGGTGTTAATAGCAAAACCAAAATTAATAAAAACATTTAGTTATTATTCGGTCTGGTTCCGCAAAGAAGAAAAAACTAAAAAATTATGAACATTAAGATGCAGTCTGATAGCTACATAGTTTTATTTTAAAATACTATTTGTAGTACAAAAAAAATCATGCGAGTTCATATTCAGGCCACGTGTGTCAAATAATTGAATGGTTACTGTGTAAGTAAAAACACCTTGCCTAACAGATGTTGGAGATTTCACCCAAATACTGATGGATTGGCTTTGTTAAGTCGCCACTGTCATAATCGATACAAAACACATTTTCTGGTTATGTTATAATATTCATAAGATGTGGATCAAGTATTGTTGGGTGACACGTTCCGATTTGGTATCAAATGTATACGACGGTATTTAACTAGGTAAGAGTAGAAAGCAAATAGCTGAGTTTCGGTTTGAAGCTTTTAGGAGCTCAAAGCATCCCAACTGTTTTTTACTATAGGGGAAAGCTCTGAAGGTGTTTCATTTTCTGACCTAGTCTAAAAAAAAATATTAGACCTAAATAGTTATAAATAAAAAAGATATTCTTAGATAAATCTGTAAGGTTCCATTGAGCAACAGTATACAATAAAAACCTCCTTTTGCATTTCCCATCACAAACAGCCAAAATAATAGTATTGAATTCACAAGATCCCCGATAAGGGAGCTCCTATAAACTCAATAAAGTTTTTCTGTCGTAAATGTATACCATTCCTTACAAATTAGGGGACAAACATTGAGCACGCGATGCAACGGGAGATAACAGGGCAAGTGAATAGATTACCTAATCTGTTATTCCTGCTACCGAGAACAAGATAAGTGAGATAAGGCGGTTTCGCCAGGCGCTAACCCGGGACAATGGGATTACACAGGAACACAATGGGTCACGCCGGTCAAAGCGTTAAGTACCTAATCTCGTTTTACACAGTTTGTTACAAACGTAATAAGATTACACGGTGCTTCCCTGTAATTAATGTTTGGCGTACTTGCCAGTTGCCGTGCGAATTGGAGATGCGTACATACCTGCAACAAAGGAAATAGGTTAGTTCGTATTGCGCAATTTAATAGTAAATTATGATTATCTCTTTTTCTAAATAAGGATAATGATTAATAAGGAACACGTGCGATAACGCAGTCAATAAAGCCGCATGATACACTTTCATTCATGTTTACTACGATGTAAACATATTTGAGAGTTACGATGAGCGTGTTTAGATAAAAATAACATCAACATATCAGTGCAGTTAGTTACGGGCGCGGTATCTCGACGAGGCGATATTTCAACGCCGGCTACCAGATGTACACATTACCAGGGTATTCGGATGTTTTCACTCAAAAACACTGTTATCGATATGTAACATCCGTAAATAAAGTGTAGTTTTTATTTGCTGCCTTTTTTCTGTTTCTCATTGGTAGATAAAAAGGTTTACTTTAAGTAACACCTCAATGTCTGTCTATACGATTCTCTTTGATAATTTTAGACGGAACACCTTTCTTAAATTAGTGCGTGAATTTTTAAAACTTTGATAAGCTGCGGTTGTTTAACTAGGATACTATTATTTAAAATGGAAATCGAAATAATCCTGCGGATTAAGTGAAGGCAAACGAACAGATGTATTTAAGAAAGCTGATATGAACAATTAACAACTCCAGCAATGTTTGAGCAGCGGAAGCAGGTTGGCGGAAGAAGGTATTTGGGCGCGTGGCTTTTTGCGGCCCGCGACCGAGGCCCGAGGGGCTCGAGTCTCGAGTCTCGACAGATGGAAAGACGCTCCGACCGTAATCGAATTACTTTTTACTGACATATGCACTACGCAGCCGAGGGGTTAACTTCAAGTGATTCAGCATAAAAACTTCGATGGGGCTACTTGCGGCTTCGATCGATACTAAAAACATTTAAAAGAACGTAAAAACACCACACTCGGTATTTTATTACTAGTATAATTACAGAACTTTTTAAATCGCCATGAAAAGTTTAAGAGTCCACACAATGACCAGAAATCAGGTTAAGTGCTAATTAAAACGCCGCAAAGTAAACTTCAGTAGAAGGAAACCACTTAATGTCTAGCCCGCGTTAGTGATACTTCCTGTAGATGCCAGGAGTAGGAGGATAAATCTTGGAACATTATTAAATTTCCTTTTGTCGCTAAGACGCGGAATTAATAACACTTGACGGCTATACGACATATTTGTCATCCACCAAATAAAGTTGACGTTTTTTCTTACGAGTCTATTTTGGAAAGGAACGAAACATAACGGGTAGAACATCTGTGTATGGTTCCGTTTCGACTGAAAACAATCAAATAGAAATTAATATAACAGCCATGAACATTTTTTATCAAAGTTTATTTTTAAGCACGCGACACGGCTGTCTTGACAAAAAAATTAAAAACAGTTTTTTGCCTCTCATTCCCTATGCAATCAACTGTCCCTTGAGATCATTTTTTCTAATCCAGGTGATAAATTGACGGAAGCTGTCGGTATCTCCCCTGTAGCCTAACTAAAAATAAAGAGGACGCTTCGCATTTTTTATTTCATAAATGTATAATCTAATTATAACTGGGACTTGGTTTTACGCATGTAAACATATTCTGATAAGTGTTTACCGAAAGTTACAAATCAGGTTATCCCGGTTGACGATCAAACATTTCGTTTCGTCTCTTTGTTTATGCGGTCGGCAACCACAATAAGCTTAGAATTCAATCTCATTTTATTGTGTAATTATTCTAGCCTCATTGCATTTAGACGTCTGTACAGTACGGTAAACAAAACGGAAATGACCTATTAGATAGCAGCTGGTATGGCGGGCGGCGCACGCGCAGCTGCCGCCCGAATTTCGCCGAGAGATCGCGAAACGCGCGCCTTCCGTTTCCGGCCGATTGTACTTGCGCGTTCTTTAAGTTAAGTGTCCTGAGGGTGGACATGAATTGACATGCCGCTGCCGCTGCCATACGGCATGTGGACTCATTCACCGCAATTAGGGGAGTGGTAATCCAATGTTTTTGTTGTTGTTAACGTGTAGGCAACAATAATGGGTAATGTAAGGAGTATATTATGCTCAAAACTACTTTATATAGTTTGAATAAAAGTACATTATGTACAAACCTATTGACTAACTAGTTCCATATTGATGTTTCCAGCTGCGGGAACTATTTGAAGTTGCTAATTCAATTATGACATCTTGTATAAGCGACTAAAGCTATTATGAAGATCGCTCACATTTCAGAGAAAATGAAATTGCCTCATCAATTCTAATTCTCAGTTAATGACGCGAAAATTAGTGTTACCCTAAACATGAAAATTTCTTGGAATGATGAGAAACAAATGGCATACGTTCAACTAAACCTCAAATTTCTTCTTTTAACTTGACCTATTGGACAGCTAAAACGTTTTTAACATTTTTTTTCATGGACAATCGCCAGTGACCCCGCTCGCTGTGGGTCCGACTTTTACTGACAAAACCTACTATATTCCTCATCCCTCCCTTTGAGTACAAGAGTCGCGGTAACTCTAACGAACATCCCGCAGACTCTTGATTTAAAGTTTATAATTTTGTCTCAGTCAAAAACTAAGTACATTAATTATGAATGGTCTAGTATGTTGTTCTGTCAGGCTCGTGGTACCGTGGCACGTTGAGGAGGTGTACGCGGGACAGGTTTGAGCTGCAGTGTCGAGTGACACCGCGGCAACATGCTACTTGCTCCACGGTGACTTGCCGCCATTGTCAGCGCTCATTGTCTACTGGCGGACTAGTTGCTCCACTACCGTGACTTTAAGATGTGTCTACATGCGTTGGTTTATGATTTATTAAGTCGTATTTTGGAATATGTACTATCAAGGAAGAGTTCATCATTTAAATACTGTACAATGAGTTGATGGGACATCATTTTGCTGATATCAGCATTATTAACAGTGATTTAGGCTGAAGTTGGCAAACATAAAATGTCGTCTGTAGTTAGCAATTACATTAGGTATCTACTCACAAATAGCTAAGTAGGTACCTATTTGTATCAATGCAAATAGCATGAGCAATTTTTAAAGACAATGAGTGGTAAAGTATTGTATATGTTTGTATGAAACATAATGTTGTACACGAGCATGTGAACTATGCCTTACTCCAACAATAACACAGAAGACATTTAGAGCCGGCACGAGCGTTAATTTGAATTGTGTGGTGCGTCATAATTCCAGTAATGACCGGCCACACTATTATATTCCAACATTGCTATCGGAGCATTAAATAGCATCATGTTTTCGGCAGGTGGACAGTTAAATGTAAACCGCAATTTTTTGCTTCGAGTGTATAATGCACTTATTCTGCAATTATTGTAATCAGCTGAACTGTTCAGACCTTCATATTTTATTTGGTTTAAAATTTACAGAAACACTTTACCTATACGATGTTTTTTTAATTGGAGTCTTCGCATTATATTAAAATAAACTTTAAATAAAGTTATGTAGAGTTTAAATTGATGGTGCCTTTGTGAGGTGCAAACTGCATTCTTTCGTATAAGGACACAATACCTGTTAACTCGCCACATTAGCGTACCCCATTCAAGGCAACATTGTATGTACAATAATGTACGGCGTTTCATTAGTTGAGCCTATTTCATAACAATATTTGTCCCGAATGGTAATCATACCAGTGGCCATTAACACTATCCATAACTGTTACTGTTTGTACCAATGGCGTAAATATTAATGATAAAATATTTGATCCATTAAAACATACTGACTAGAATCATTCTACATAGCAGATCAGAATAACTTTATACCGAGTTTGGTTCGAGATAAGAGACACATCAACAAGATAAAGCCCTATCTCGAAACTTAATTTTTTCCAAGCCTTTGCATGGCAATGGTAATACAAAGAAAATTCGAGTACTCTACAAGTGATCACTGCAATATGTGTACAGTGCTAAACTATGATCAAAAGCACAGACGCTACAAAGTTACCTACGCTTAGGTTGGTTTTGTAGAGTAAGTAACCTTGGTCCATTCAATTGAAATAATGTACCATGTACCTACTATATAAATATTTCTAAACATTCCTTATATACCATATGTAGTTGCTAAGTCAAATCATACATCGTATAGTTAATCCGTGTGCGCAGGCGCCGCTCCGCCAAAGCTGCAGTGCACGTGCGTGCCGACACCTGCCGACGTCGGCACCACCCCTGGGCCCGAGGGCTGACTTGTACGAACTAGTTCAATATATTCATAATTATAAAAGACCTAGTACTACTTATTACTTTTTATGCTTAATGGCAGTGAATTATTAAATTAACGATGTGACTTAAGTTACGCGGTTAGATAGTAGGTACTTCAAGTCTAAAATGAAGAGCTTAATGCAAAGGTCTTTATTGAAATTATCAATGAAAATTATAACGTATTGTAAAAGTCTTCTTTAGTTTTGTAGACTCATATACGAGGGAAATGAAATTAGTCACATCCACCCTGCAATTAAAACGAGAAGGGTAAAAATGAAATATAAATGTATAAGAAACGAGTAAATTGTCTGTATAGATAAATGCTTTTTAAAATGGTCAATGAATTCAAATTACAAGATGTTAAATAACCAATAACAATTTTTAAACAGTGGGACGGTAAACAAATTAAATTAATTACAATGTTTAAAATAATTACATAACGACACAAGCAATAGGTGTACGTTACTACGTTGTATATAATTACTTAAAAGACTACCAAATTATGTTCTACGTTAAATTTACAAAACGCATTTACGTATAGATTAGTTAAACGGACAGACATGGATTATATTTGGGGAGAGGGGGGGGGTACCACAACCATTTAAAGCATTTTAAAGCAAGAACAGCAGTTGTGGAAGCGAGACACTGCTCTACGTGACATAGAGCGACGTCTCTTTTCCACAGTTGCAAATGTTTTACGCTAGGAGGTGGTAGTAGACCCCCCGTTTTATTTTCCCTGATCGCTTATGCCAGTGATTAAATTCTTTTTACGACCGTTTAAGCAGTTGTTAAGGGCCAATTAGCATTTATCGGACTTCCTTTTTCATGTCAAGTTTTTATTAAATAGCTTGATTTTTAAGTAACGTTTTAAATAAAGCTGTTTGTGTAATATATTGCTCAGTTTACAATGCCAGTTATCATGGATAAGCAAAATACATAATATGTTAACTTGGGAAACACGAAGTGTGAATCAAAAACTTATGTATTATTTAACATTAGATACCGACGAATTTTACAAAAAACTCAAAGGCTATCAAATATTAACAATAAGAACCTGCAGCCGTAAACGCATAATAAGGTACCACCTAAATTCCGTTCCGGGTAAAAGATTATCACAGACCCCAGCAAATCCAAAATTTCTCTTGAAAATTACCGTCAAGTTATTTAATAGAAAAGTCTGTCACACATTAAGTAGATGTTAAAACAAAAGACAAAATTCAACCTTACTGTATTGAAATAAAATCGTGATTGTAAATTACATTTAACAATGATATGTGGTTTGCTGTACAGTCAGCAACAAAAGTCGATTGATACAATCAGATTGACAAAATCACAACATGAAATCGAATACATAGCAATAGATTGGTCTTGACTTCTTATATTGCTAAAATGTACGAAACAAAAATTCTTACATTTCAGTGAAAAAAATCCTGCAGTTTCAAAACTGATTGTTAAACGACTTCTATTACTGACTCTACTATAGTGAGTGACGCACCTCATTACAATGCCGGGAAGCTCATATAGTACGGGATGCACTTAGAGGGCTCATTGCGAGGTAAATATGTTTAATAACGAGGGTAAGGACAATAGGGCCGGAAGTTCGCGCGTGTCCGCCGGATGCGGCCCACCATCGATCATAATGTGAGTACCGATTCCCGACGCGACTTGAACGGGGTATGTGATGCCGTCGCCAATCCGTTATGCTGTATAGGTGATGGAAAAAATAAAAGGGGAGAATTAAAACCTCTTTTGGTTTTGTTTTTTTTTTTGTAGATATTACAAACTTTTTTGTATTAAGAATGTTAGGGAATGTTAAGGATCATAAGCGGCCAGTTACAAGGTGTCGAGTCACATCGGTTTGTAAAATAGGATATTTGTTTTTTTTATTGTTCTACAAGAAAACACAATCGTCACGATCTTTGAAAAAAGCTTACACCGATTTACTCTTTCTTTAGACAGGAAGTATCACTGGGAAGTTAAGCTCAAAAAAAGGTGTTTCCCACGAGTTCTACTGAAACAACAATTGCTTTATTTCACCCAAAGATAATGACGTGAGTTTATGTAAGTTCGACGGCTTAATGTCGTACACCAGCCAATAGATATTCATTGTTTATGGCACCTTTTGTGCCGGCCGCCTACTCAATAAAATGTAAAAATTTCGTCTGTCGTGTGCTGTCTTTGTACCGGCACGTAGGGCACCTCGGTCCCGGGATAATGTTGGTTTAGAACAAAATTCTCACGTTCTGTATCCATTGTAAACACTAAACACCGGGACACCCGTTACGTTTCGTTTACTGCGCTCATTGTTCTATTATATGAGCTTGTGAAATGTAAACAAAAATTGAAATGTAACATGATTTTTTTAACAGAAAGTATTACCGGAACTAATTAAGGATTATGGTAAATACTTAAATTACAAACCGTTTCCAAAAAAAGATTTGAATCAGTGTATCTTCTTAGTAACAAAAACAGTGCAACTTTATCTAGTTGCACAGTTATTTATAACATTAATTGTTACCTTGATCGTAATTACTAGCACTTGGCTAATAAACTTGAAGCAAAAAATCTGTATGGACCGATGTCATTGTACCTGGCGTATAGTAATGAATTCATTCATTCATTCTGTGCCCACTATCCGCGTATCGCGTAGTTCGGTCACGTACGACCGACGACCGGTTGCCTTTTCAATTCGTTAAACGATATTGAAGCCATAGAGCAAGCCTTAAGATTTATAGACACGTCTGTTTATTGCGGAAATGTCAGTTCATTGTTCTAACGTCATTATGTACTTGTGTGAATATTTATTTGAATATGACCTTCGTTGGTGGTACTTATTTAGTTATGACATACTTGTATTACAAACGTGGTATGAAAACAAAATCAAGTTTGTGAAACGAATAATCAAAATAAAAAAAATCGGCTTACTTTTGTAACCTTACTCAACCTTAATTACCTATTCAATCAAAACATGGAAAACTTTTCTGTTTAGTATAGTTCTGTCTAATAAATATAACTCAAAACATTGAAATAAACATCATAAACAACAAAATCAGAGCATATTCCGGGTCTGCAGCTTAGTCTATGGCACAGGTGCATTGCGGCACAGTACACCTACAGTGGCCGGCGCGCGGCGCATCGCCGACGTCATTCATGTCCGCCCGGCCTTCCGGTATGCGGGCCGGTGCAGAGGACCCCTACCACCACCGCTTACAGTAATAATATTGCGGGCGTGCAACAGTGATAGCGCACTACACGGCGTAAAGCGGCGTCTCTCTTCCACGCCAGCAGAAATATTACTTTAAATGATAGTAGTACACCCTTAGGCCGGCCGGCTCCTAGTACAGCTGTACCGTGAATCATTTCGGACAGAAAATCTCTATCGGAATGGAAGTAACCAATGTGTGTCAGTCACTGACTCATTTGGAAAGGAAAATCCGTTTTATTTTACTATTGTCATACGGTTTATGGGTTAGCCGAGGTCATAGGTATATTTTGTGATTGTAATTATTATGGCTATCTCTATTAATCACAAGGTTGCACCGAACAGCTTGTTAGAAAATCGTGTTAGTAACATCGATTCTAAGTTAGATGTATCGTCATTTTGCAACTGACAGAGAACAAAGCCTTGTAAAATATTTAAAGAAAAATGTCATAGCGAACGCTATTGGCAAAAACAAAAGTAAGAATATTCTACAAGTTTTAATAGTAATCGGATACCATTACGGAGCTCTACGACCCTGTTGTGTCTAGCCTGTCTGTCTGTCTCCAAGCTTTGACAAACAACGTGGCCTTTCTTTATAGACAGTATCTGTGTAATGGCCTCGGTATTTATCAGGTAAAATACAATACTAAATCAAGGGAATAAGATTTTGCCAAATTATTAAGGTTACCCGGTCTTTACGTTGTTTTTCTCAGCGGGATACGAATCATACATTGCGTATGGAAGAATGAAGACGAATATATTGGAGCGTGTAAGTGAAGAGTAATGAGTAACTTAGTCAAGAAGTGTGTTATAAAATGCAAAACTATGTTGAACTTGGCTGGAATGAAAACCACACGTGCTATGCTGACGTTATGTAAGATCGGTACAGCTGTCTCTTGTTTGTAGTACTGCAATAGAACAGCTATAGTCGGTAGGCCTCCAGAATTCGTTTACAAATCACTTCTAAGTAGTTCACATTACAAATGAGACAAACATCTCAAACTGTAGGTCATTGAAGTCACCGTGATTTTTATTGAAGTTCAAATCAGTGTGTATATACTGTGTGAAACATTTTGCTCGACTTGTGCAAGCCGCGCACGCGCCGCTGTCCACATTGTTATTGTTTTGGTGCGTCGCGCCCTTTGTCAAGAGTCGGCTTTTAGAGAGCATCCGTAATACCAGCCGTATGTACATAATATATGTCATATACGGAAACCATTATCACAGTTACCGCATTGTCTACCGTTCGTACTGTTTGTGTTTTGTTAATAAAACTGGTCAAGTGTGAGGTTATGTAATTATTTGGTTATCATAATTTCGATAAATTACATTATGTAACAACTTAACTTATTTTTTTAGGTTTGTGTATACAAATACGTTTGTAAATATATTAGTTTTATAGTACAAATTTACATAGTAAAGTAAACATGTGATTAGTCTCTTAAAATAAAGAAAGGTGAGGTATGTAAAAACATAGGAAGTTACTTAGTTAGAACCTAAAAGTTGAATTGAAAATATATTTGAAAAGCATACAGTTGCTTGCTATTTCTGTACATTTAGTTCGGGGTTTAGTTTGTATCTTAGCTTACATTCACTCGTTTACAAACGATCTACGCAAATCGGCGTCCCACCTGCTTTAGGCTAATACGGCGGTATTCCCCCACAAGGAGCTGTTCCCATAACGGTGCCCACGACATGTGACCAGCTGATTCCCACTTAAACTAGGAGACCGTGTAAATTGTGAACCTGTTCTCAACACCTTGGTGTGCTTTAGCAAGTTATTATATTGGACACGATCTTAATCTACTAAACTAAATGTTTCTATAATAACATAATTATCATACACACATATCATCATCATAGGTATTTATCTATTGCTGTATCTTTAGAAGCACAAAGTATAAATTTTCTCAAATGAAGAAAAATGTTCGCCAACAATAATAATGCATTGTTTTTTTTTGGAAGTAACAACCTTACCTTACTACAAAGTAGTATTAGAAATGAAACTATTATCTTTACCCAAAACAAATAAAGTATTTATTGAAGGCGCTAAGCAATTTGAGAAAAATGTTGTAATATTTGCTCTATCAGTTAGATGTAGAGCTGTAGAATTACAATGAACTGCCGGCCACTAAGTGGCAAACACCTTTCAATGCGAGCAGTTTGTAAACCTGCAGATGTTTGCTGTTCTCATATTAGTGCTCCATATTTCGCACTTGACTCGCTACACAAACAAAAGTAGCCTTGCATCAATTTGTGCTTCAAATGTTACATCAACGTAGAACAATGCACTTAACACGATTCCCTATTTTTAGTATGCAATTACAACACGCAATATTAGCATGCAATCTTTATACTTAATCCATATTTATGTTTGCTTGTATAATATGTTTTTTTTTACAAGTTATATTATTTATGAGGAGTATCAGACAGAGGATCAGACAAAGCCGAGTGTTCATAAATATATTCACGAATATTAATTGTTCGTGATTTAATTAGAAATTGTTTTCCTATATTAGCATTATCAGTAAGTATACTTTGATCCAGACAAGCTCAGTCACCACGTAAATGAAGGCAAAGAGGCGTATTGATTACAATGAATAATGTATTTATGCAAGTAAATCCGTTTAGTCCGATTACTTATTCCATCAAAAGTTGCTGTGACACTTAATTCGAACATGTTGGCGGAAAATTTACATAATCGCGTAGGGAGCGAAATAATTTGCCAGTTACTCATGGTTTGATTATAAAATGAAGTAATGGTCGAAGGTATGCCTCTTATATAACAGAGTGTGGGAAAACTGACAATGGTTAGTCGGAAAGCTACATACAGTGTGTGGTATTTGCAATTTACACCACGTGCTCGGCGCCTTGCTACTTCACACCGAGTTCCCATTTCTGCTGAACTATTTTTCCCTTTCATTAACTGAACATAAAGCATGAGACTTAGCTACTTATTAAAGTAACTAGTTATATCCAAACAACACAAAGTTTCGCTACTTTTTATGGTTAATTAATATGTAAAAGGCAGCCTTTGCATTATCTTTTTAGAATCTTAAGTTCTATCCAAATGTCAAGGTGATCTAAATCTATTTGCCTTGCACTTACTAGCTTTGTATATTCACGGACGAATGGTCACATTAACTTACTTTTTTTTGTATTTGAAGCTATTCAGCCGTGCATGGGTATTAAAATTGAGTCACACAAAACAATTGCTAATGAGCTTCTTTTTAGGTACCTATATAGAGCACGTTAACATCATTTTGAACTTTTATGAATCAGAAGTGACTAAGTTTAAATCCAAGCTAGAACGAATTGGATGATTAATTATTTCCAGTCTTAATTATTTTGCAGAATTTGTTTTGTGGAGCGACAAGTGGCATTTTATATTCCGGATTCTAACGTAAGTCAGTCGTACCCCTGCTGGTTACGACTACTTCTGCTAATGATTAATCAACCTTTCAGAAACCGAAGCTATGAATTATAAAATCACACACGTAAATTACATCACTAAATTACTATGACGCGTGTGCAGGTAGATGGTATAGAATACAATATAACATTATGAGGTTCTTGCGAAGCTTGCCGGCTAATTGACACTTTATCTTGTTGCGATTCTATGAAAGTTTGACGTCGTTGCTTATCCGATTTGCAGTTTTTCGGCTCTCCTTTGTTCCCAGTCATATTAGCAAACGCTTTTATTGCATCACGTCTTAATTATCTTTTGTTTGAGCTACGTATTGTTAATTTGCTCATTGACCAACTTCTTGCATCCATTTAATGAATACCGAGATGAGATGAAAAAGTAAATATAAACAGTCTTCACCGTCATCATTCATTTTAATTATAATTTTAAATTAAAATTGCTTTATTGAATCAAATTACAGGATTTTTTCTAACAAAAGTTGTTAAACATTACACTTTGTAATTTGATATTGAATCGATGATTAATGCTTTTAACTTGTTAATGTGTCCATTGTCAAATGGAAAGGTGATATAATTGAGAGCATCTAATACGCGGTCCGGAGCGAGCGCTTGATATTCAAATTGGAACGAAGCCGAGTAGATAGATGATGTCGTAAGGTCACCGAACACTGTTCAAACATCGATCCTAGTTACGAGAGGGTGTGATCTGTAAGCGAGCCCACTCTTACGTTTCCACGGCCCGTGGGAATCAACGCACACTAAATTATTAACAAAAATATTGACCCGCTGCCTACTTAAGGGATTTGACCACCAGTTGTTTGCACTGCCAGTTTGCCGCTCCCAACAAATACGGCAACGGCGACGTGTCGACGACTGCTTTTCAAAGTTTATGGGAAAAGTTCGAGTGCCCCGAGCCGGGACTCGTCAATATTTTGTGTTTGATCTCTATGAGAACTGACTCATCTGACGCAACTACTGAGATGATAGCCGAGCTTTATTACATGTGAGATTGGGAATATTAATCGTTAATATCAAAGTTAGGTCGTGAATTTTAATAACAATTGTTTATTTTTTCTTTTTTAATGTATAACGAATGTGTGTAATAGTTGTATTGTGCTCTTTTTATCTTCTATTTGTATCGTAGGTATGGCTTTTCTTTCTTAGAACATCCATTACTGTTTTCTCTATAATTTCCCCATTGACACACGATTTGCACATGATATTTGAATGTTTGATTACACTCGCCCTAATTGCGTGATACGCACGATCGGATATAGGTGCCGTGGATGTAGTACACGTCGATCATGACCGATCACTCCGTTACACAGTGCGGATGGAGAATTACCCAGTTGTGGGCCGGGCAAAACACTGGACGAGACAAATTAACTTGAAAAACAAACTGGGATTGAGTATAAAAAAATGCTTTACAATTAAGAGAAAATGTTTTAAGTATGGGATTAACAAGGTAAATTTGATTAGTGCAGCAAACTAACGTCGTGTATATGATGATTCTTTCACAATTAATGTAGGTGACACTATAGATCAATGGTGATTGGTGACATCTTTACTATACTATAGGCGTAAAGGACATAAATACGTTTAATCCATCACCGACAAACGATAGATGAGCATAATAAACCAACAAAACTGTTCACACTACGAAACTCAAACCTTAAATAATTGAGAGAAAATAATGCTTGTAGAAAATAATTGATTCGGTTTTATTACGAGCACAATCCACTTTAGTTTACAGTACATTTGTACATAATGGCGACACCCGCCGTGATTCTCAGCAGTAACGAGCGCGAGGCATCTAATCCGCGCACACTAATCCGTTAATTAAGCGCGCCGAGCTAATTGGGCTAGTTCACGTGGGCCACACTGCCCGACTGAAAACTGCACTTTAAAAAACGCGGAAAACCGGCACTTTGTACCCACGTGATTTGGTGGGAAACTCTTTCTCTTGTTTTGTTGAAGAATTTGCGGCATACCCTCAACCTTATTATCCCTTTTTCTAAATAACGACAAACTAGGTTTTTCCTAATTAACTGTTCGCCAATAAATAGCCTGTATAAGTACGTTAATTGTAACAGTTACAGTGAAATGAGAATTTCTTGAAAAGCTTGCAATGATAATGTTAAAAGAATTTTAATGCGCGGGGAAAAAGAAGGAAATATTAGGTTTTATAACATGTTTACGTATTGAAAATCTTTGAAAGACCGTGATTGCCTTCTTTTATTTGTGATTTATTACCGTAATTATATATTGTACCTAAAACGATGAGAAGCTCTACTATTGTTCTTTGATTCGACTCGAAAAACTCTCACTCATAATTTTTGTAGAGTAGGTTTTTACATTATTTCAATACTATTCTGATAGCATTGTTAATCTTGATGTATGAGAACCAAACTCGATCAGACATAGCAAAAAATGATAATAGGTACGATTGCCAGACCTAGTTCTTTTTGGCAGCCGTCATAATAAAGCAACGTGTTTCTCATCCGAAATGAGTTCTCGTAGTAGTGTCGGCGGCGTGTGTCGCACGACGTAGCTATGACTACTGCTGGCAATCATTCAATTGATTGAGGCGGGTCGCCGCGGGATTGCCTCATTAACCAATAAAAACACCAGCGCCCGATCTCGACCGCTTTCAATAACGCCACAGATAAGGTAGAAGGTCAAATGTTAATACAGCTTCCTTTTTCCAATTGCCCGACGATCTACGAATACAAAACTCCTGGATGAGAATTCCCTCACATGAAACTTATGAGCCTTTTGATGTTATGGCATTTAAATTCAACGTCAACGAAATTCTTAGTATGTACAAAAACAATAAAGAAGTGGTTGTAATCGGTAAGTAATAACTTCACGGTGTACGTCATAGCGTGCAACACAATTCCCCATATCGTCACTTTCTCACTTACGTTAACCGTCAAGGACAGAAACCAATAAAGGCATTACAAAGAACGATCTAACATTAACGTTCCCATACAAAATCGAATGGTCATAAAAGTTGGTAAATAATTTTGACAGGTCTATGTTTTATAATGTGAATGTTTGTGGCGCCGACGTGACGCTGCCGACATAAAGACCACAATTACTCGATATAATTTGATAGCCGAGATCGTATCATCTTAGGTATCGATTTCGCACCTGAGAAAAAAGTTTCTTTGGCAAATTAGGGATTACTAATTTAGATGGTGTTCCATCTCGATTAAATTGAGTGTAAAGTTATTTTAGCCTAAAATCTGAGCTTAATTTTTTACACTTGGTTGGTATATTCTGTTAGCAACTACCTTTTTATTTTGCACTTAGAAGTGTTCAATGAATTGTTAACCACAAACCTGGCATATATTTGTATGATTTCTTCTTCTCTATCATGTTGTCAATAATTTGGGGTCAATGTATTCTTCAGTGCAACCCTGCTATTACCCGTCTCAGCATTCACCCCCTTCTTTCTCGTATCATATTTCCCATATACATTGATGTATATGGCATATTTATGGATATAACTGTTTATCTATTGACTTTGCAAAGAGCAAAATGTTACTGATCATTATCTAAAACAAAGCCCATAGGTACGCTTCGTGCTCAGTTTTTAGACCATTTACAGCTAATTTACTAGAATTCACTTTAAGTGCTAAATCACTGGCTTATCCAAATTCAGTACGGTTTACTTAAGCCGATATAAAGTTACTAAACAAAGTAGGAACAACGGCACAAAATTAGTTTCGGCATTTAAGTTCTAGTGACTAAATAATTTGGTCTACAAAATGGAACATTACTACATTACAAGCACAGTTACCCGACTATCGTTTATACTTAATTTGATATATTTATGTAAAATGTTGATTAAATTTAAATTAGTTTCGGTCTGGAAACTAGTATAAAACCTATCAATTTTAAAATAATTGCATACAAAAAATGTGTTTGAACGCTTTAAATATTCATTTTAGTCCTAGTCAGGTCAACGTTCGCAATCCAGGAAACACAAGAATGCAAATAGGACAGAAGCTGTAACTATTACGTTTACTCTTCGACAAATTTCAATTTACATTAGCGTCCATTTATTAATTAAACCTACAAGACTTGTTTCCACATTTATTCCTACTGTATATTGTGGGGTTACTTCAAAAGTACGATTGCATTTCTTCGTGTGTAGTTGTTGTTGAAATGTGCCGTGTGATTGCACACCGCAATTTCGTCAGATATACGCATAAACCTAGTTAGTTTTTCAGAGAGTATACACAATGTACATGACATTATTAGCTGTAATAACAATTACGAAAAACTACTTCCTAATTCCGTAACAGCAAATTTAGCGATGGTTTATAAAATCGCGAGTAAAAATATGAACTACCCACATTCATAATCGTCTTTTGACATGTACTTGTCAGTCTGTGCATGGTGTGCGCGTCGCATGTCGTCAGCCGGGACATCCGAAGCATTTCCTCATTGTGGCAGGCGCACGCGCCGCCCCGCGCTCGCCGGCATCGCGACACCGACAAGCGACGGTTTCTTTTTGCCTTAACTGTGCAAGTATTAACATTGATGAGCATCATCATTTGCTTCCTGTAGACTCACGGTTCAAGAATTTTGTTTATTAGGTTCGTGTAGAATATGCATTGTAGAGTTCACAAATAATGTAAAATGCATAATACCCGATGGCCATCGTTTGGAATTTCTATACCCAATTGTCCACAGTAAATCTTTGAATGGGCACACTCGAATTCTGATTTTTCTATTGTCATCAGTTATGTAATATGGCAGTGACTTCGAATCCTTCTTTATCTTACGAATGAATTAAGTCTAGTCAAGCAGAACTACGGTACTGTGATAAAAGTGCAGATGCTTTTATTTGTAGCGTTAGTGGAACGCTATGATTATGCGACCAGGTCACAGCTAAATGAGCCGGAAAATCCGGGGAAGTACCTTTCTTACGGTTTATATCAAGGTTAAGTACTATAGAAGTTCCGGTGTTGCGTCCAGTTAAACGTGAAGGATATCCGGGAGGCAAAACACATTTTGCTAGCCGACGCAATACCAAACCGAAAAGCACTCCTAAACCTAACATCAAATGGAGCACTTGTCCCTTCGTCACAAGACGCAGAATGCATCCCAAGTGTTACATAATGTAATGATAGTGATATCATACAAAGTGTTACTGCGTAGGATTCGTCATCTCAATTGCGAGTCCAGTACTGCCAAGTCTCATTACCGACATCCTGCCATCAATTCCCGCCTGCTTGCTAGATGCGGTCTAACACTGACCCATATTCCAGGAACGCGGATAATCAGGTCGATAGTCAATTAAAAACCATCCACCGTATTGATCCAGTTCTCGCATTGTTACCGAACCTATACAAATAATGTCTTAACGTCCAACTTGGTAGCAATAGGACGCTCTCAAACCAATAATCCATATTTTTTTCCAAACGATATAACCTTATTTGTCGAGTCGTATCGGCATCGCTAAATACAGGGGACACAATGTAGTAAAGCTTTTTGTGCAGTCCCACTGAATCAATTTTATGTTTTTTGTTCGCGGATTTCGGAAGCCGCAGGTAAGAGGGCCTAGATCCGGGTCCGTCTTTGTGTTTCGCCATTCTTGTGATTTACTAATATTTACAAATTCGCAATTTGGGAAGCAATAACTGTCAGGACGCATCAGCTGCGTCATTCCACCAATTGGGTTCTACGCGACCATCTCCACTTTACATGATGTACACATTATTTACGCTGTTTATAGTTTGGTTTGAGGCGCAGGCCACTTTTTATTGCACCGAACTTGAGTCATATATAAAAGGTAATAACGAGCCGTAATAATAAAATGCCGAGTGTTTTTGGCATTATACTTATTGTACCATTTAGCAAATGTATTTGTGCGCTTAATCCTTTCAAGTTCAACACATGACTAGGTAACTACAGAGATCTTGCTATTACCAAATGGCAATGAATATAATTGTGTAATTGTATATTTTCGTGATCTATTGCTAACGATTCGAAAGGGTTAGCTGCATGAAATTTACTTGACCGTAAAAGATTTTTAACAATAGGTTTACTTTACCGTTCATATTTCGTTCATCATTATGAATTATTTCCGCGACTTTACACAAGTTTATATCAGTTTATCGTAAAAAAATCTCTTAATAGCATAGTTTGACAATTAGAAGAATACAATAAGTCGGGAGCATCATTGACGTTCTTGTTTAGAAATATCGAACTACACGATTTGCAAATATTAAGTAATATGTATAGAAATAGATTGTCTCTATACCTATTCGTTCAAATATAGTTTCAAGTATTTTGTAAAAGCACTGCATTAGTTAGAATTTAGTAATATAATTGTTTTCCTGCTTTGTTAGCATCAATCACGCCGCGGTATTAACGGTCAGACAGTTTGGTGGGAACGGGGCTGGCTACGTGTCGGTATTGTCACTCAAGATACTTGTACTGTGTCCAATTACAATAATAATATGAAATAACTTTTATTGTAGGTACGTAGGTATTTTTATTAGACAGACTTTAAGAAACACTAATATTTATTTCGCTACTACAGGAAATGTAATTCTGCTAATTTATCCAATACCTCTCAAAAGATTTTGAAAATAGCTCGGATGTATCTGTCTGGTACATTTTTAAAGGTAAACATCTCAATAGATTTTGATTATAATTTAGGATAGGAATTCCTACTAAAGATAGGTTGCTTTTTACCACGATAACTGGCAACAAGCGGGCGAAGCAGCAAGCAAAGGCTAAAGCATAAATAACTACTTAGAGAGAAGTGCAAGTAGACAACGAAAAATTCACATCAATTTCACGGTACCGCTTATAAAAACGGAACGTGTAACAGCGCAAATTTAACAAGATTAAAAAAAAATGGAAACAAACAGAAGTGGTTGGGTGTCACCAAGCATGACCGTTGCGTGGAGCCGCGAGCCCGCACTGCCCGCGCCGGCATGTGGCGGAACTAATAAGCCCCATTAACATTTACCGTATTCCACCGTAAAACCGTACAGGCCGTACTCTACTGAAACACGCATGCTACGCAATCTATGCAGATCCCGCTGTTACTAATGCACGCGGTTAATGCGCGATTAGTGATCTGAGGCCGAGTTGACCAACCGCGGCATACGTCATACGTTGCCAAGAAGCAATTATCTATTCATGCGGTACTTCGCAATATTATCGGAAACGAATACCGTATTGACGGAGTACTGCAGCCATTAAATGCTTACTAAAATGCCTTTATTTAATTCTTGAAAAATAGTCTAATTAGTGCTTAGTGCGTCATTATACGAGTCATTGTCATAATTATAAAGAAAATCTAATAAAATTAAAATAGGTGGATCCCATAATTGTCAAGATTTCTAAATTAATCTAACATTTCTATGTGTTAAGAGTCAGTAACCTAGGACTAACTGTAAACATAAGATGCGAATTATTATACCTGTCTATTGTTAGGCTATAAACTAAAATAGCGTTTAATAACTCATTCATTTTATTTCATACATGAATACTAAAATTAATTAACCATCTAGGTTAATTAATTTTAGTGTTATTCTGGTGTAGAGCAGTTTTACGCTTAATTATAACTCTGTTTAGATGCAATGTGCATAAATCTGAGAATTAATGGTTATTTGTTGTGTGTAGTTAATTGAGATTCCGATACGCATTGGAAGTAAAGTGTAGTTTACCTCAAAGGATAGTTTAGAGAAGATACCGGCGGAGAAGGTTCGCGGCGGCGAGCGGACGCGCGTTGTTCGGCGGCGTCGCCTCGCACTAAATCATATTCACATTACGCACCACCTACCGCACAATATAAAACACAAAAACGTTGATGACGTTCAATTATCACTCCACATTGTTTGTTGATAGGCCGCTCGGGCCGCGCGCCGCTCGCCGACGTAACGGTGGTAATGTTTACTTTGTCTCTTGCGGCACGCTCCCTATAATCCCAAATAACAAATTATGAAATGGATGAAAAACTCAGGTTAAGCTGTCGGCGATTCCTAAACATAATGTTTGATTGTGCTCTAATGACAAGGCGCGGACTCCAAGCCACCTTTTGTGTAAAGCCGACCGAGATTACTAATGGAGCGAAACAAAAAAGCGTTTATTTTTAATGTCGTAAAGTCGAAAGTGTAGTCAATTCAAGATTGCTGTTAGTGTTTCGACTAAGGAGGTCCTGGTAATTGAGCAATCATCTACTCTAGTCCGTTGTGGTAAGCGACGCATCGAAAATAAATGAAATTTATTTGTTTTGTTTGTTCTATGACCAGGTTATGTTTAATAATCGTGGATAAATTGGTTTACTTTCATATTCGGTTGAAATTGTGGTTCACTTTAACGGTAATACAGCTTATTACTTCTCAATCATATAATAGAGCGTTTACCGTAACATAGAGCTACGAATAATCTGAAAAATAGAGCTATTGTTGCGTATTATTTAAAATACCATTTTGCCGTTAAGTCTGCATACAACATGAAAATGAACTGTATACAATGTACTCTATAAATGTCGTCGACTAGAATATTAAAAACTGAATAAAACTCTAGATATAGTCAGAAACAGCTTCAATCACGAACCACACATATAAACGTAAGTAGATCCCAGTCGCAGCGTCGTAAGCATTGTAATTGTCTCTAAAAATGTTATTATTGATAATTGATTCAGTTATTTAACCGGCCCCCAACATAGAAGCACGTGGGATGACGTAAATGGGCAGTCATTGATCGCGTCTGTGATTGCCGGCGCCGGCGACGACCGCGACGCGAGCTGCGCGGGCGCCGCGTATTGTACAACCTACTGTAACTACAACTGGTATGGCTTGACGCGACTCAATGATGTCGTAAAATAAATACAGGCTTGCAAATGTTATGCGTAATCAATGTCCTCTATAAGGATTTCACATTATGTCGTAAAGCAGTAAGGATAATAAGTTTAACTATTTAACTACATAAACGTATGCTTACTCTAAAACGATACCGTACATGATACATTGCCTTCTAAATAAAAGCTCTGTTAAGCTTATAGGTGTGTTTACTAATTATACGAGACAGCATGTAGGATGCGAGTCTGGGCGCGCGGGGCAATAGCACGACCTTGCGAATGTCGCCAGATTTGACGCGGATTTGACTCACGCCGCGGCACGCCATGATTCATGCCACAGTTATTTTTTTAGACACATCACCGACTATCGCACATTTGTTATTACAAATCAAACAACACACCTAAATCCTGATACCGAACCGTCTTAAAAGAATCCCCTTTAAAGATACCCAATCAAACATCAAAGAAAGGGTCGAACAGATCGTAACTAATTTAAACACCCGATCAGCAGGATTAACGCCAGGAAATCTGACAACAGGATACGTCAATTTAAACTAGTCGAAACTGAGAACAAATATGCCAAAGCGCACCTTCCGCCGTATTGTTCTAAACGACGAGCAGTACACGATGGACAGCGTAGCTTTCTTTTTGTGTAAGATACACTGCTTTATAAACTGATACAAAGTCAGTATGTGATGCTGTACATGTTGTAGTGTAGCCATTAGTACGTAGAGTATTGAAGTGGCAGGACGTGAGCGAGTAACAAAGGAGCTCGTCTAAACAGGCCATTAATAAGGAGGCGGCTCGCGGGATCCGCCCGGGACTTCCGCTGCATTCCGAGAACCGCTATCCCGGGACAAGACAGGAATAGCACCGGTGATACTCCGTCCAACATATAAATGGCAATCAACACAACGTACCTCACTCATTTGGTATTTAAGTACAAGCTAAACATAAGTAGGTACATGCTTAGAGCTCATACTGTTCTACTTGAATAAAGCTGGTGGATTAGAATGAATAGTACGGTATACAAACTGTAAATGAAGACATTCTGAGTAATATTTTGTGATCTATATAGAGCATGCCTTTCCACTATATGCTTAAAGTGTCACAAACTACTTTAAGTGCCAAAAAAAAACACCATTTAAGTTTTTTGTAGAGTAACAGCAACATGTTTAGCTTTGTCAACCTTGCATCTTATAAGAACCATGTAAAAGAAATACAATTGTTTTGTAAAAACATTGTTAAAATGCGGCGGATCAAAAACGTTAAGAATAATAAATAAATGTGAGGTCTGAGAAACACCTTTATTATAGAAATGGGTGGAAGGTGGCAATCTCTGGGATCTCGCTGTGTGTTTACTGTGCATCATCACGTTTTACAAAAGGAGACAATTTATACGGAACGTGAGAGAAAGAGACGCAAACGTCGGCATGGACCACCTTGTTAGTAATAATCGGTTTACGGGCCTTGTCAAAAATTAACTTATTATAAATGGAGCTTAGCGGAGGTGCTGGACCGATGCATATCGATACATTTGTGACGTTTACTCGTTCACTAAAAACCGTAACTTGATTTTTTATAAATGCATTTAGGTGGTATGTATATGAACTAAACTTTCATGAAATGTGATTCCTTAAATAAAAAAGGACTTATAATTTAAAACCGTTATACATATAACAGAAGTAAAATAGAACAACTTGTACAAAATAGTTAATATGATTTTTTAAATCTGAGCTGTAACTAAAAATCATGAATTCCAGTTAGCTACGAAAACAATATCTGTCAAAGGTGTCAAATTTATCGATAGCTGTATTGTCACATCACTAAAGCCTCTACCTGCCTCTGATTTAGTGATTTATCAGCACGACGAGAACTTTTGCATTACTTGCTGATGCGCCATGAATAAGTTGATTAACTCTGTTTTATCTCGACGCAACTCGTACCCGGAATATTAAATTCTATTTAGTCACAGGAAAATTGAAGTTGACACCGGTATTGCGCCTGTACGCCGTATACGTAATCGATCACACCTTTCCGCACGACTTTTACAATCGATTTTTTTATCGAGAGACGTGACCGAGCTACGGATAGCGTCCGATATCTCGGTATCGGATTATTTGTAAATAATCGATGGAATTGTTGATCGCTGCCGATCCGAAGCGTTACATCGGAGCCCGCGCACCTGCCGTCACGACGGTAGATCACATCGGTTGACCGGTGACGAATCGATTCCCTAACGTTGACGACTTCATCGGAATTGTGTCGTCACACCGATTAGCTTGATACACGATTTTGTTAGACGCTGATCCTGTAGACGTTTTCCCAAGAACTGAGTTCATAGCACGGTGAACTTAATTTTGACCGCATGAATTTGTAGCATACCGAAAGTAGATACTGAGATTTGTCTCGTTTTTTTGTTTGAACGCTTATAAGATCCTAACAAAATTTCGAGTTTCTATCAAAACTTTAATCAACTTACGACTATTTTCTGGTGTCTACATGAAAAACAAAAAATAAACAAAAGACATCAGTGATAAATATTTGAATATAACTAAGGAGAGTTTACTATAAAGACGTAAAAAGTAAAAGAGAAGCATCCATAAATGAGTGTCCATAACGAGAGGTAGTCTTATATTTACTTATGTCTATTACGATATATCATGTATGGCCACCGAGGATGTCAGGACGTTCCACCAGATTTTATTAAGATGTTCCACTTTGCCGTCGCGTACATGCTGCTAAATGCATCCTCAGCACTCCAGTTCGCTGAGCAATTTCATTCAGTATTAAGTGCTAAATAAAGCTGAAAATGCTATAAAAATTTGAAGTCGTTTGTAAAATATTTGTTACGATCGGTATATGTGACAAAACAACCGCATTAAAGTTGTTTAAATCGAAACAATCGTAACTGCCATCAAGGTAATATGTGCTCTAAGTGGACGATGTATGGTTTGTAATGGGGTGTAGTATTTTAAATGTTTGGTGTAATTTTTCACGTAAGTGGGAGAGTGGAGCGACGGGGGGCGCCGACAAAGGTCCGCGGCCCCGGGGGGCGGCCACCGCTTCCATGCGTGTGCGCATACCACACTGTGATTTGATAATAACATGACACATTTAGGATTACTGCCTTAACATTTATATATTTAAGGAAAAATTATGATCTCGATCTTTTGTAATTAAATTTGCTATTTGCGCTTTCTTCCCTTATATTAACTACTACTACGCATATCGTAACCGTAGTAATCTCCAAAAAATATTCTCGTTTGCTAATTGTTATCGACACTAAAATATAATATCAGCCGCCATAAAAGTCACGGGATAACATAACCATCGTTTTCAGCTCTCAAGCGTAAGTATAAATGCCAACTTAGGAATTTGCTCAAAGAAATTACACAGAAAAGCCTTTTACATTAACGTTCTACAAATAATAATGACCATACCGAATAATATACGATTTAAGGTTGTATATTTCTTTTTTATCTTGATTGTTCGCTGCCATATCTGATGCTAATTAATCAATAAAAATATGAAGTACGTATAGTTTTAATAGGTTGGCGCGACGGGGTCAGGGCGGCGCGCGGCGGCGTGGCGTGACCGCGACACCGCGTAGGATCGCGTTTTGGCCGCGCCCGCCCACGCTCGCATCACCTATTGTCTGCCCACGTGGACAACGCGACGAGACGTGATGTCACGTTATCAACACACAGATATGTGTGTAATTAACGTAAATAAAACATCAATTGCTGGATCGCAAATGATTTCACTGTGACGTCAATGCTCTTTTCATTTGAATGTTAACTTGTCTACGTAATACCTATGAGGTTTTTTATACAACCACACAAAGGCCATCTATGAAAATGAATAAGTAAATCAGAAATACTTTCCATCCGAAATAACTTCCGCTGCGCAAAATAATTCCGGTCCTAATCCTGCAAAGTATTAACGGATTAAGGTGGCACCGGACCTTGCGGTATTTAACAAGGTTTTTTTTCTAAATGCCATTATTTATTATATTCTTTTACAAAAGTGTCACAAAGGAGTTTACTCGTCGCTGCTAATGTAGGGTAAACAGCACATTAGCTGACTGTAACAATTGATTATAGTGTCCGTCGGGCCGCCTACGCGCCGTGGCTTATTTCTGTCATTTTCTCGGTAACACGGGGAAGACACGTCTTGTGTGGCAAGGATCGCACGCACTCGCCTTAGATCTGTTTAGGTGCGAAACGAGATTTTATTTTATAAAGATTTAACTTGAAATCGTTCTGGCATTTCATACACAGAAAAAAATGCAACAATAAAATTTCGAATAACAACACTTGAAAGTACTTCAGATTTAATTAATTTTTATTTTATTAAATTAATATTATTTTGAAGTAAGAACAAAGGCTAATGGTCAGCAATAAAGAAGAAAGGCAAGTTGGTGCAGCGAGTGGGCGTGAGAAAGGCGCGGGCGGGGGCCGCCCGGCCGCTCGCCGCTAATGTACTAGTCAAACACGCACGTCGCACTACAGGGAGCTTTGTGACTACAGCTTTACCTGTACAAATAACATACTATATCATTAGTACCTAGTTCATTTCATAATTTTAGTTTTAGAAGTACTCGGTAATCTAATAAATAACTGCAAAGATCGTCGTAGCCTTCGTAGCCAATTCTTATGAAACTAAATTGAAAACTTTCGAAACATTTAAAGCTGCGATAAAAAGTACTATTTATTATTCCATGTTTGCTCACAATTTATTTACGTGACTGTTATTAAAATAAAATATTCTCTGCCTAATTAACTACTTCAACGATATGCATTCGGTGAATGAATAGAGAGCGCGGGCGATATTTTTTACTATGAGAACCGAGAGTACAATAAGAAAATATATTTAATTCAGTTTTGCTGTTATTAATCCGGCTTGAAAAATCTCGTGAGAACTGAGGCAGAAGCAAGAGGTGTGACGGAGTGGTGGCCTGCACTCGTGTGATCCTTATCACCTCTCTCTACTCTCACGTCGCCGCAGTCACTAATTGCACTTGCTCACCCACCAGAAAATTACACCTTCAAAACATATATTTTAAAACAATAATCTGAAACTTTGACAAATTAAAAATGAATTGCCACTTTTTTATTTTATGTCGTTGTAATTAGTTTTGATAACGTAAACTATTTTTGCGAATTACTTGTATTTCGCTTTACGCTACGAGTATTATTTATGTTGTAATGTTGTGCGGGTTCAACATGCATGTCAGCACTGAAAACTGGACATTAACCACATAAAATAGGGAATATTTCCAAACAACCGTGACAAATAAGTACTATCCTTCCTTACGCCAGTCATTATTTCTTCATGCAGTAAACAACATCTCATCGCACATTGCGCGCAGGTCGAGGTTCGATTCCGCTGCTCCTTTTAATCGCAGCTCCCTGAGAACGGCGGTTTAATTAGTACTAAAGCCACCTCGTATGTTATTATCTGGACGTCAAACACAAGGTAACGCCAGCATTAGGGGCGTTTACCCTATATTCTATGTGCATAGCTTTGAATGATAATTCGCGTTTATGCGCGTTCCCACTCCTAAGTAAATGCCTGCATTCTTGTGTAATGATGCTGCACTTTCCTATTTTGCTTTTTTAGTATAAAATAATTTCATAACATTCCTTGGAAAGGTAATGTAAATATAAGGAGTCCATTATTCGCTGGTACTTATTTTGGTTTGTTTACAGTTCACACATCGAACAATACAGGACTGGTCGTGATTGTCCACGGCGCGCGATGATCGGTGGCTGTCTGCGAACAATCGCCCGGGGCCACATGACGAATCCAATTAACAGCACTAACATATTCTGTCGGTCCGCCGGTATTTATGTTTCCTACAGTCGCACTGTAAATATTTAGTCCGGGAGGCGTCTGGCATCGCCCTCGTCTTATCTCTTCATCGGGCGCGTGAACGATTTCATGGGCAGCAATGAATGCACCCGCAGTGCCGACAACGTACAGGATACAGGTTTGTAAATACTGATTAGAAAGTGGCACCTAAACGGGCGGCCCTTGAAAACTTCGTTACGCAGATAATCAGGAAGTTTGTTTAGTGTAGCGGCGCGCGCGCTGCAGCCTCGGCGGACGGCAGACACGTGGTGGTATCATAGCGCGGAGATAGCGCAGTAAATCAAGCATCGGCGCGCGCGTCGCAGTCTCGTGCGCGTGGGCATCGACAGGTGATGTCGGTCGATTATCTGCTAATTTATACGCGCCGCTCAACTTCTGTTCTCTCATATAATATTATTCATTTCGACACAACGCAAACGAGCTCGCTAAATATAGAGAGCGGCATTCCATGGACAACGCGCCTTGTTCTCGGGTAACTGTCGAATTGTTTTATTATCCTTTTTCGATTACAATTTCTTACTTTAAATGTCAGTTGTTCGCGGACGAGTCAGGATGGCTGGCTCCTATTTGGAGCAGAGTTTGTTGTTACCGTGCTGATGTCACCGGGCCCATGCCATCATCATGAGGGGGCCCGTTTTGGAATCTTTACGATCGACACCTCCACATATTTGCAACAGTTCATTCACCGACGCAAATGTGAATGTCATTGTCAACGCACATTTATCTATTTGAGATCTGATGAGCATATCCGTGTTTTAATGATGTCTTCATTGAAGCTGACATAAATGGACAAAAGTTAGTTTTTTTATTTACAGTTGCTGTGTTCCGCTTTGCTCTGCCTAATGCAAACTGGAATTACGACGGCAAATGCATGGTTTTATGGAGTGTTTAGTGTAATATTTTGGTCTGAAAATATAACAATGAAAAGAAAGAGTATTTAGTCGATTATTGGATATGTCATCAATTTACATAAGCAGTTAACGATTAAGGCAAAAAAATAGGTCTCTGCAGTCTGCAAACATCAATTGGCTTAGTCGCCTAAAATGATAACTTATGTTATTTGGTAAATAACAGAATTTGGTATCCATCCATGAAGATAAATGACAATCACAGCAACGAGGAACGAGTTTACGACTGCCGAACTAGACGAAATAAGATTTTCTGAAACGTTGTTGTTGTTGGCAGCACGGATTTTTCTCTGACCTCATACCCTATAAATTGTATATGCAAAATAGCATACCTACATGGCATCCTGACATCATCATTTATTATGTAACGTTATGCCATTGTTAGATCAATAGGCCTCCACGAGGACCCAGGCAATAAATATTTTGATTACAAAATATTTTGTGGTTGGTTCTATTTCATCGGTTCGAAGCGTTAAATTTAAATGTTTAATTCATCCCTTTTATGAGCTGTCTGCGTAAACAAACCTATCTGAAGGGCACAGGTGCGTGTGAACTTGCCGCGCGTGAAATTACTGTAAATTTGCTTCGGTGTGGTCTTAAAAAATAGTGTAACGATTACACGATCCATCAACCCCCACAGGCGATTTACTACGGTGACCTCCGTGCGCCATCATCATTTGTCCTCCCTCCGGGAGCGCCGCCACAGAGGGATGCATGCTTTTGTCAGCTCTACATATTTTAGGAAAGCTTTTAACATTTCTATTTCAAATCGGATAGTAAGAATGTCTTTGGATAAATAAATAAATACTATTCTTTCAGCGATTCTCCTGTAGAACTTAAATTTTTGTTGTTTTGGCATTTCTAAAAAAAAGAGCAAAGAAGGCTTCTAAATATGGCCTTTTAACATGAGGAAAGTATAAAAGTAGAAAATATTAAGTACATACATAATTTTATGCTTCTCAATTTAACAAAGTTTACATACATTGATTTGTGTTTTTACATGTGCATTTGTCTTTGACGATAAGTATTGCAAGTGTCGTTAGATATACAAAATGAAAACATCGCCATTACCATTTAGAATGTGATTGGAGGGGTTTGAATCTTTTGAATACCTTTCATTGTGATTTCGCGAAACAATAGGATATATAGAAATTAATGTCCCGATCGATGTCAAAGAATAGTCGTTAAAATATCTCTTCAATTGTCTCATTCAAACTATTTTTTGATCGAGAAAGAATTTTCATTTCGGTAAGTAAGCCATTAATTACCATTATGAGAAATAAACATACCGATGTTGAATCAATATTTTACTTTTATTGCTTTGTACCATGGACTTACATCGACAGATACCATTTTTTAAGTTACTTAGATGTGTACGTATAAATGTGTATTTTTTTTTAGTTTATAAAATCACACTTCAATATTATAAATGAAGGGTTCGAAAAGCCTTACATCAAGGGTGGGATCAAAGTGTGGCGACCGGTGCGCGGCGCGGCGGCGGGCGCGGCGCGGCGCGGTCCGACCGGGCGCCAAGATCGCAACGATATCGTCGCTAGAACAGTAATCGTCAATAAAATCTCAATTTAGATGGCACCGATACCGTGTGAGTTACGGACGGACAGTCAGACCGAACACGAAAACTTACTCGACGATGGAATGTGCCCCATGACAGGACCCGCTAACGAATTAGGTACTCACAAGTTCTTTTTTTGACACGTCTAATGTAATTTATTTTTTATCGCATTGAGTTTTAATGATCATGGAAACGAAGCGAATATTTTTGCATGTGTTGCACGCGCCCTAGTCGCCAGGTACACTAGTACCAAGTTCTTGTCGCGGAATGTGCGAGATCAAGGTTGTTTTGGGTTGTCTCGCGACCTCGCCCTGTGCCTGACCACCTCTGACCAGTGCGTCGCGCCACCTCTATTAATGACGCTTGACGCCTCGCCGACAGCGGCACGCCTACGCCTATTTATAACAAACCTTTTTGTCTTTTTGCTCCCACCCCACTGGCCAGTCACAGATAAGAAGGACGTCAAAGTGGGCATTTAAAAATAAATTTGTCGAAAGTGATAAATGATGGATATAACTTTTATTATTTCAAATTAAATTAACGATCCGAACGGAACGTCTACCTTTTCTCACATTAGAGGGATCTTATCTGGAATGATTGCTTCCATTACCTTGGGGAACGGACACGTTGTTTTGTAGGTAAGGGAAGATAAAGAGATTAAATGCGTAAAGCAATTAATTTTGATTGAGGTGTGTTTTATTAAGTAATTGTTTTTGTTCCCAATGTAGATTTGAAACGCATCATGAAATTCTGATTTGTACGGTAGAGTTTTTCAGCAGTGTATTGTTCATGTATAATATTTTATCCACAAACTTAACAAAGCATAATGTATGAGATAAAGTTTGCTTTGAAAGTGTGTCATTCAATCTCACACTTATAATTTCATGGTGTGAGGGGTGAAAAAAAGGTAAAGTTGAAAGAAATGTTATGAGTGTTTTGGAACTATGTTTGCCGTATGGCTCGTTCCCACAGCGAGCTTTAATACATTTTCCATGTTCCAGTTAGCGCCCCATAAATTGATTAAGGGTCAGCGGCGACTCACAGAGTTTTTTGTGATGCAGCACAGGTAATACCCAAATGATGCCATCCTAGGACCAGGACAGAGTTTTATAAGGGATACAATTAGGTATTAATATCGCTACATTAGCAAGAGCATCATAAAATTTATTAGTTTAATTAGCCTTAAGAGGTTGCTTCATAAAGTAATTTTACGTAGCGCTACCTTACCTACCATGTAAATAGGGCTATTTCAGCGATTTATCATGACCGCATTTTGGTGTTAAATCAACATAATGGAGTGAACTAATTTCCTCCAGGAAATTGCTGTAGGGAGCGAGTATTTCCCTAAAAGCTTCAGTTCCAGTCACCTCAACAACATCAATCATTCGAGCCCTAACGTGAAAACATTTTCATAACAAAAGGAGTAACAAGCTTTCTAAAAGGCTAAAATATTTTCATTGTGCCTTCTGAGATTTATACGTTGGTATAGCTGTGTTTGTTTGTTGATTGATTGTGTAACGCAACAAAGAAATGTTTTCTTTTTAAATCAGAAAAATGGTTAGTGAATTGCCCTAAATAGGTACGCCAAGTACATGAACTTTTCAACACCTTGGAGACTTTTACATTGATTTAAATGTAAATATTTACAATCTTGAAAATACTTTGTTTTCTTCTCTTTGGATTAAAAAATATATACAACTTTAAATAGCTTCGCCGGAACTGCAGAAATACATCGCTTCTGATAATCGTAGCTAATTACGGAACAGAGTAAGTTAAGCTTTTGAGTTATGAATGGTTATTTGGTTCGTTCAATGGATACAGTCCATTGAGTTTTAAATCCCAGAATAACTTCCTTTCATCTACTATACATCCGGCCACCGGAGAAGTTGATGACACACTTGAACAGTGGCAAAAAACCAAGCTAGGAGCCGGGAGAAATCACCTATAAAAAAACTATTTGTGACTACTTACAAGGCACATAGTTTAAATTAATTTGGATATGTAAAAGTAGAGAAGAAGAGTGTTTTTAAACCCTTTTTACTCAATAATTATGATTTTAATACTTACTCATGTTCAAATATCCAATCAATCAAGGCAATCATCAAATCGTAAACATAAACACATCGCTGGTGACAATAAATCACCGGCCGTGATACAGGACGAGCAATACTCACAGTAATTTAGCTCGGGAACTTTTGGTAGGTTTGAACAAAAAAGCGCGAGGTGACAATATAAATAACAATTTGGCCCACCCCGTTCGAATGTGGTTCGCTCGGATTAGCATAAGAATGCCGCATCATGGACGCCCACGGCCCTACACTGTCCCTCGTTGTCTGTTTATACGTCGAATTTAATTTTGATTTACGATCAACCAAACAATTGTAAGTAAAACATTTTTCGATGAAACGAATATAATGTAACGCCGCGAACTGTACGCCACCTATGAATATTTCATACTTACCAGCAAGTGAAGATATGTGATTAATTCTCCGGTAGACTGTACCTCCCAGTATAACAAATTTAATAAAAATATCGTTTATAGAATTAAAGCAAATGCTGTACCCTAAACCTATGTATAACTAAATAAATAAATATAACGCCTACATTATCCATTTACCTACAGGGGGTTGTTGCACGTAGAGCTTTTGAACTCCCCTAACAAGTTTGAAACCATGAACAGAATGGAAGATGCCTAGGCTACCCTATAGAAATTTGTTAAGAGGACTAAATAATCTAATCTTCTTGTCAAAATACGAAAACGTTTGCGAGATAAACAGCTTCAGTCTCATAACGCATGGATGTGCAGAGCTTCCATTTAGGAGATTTGTAATTGCATGTATTTATCAATCTGTTAATATTATGTGTCTGTAAAAAGTATCTAACTACACTTAGGTAAATTACAAAAGCTTTTAAATCCAACAACCATATAATTCTGTCTAAACCCCTTTTAAATAACTTAATAAAAGAGGCCTGGGAAGATAATTTACGATCGACTTTAGGACGAATTAAAGTGCTTCTTAAGATTCCTTTATGCAAATATTGTTAAAAATATCTCCTACCTCTGGCGATTAAATTAATTGAGGTAATACTCGCATTTGGCATATTCGGGTATTAATTTGATAAATGAGGGTTAATCAGTTCATCTACCTAATTATTTTAAACAGCTCGTAAACTAAATCGTCGGGTATGCCATTTAATTAATGCTTATCTCGGATCCACTCGTAAATGAGAGTTACGGCTATAAATACACGAAAATATAAGTAAGGAAGGCCTTGACAGTTTGTCTATATTAAACTCTAAGGTCTTGCTCAGACTGTCGGCAAAAACACATTTACGTTTTAAGTTATAGTAATTGAAATCGGCGTTGTGTGACTAATTTATAAAAACTATGATAAATTCTTGTAACAACTACTTAGGAAATTAATCACAGATAATTTGGATTCAATTACTTATCTTAAACCCTCTCAAACCGCTAAGATCTAATCAAAATAAAATAAAATAATAAACGACGGTGCTCAGTGTTAATACGCATTTAAGATAATATATTTAACCATACAAAAATAAATGTCCACCTAATAAATCGTGCCGGACCTTATCGACTTTCGAGACGCGACAGTAAGGACTCGATAAGGATGTGGGTCCGTTCGGAATGAGGGTTTTGTAACACTTAACTTTTTAGTTTACGTTTAGTTTCCTTTTTCGTTGTGAAGGTGTAACGTATTTAGAGTCGAATTTGGTTTTAGAGACTCGTGTAGGTCTCGATCGGGCGCGAGCCGAGCGTAATCGGCGTTGCATCTTAATTTAGTTGTCTTGTATTGTGGGAGGCGGCTGACTCGCTGTGGGACATAACCTAACCCACTGCGGAGGTAAAGAACGCCGTGCCTGACTGATGCATATATCCCTACATTAATAACATTTGTATAAAAAGTAACATTATGTCTTTTTGGAAGTCTGTAGCACTTACCACATTCACGAACTCCTGAAATGTGATTGCGTTACTCGTTGCGCTCTGTGCCTTGTCCAGGAGAATCTGAAACATAAATTAACCCGATTTGTCACTTTTGACTGCCAATTCATAAGTTGTTTCATTGTTCTTCTAGCTCAATGCTCTTTCTGTAGTTTACAAGATATTACTGGTGTGACTTCAATTCAGAAAGAAATATTTTTCAGATATCTGTTTTTGAGAAATGACTATTTAGGTAAGATGTATGTAGTGTTATCTTACCTCACGTTTATGTGGTGGTACCGATGCTATAAAATCTGGATGATGAAGTGTCTCTTTGAAATCTGGCCACGGGATCTCGCCGAAACCCTCTGGATCGAACTGCAAACATATAAATCTTATGTAGAGCCCATAGATAGAGCTAGTAGGTAGAGCAGTAAGAACCATTAGCTTTATATCTAAATAATTCAATCTTTTATAAATTCGAATTAGTGCCATGGTATAAATTATGGGTCTAATATAGATAATGGTTAAGCAGAGGTGTGATAAAACCGAGTATTCTGTATAATTGTGTACCATTCCGATACGGTCACGTACAATGCTGCCTAATTATGTTTCCACAGTGGCACCTCAAACGTCATAATCACGTGTCTATCCCTTCACACATGTGCTTCAGTTATGATATTTTCATGTGTTTCCCAAAACAGTGGCACAAAAAATAAGAAGCGCCCCTATCTCAAGTATCGCAGTATCTCAATGCGCTGTACGTGACGACGGCGACCGACGTACCGTTTGATCCGCGCGACCGCCTCTTTTATCTACTTATAAAACATTTTATATCCCGCTTCTGTACATTTTAATCAGTCAAAAACAAAGAGTATTCTTTGAAATTTGTTTCCGTATCCTAAAGGACAGTTTTTTTATGAAATATGTGCGCTTTAAGTTCTCACTTTATGTGACAAGCTCGTCGCGTTTACGAGCTTTTAGAATAATGATCGGGATTTTATGTTCATAAAAAACACAAATAGATTTTTGGAACGAAGAAAATGGTTTCATAATCATGATGTGATCATTTGCAATACGTTAGAGATTATTTTAGAGTCGAGCTATCCCGATAAATACGCGTGAGTAAACAGTTATAACGTTTTAAGTATGAATCATCCTCACGAAAGTTATTATAAAAAAATTGAGATTATTTGATTCAAAATTTGACTCTACACTACGGGATATACTGTTCCTGCAGCATTTACGAGTTCTGCATTAAGTCTCAATAGTTTATTGTTTCATCCTCGTCTTATCCAACATGAACAGGTAGCAAAATAAAGCAAAGATATCGCACGTGGCATCAACGTCGACGCCTGTCAACTCTAATAAATAACATATTTCAACCCGGCATCGTGTCAACGTGCGAGATTCTGCCGCAGGGTTACTTCCTAGTAACTTATCTTTAAATTATTTAAAAGTGAAAAAAATATAATACACGCTATTATACTCACTCTATCAAATAAGAGGCGCCATTTCTGTAAAAAGAGATTGTTAAAATTAATTAGGCATCAGTCAATTTTAAAAGTAATTTAAAGTTCAAAGCCCGTTTAGAGCATTCTGTGTAATTATTGCCATTATGTTTACTATTAGTTACTTACATACATTTAAAACAATGAGGTCCCACACGTGTATTTAACGTGCATTCACCTTAAATCTAACTGTAGCGTAATCTAATTTATACTTCATTCATTATGTAAGTTTACAGGCTTACTTCAATGAAAATGTTTATCATTTTAAATCCTGAAACTTATTTTGTATTATACAACCTGGTCATTTCTCACGTTTAGGTAATCGGCAAATAATATATATGGTAAGTTGTCTCACTTTGAACCAGGTAAATTTCAAAGTCCCATATTGGGCTGGAATTTCAATCAATGCCTTCAATTTTTTGTGTATAGTTAGCATATTTATTTAGCTTCAATTTTGTAAAACATTAGTTTCTCATATTCTTTTTAGTTTCGGCGTAAAACAGGTTTTTCTGAAAAAATTTTTTTGGTTCTATGAGTACTACCGGTGGTACACATTTAACCAGGGTGTGGTCCACATTGAGCCACCTTATTAACTATGTCTTATAGATCAATTTATAAGGCAAATACTTTGTAATAACAAAAATCAGTCTTATATTTATTAAAATCACTTAAAATCTTATTATCCTTTAATTGGATAATTAGCCAAATCGGGTTCCAAAGGCATCCGGAGTTTCATGGCACCTGATCTGTGCAGCTTAACACTTAGGCTTGGCCTCAAGCATGTTGGCAGTCGAATGCCGCCTCTTTTTTTATCGTTACTTTGTTTTGCACCATTTTATAACAAATTAAAACAATTGTAGAAAAAAAACTCATTCAACGACTTGAATGTACACAATAAACCGTGGTTCAATGTGTAACACCCCCAGGTGGTTCACTGTGAGACACACCAGGTTTTGATAACTAATCTTAAAAAATTACCGGCATACCAATCACTTAAAAACTCGAATTGTAGCGCTTTTAATTGCTAAATAACCGTAGAATACAGTGCACATATAAATAAATTGATATTATTTAAATGAAAAAAGCTAAAAAAGAATGAAATTGGAAAAAAATATTTACTTTTTGAGTCAATTTCCTTTTAAATGCTCCTCACACAACCAATTGGCACGCGATCGCCACGCAAATTAGTGGGCAGTAAGGGATCGTAAATACCTCTCTTTCACTCATATTAGAGCGGTTTAGCAACGTGGCGTTTTCGAGATTCGGCGGTGGTTCAATGTAGCTGCCTGGTTCACTGTGAGACACCCGACCCTACCGCATTTACTACAGTGAGTTATACAAGGTCGAAATAGGTTAAAAGAGTCGGTGCGTGCCAAGCTAGCTACTGCAGTTCGAGTACAGAGAGCCTACGAATACTTAAAGTAAGTAATAGTGTTATAGTTGCGGAACCGAGACACCGCTTAACACCATGTAACGCACCACCTCTTTTCAATGACCGCAACAGTTTTTCCTCAACATTAGAGACAGGAACCCCAAATCTTTAAAATTTAGTTTTGAGGACACTTACATCATGCATCAACTCCCTCCGTATTTCCGCCTCGTCCAGCTCTGAGCCCAGGTCCGTGTGGTCCGTGTCATAGAGCGGTTCTGCAGCCCGGGATATAGAACCCAGGGAGTCTCTGGCGGAGGCGAGGGACCCTGTGACGGTTGGTAGGACTCCGGCCTCGATTCCCGACTCCATGGAGGTATTGGTCGAGAGGATAGTGGCGGCGGGCGGCGCGCGCACCTCGCCGCCTGCGCCACTGCCCACCCACACAGACATGCTGCTTGCAACACCATCCACACTACTGCACTTCCCTCGATTACAATAACTCCTTGGTCAGCATATTCAACCTCTTTAATCGATCCCAAAAAGGTGGAGGTTCTCAATTCGGTTTGTATGATTTTTTTATAATCAAAACAGGTTAACAACTTGTATAAATCTCTTTGATTTTGGACAGATTTTAGGACCGAATCTTTTGTTGCTGGACGTGATCAATTTTGGACTTCGAGTAATATTTTTGGACAGCAGCAAGTTAAAAACCAACTTAGATACTAATTGTGTAAAGGAAGATTTTATAAGGCACGTTGTTATTTTCCATAGCCTTGATCCTGAAACAAGTAAACATACAATGTTTAGCTTAGAAGCCCGATTCCATAAAAATATACTTCCAGCATTCTATACTTAATAACGAAACAGTACTAATGTAAGTAATTCTACATGTCTATACGTAGGTATATGGCAAGTTTAATAATGTGGACCCTCACCCTAACTTCAATTTCATACTTGACCTGTTTAAATTGTTTTAAAACAATTGGTTGTCGTTAAGTTTAGACCTTGAGATTTCTGATTTTGAATAGGCACTCTAGTTTTTTTTACGGCAATATGCGTCGTGCATTAATTGTTGTTTCACCTCAATGTTAAGTACGAAAAGGTATAAATGGAATTATAGTACGTAGCTCGGTGTGATGTACTATTACGTAGACGAGAGCTAAGATAAAATATTCCAAGCGAAAACATGTAGCTTTAATTTTGCTAATCGAGTAAAAGTAATCATCTCTGACAAAATCAAATTTCTGTGCGCCGAGATAGCCAATCAGCTGAGGGTGGAAACGATAGTAAACCAGAGGGCTACAACCCTCTTGACGTTACCATGGTAACGCAATTTCATACCTCGCTTAACGCTTGGCCTATTCCAACACGTGATTTCTATAAGTTTTGTCTAAAGCTTAGTTTAATTCTATGAAACAATTTGGATGTCGTTGAGAATAAGCGTACTTTATTTGATTTATCAATGACATTTTAATATCTAAAAAAACAATTCTGAAAAAAAAACATAAAATACTTATTTTTTATTTATTACTGGCAGTCGTGCCGTAAAAAGGTACTTAATTTGTAAGAAAAATAAACATTAACGCAGATTTTTTTATTAAAATAACTGTTTGTTACTCTTTGTATTTTATTAAAGAACATTGCGGGATTATTTATACCGTTCAAATATAACCCCACGATTTCATTCGCTTATCAACATAACCAAAACAATAATGACAACTTACCTTTATATTTTCTAGCCGTTAACGCCGATATCATAAGGGTAATTTCACACACAACTTCATTTCCAAAATATCTTATTGCCGTTTCGTGTCAAGAACACATTAGACCACGAAACACTGTGGACACTTTGTTATATGTCAAAACACATCGTGTTGCAGTGAAAGTGAGAATGGCGTCCAGATTTCAGCGCATGCGTGCTGCTCAGAATTACAAGAGGGTGCTTGCCATGAAATATGTATGGGGCCCTTTCAAATGCTTCGTTTCACTGCACCCAAGAGTTATTTTCATACCGGACCTATGCAAGACCGACACACATCACCTACTTCCTTTGTTACTACTCTTTCAGCTTAGATGTTAGGTACACTAGGTACATCTAGGTTGTTTGTTGTGATTTTATGCATCAATTAATGATGATTGAAGATAATTGTAAAATTTATTGAACGCTCCTTTCTTTAATACAATCTAATTTCTGGATCTATTTACTTTTTTGTACATATACCTACTGTTTTACTATACTTACCCTAATTCAATTTATTGTTTCTTTACACAAATATTTATTCTAAACAAGCGTTTAAGTTTTCATAGCGCCTTTGAGTTAATAATAGCAAATTTCAAAAGTGCCACTTGTATGATTAAGAATACTATGAGTAAAAACTCAGGCGTTTCAATTTTTTTTTAAATTTAAAAGGTGAATAGTGTAACAAACAAACAGCTGATTTTTTTTTCAATAAATAATACTAACATTTATGGTTCATGGCAGAAAATCAATAAAATATTAAATTCTGTAAATTCACATTCGAAAATATTTCTTATTACCCCTGGCAACACTTTACATCAAACAAAACGTCAAAATATTTATTATTGGTTTTGGCATACGGAAAATTATGTAAGGAAAACAAAATAGCGAGAAATTCCGTGTTGTGAGAGCGATTACTCGTCACATGCAATATTATTATGCCTACTGGGCGTGCTGTTCTATTGTTGAGGCGTCTATCGACGGGTGATAACAGGTTCAAAAGTCTAAATTTGAATCAAAACACCTCCAAGGAGCCGCTAGTTTCGACCCCGGTGTGCAGTCAAAGAGAATTCGGAGTACCAAAAAGGTTTGGCATATGGCATACTTCAGAATTGTTGAATCTAAGTTTTATCTGTTTGTGGCCGATTTGTGTACTTGTAAGTAGGTAAAGTTTAACTCATTGATATAAGATGGCCTTGTTTTTGTTGACTAGACAATTTTATGACCATTAAAAGAGAAGGGACAATGTAGTAGGTCATAAATTATGCATTAAAGTACGTGAACTTATTTAGCACGTTTAGTTATTCAAGATATTTGATTTAGAATCAATCATTAGATTTTATTGTTGTATCTATAAATACACGAGGTAATTAAGATGTTACAGAATATTTATGTTGTATAGAAATCCAACAATTATACATTTGGCTTAAGAATATGTATGTACATATTTGTAGTAAAATAAATATTATTTTGTATATCAAAAGAAAGAAACAGTGTTGCTTTTGCTTCTAGAAATATCACAATAATATGAAATAACAAAGCAAGTAGAAATTGTGTTAATAATATGATAAGTATTAATAATACAAGTGTATTCATACAAACAATAATTACCTACTAATATTTTTTACCTGCTATTAAACTGTACATATTGTTATACTTATTAATTATTAACAATTTTGTGCAGTGGTTGATATTTTTTCTAAGTCATTGAGCTATATGTGAGTAAAATTATACTTGAGACCTATTTCCAAATGAATAAAAAAATGTATGCAACTGTGACTGAACTATGGTTAGTAAACTAGGGCCTGATTTGTGAAGATGCATTTCATTTTAAATCTAATGATTTTTAGGATTCCTTTCCCCAAAAGCTTTTGTAACTATGCTTCTGCTCTTAGTCCATTTGTCAACCAATCTGTATGTCTGCTATTGGACTAGCATAGACAATGATAATAAGACAGTTGAAACTTTCACATATAATAAATTTCTGATGACTGGTGTAATTTTTTTGCCAGTCAATGGATAATAAATCCCTTCTTTGCGAGTTGAACATGCACTTAACCAGTTTTTAATAGAATAATGAAAATAAATATGTGTTAACTAACATTTAAATTGTAGAGCTTTCAGAACAGTTTTAAACTTGTTTGACTTAATTATTGTTCTTAGAATAAACTACTTACTCTAAAACAGTTTCTCGATTTTGCAGGTTATCAACATTTGGACCGAATAACATAGCTGTTCCTCCGCTGACCAGGAGTTTTAGTGATAATAAGATCAAGATGTCTTCTGCTAGTGCTGATAATCCACCTGCAGAGCAGCATAAACACACCAACCGACTAATCACTGAAAAGTCTCCTTATTTACTTCAACATGCTCACAATCCTGTAAATTGGTACCCTTGGTGCCAGGAAGCTATTGATAAAGCTAAAGAACAAAACAGGCTTATATTCCTCTCAGTAGGTTATTCAACATGCCATTGGTGCCATGTTATGGAAAAAGAGTCATTTGAAAATGAGGAGGTTGCTAAAGTTATGAATGACAATTTTATCAACATAAAAGTAGACCGGGAAGAAAGGCCTGATATAGATCGGATCTACATGTTATTTATCCTCGCTACTAGTGGCAGTGGAGGTTGGCCTATGTCTGTTTTTCTCACTCCTGACCTAAAGCCTGTTACTGGCGGTACTTACTTTCCTCCTGAAGACCGATGGGGCAGACCAGGGTTTAAATCAATTCTTTTATCGATAGCCAAGAAGTGGAGAGTGAGCCGAAGTCAATTTGTGGAAGCCAGTGTGAATATTATGGAAGCTTTGAATAAAATAACAACAATAATCCCTGGTAAGTCAAACTCGGTTCCTGGAGAAGAATCTTGGGAAAAATGTCTTCAAAAGTACATATTATCTTATGAACCAGACTTTGGCGGTTTTGGTTATGCACCGAAATTTCCGCAAGCTTCCATTTTTAACTTTCTTTTCCATTATTACGCGCGAGACAAAAATAATGAAGAAGGTAAAAGGTGTTTGGAGATGTGTCTGTACACATTAACTAAAATAGCCAATGGTGGCATTCACGACCATGTATCCAGTGGGTTTGCGCGATACTCGGTGGATAACGACTGGCACGTGCCTCATTTTGAGAAGATGCTGTATGATCAAGCACAGCTGACTGTTGCATACACAGATGCTTATCTGGCAACAAAAGACAAATTCTTTGCTGATGTAGTTCGAGATATTATTAAATACGTTAATAGAGATTTGCGCCATGAACTTGGTGGATACTATAGCGCTGAAGATGCTGACTCATTCCCAGAGTTTGGAGCTGAGGAAAAGAAAGAAGGAGCATTTTATACATGGGAATACGACGAGATAAAGTCTCTCTTGAATGATAAAAAAATTGATTCTGAGTCGTATTTGGACATTTTCTGCCACTACTTCAGTGTACAGGAAGATGGTAACGTGTCTCCAGAAAGTGACCCTCATGGTGAACTTACCAACAAAAACATCCTAATTGTTTACGGTACTAAAGAGGACACGGCAAAGAAGTATAATTTGTCAATGGAGCAACTTGATCAAGTTTTGTCAGAATGTCTGAACATTCTGTACCAGGCACGTCAGAAGCGCCCTCGCCCGCATTTGGACACCAAGATGCTGTGCTCTTGGAATGGCTTGATGATAGCTGGACTAGCGCGAGCCGGCCAAGTCCTCGAAGAGAAGGAATACGTCGAGGACGCCATCAAAACAGTTGAATTCATTCAACAACACTTGTATGACGATAACACTAAGACTTTATTGCATTCTTGCTACAGGGCTGACGATGGGTCAATCGCTCAAACGTATGTATTTTAGGTGTATTTAATTATGTAAATCGCTTTTTGTTAACTACGTGAATCCATTCAATAATGGCGATTATATTTTGCAGTAGCCAACCAATCTCCGGCTTCATAGATGACTACGCTTTCTTGATCAAAGGCCTGTTGGATTTGTACGAAGCGTCTTTGGATTATCGCTGGCTCAAGTGGGCAAGAGAGCTACAGGATAAGCAGAACGAACTGTTCTGGGACACTACTAACGGAGGATACTTTACGAGCTCCATTGATGACGGCACTGTGCTCCTTAGGCTGAAAGAAGGTGAGGTTCTGGTTACATCTATAAAGCTTTTTAAAATTTCAGATTTATTTAATTCTTTTAAATGTGAACGATGGAGTGAATAGTCCTTGAATGTATTGGACTATATCAGTCTCCCCATCTCCATTTCGTTTCACTGTTTTTGTTTAGCTTTATTATTCCTTTTAGACATTTAACCCAAAATACCATCTTTATCTTTAAAAACATTATCAAATAATGAACTCCTGCCTATCCTTAATATTTCAGACCAAGATGGCGCCGAACCTTCTGGCAACAGCGTGTCCTGCCACAATTTGCAGCGCCTCGCCGCGTACGCCGACAAGAGCGCGGCGGCCGAGGGCGGCGAGGGCGAAAGGGAAAGGGCCTTCAAGCTGATCAAGGCCTTCAACAAGCGACTCACCGAGTTGCCCTCTGCTCTGCCCGAGATGATGTCCGCTGTCATGTTTTATAACGACTCGCCTACTCAGGTTTGTTAACATGTGGACAAAAGATATAAAATGGTGGAAGTTGTGGTAAAATGTCGTTATTTATAGTACAAAACTTGAATATTTGGCAAAATTATTTAAAAAGAGGTAGGTAGCCTTAAGATAGGGGATTTTAGTGGATTCAATCACGGATGATGATAAGTACTACAAAAACAGCACTAACTCCCTTATGGCCATCAGTTTCTAACTCTTGAATTTTTGCTAACTTCATACCTCTTAAATCTCGAATCACCCCGTTTTACTATACTGAAAACTATAATTTAAACATGTGTGTGTCAGGTGTTGATAGCGGGCGGTTGCTCGGACCCGCGCACGCTGGAGCTGGTGCGCGCGGTGCGGTCGCGGCTGCTGCCGGGCCGCGTGCTGGCCGTGGCCGACCCCGCAGAGGCCCCCGCCGGTATGTCCGACATACGTGAGTCTATCTCATGGATATTATGTCACCCATCTTTACCATAACTATTATTATATTTTAAATTTTGTATTACTGTTTTTTAAGGTCATCGGTTAAATTATGCACTCGGGCTGCAGAGATATGTTTAAAAAATATGTGGCATCCTCATTTAATTTTATTGCCCTAGTAAACTAAAGTCTGATATGTATATTATATCTGTTTCGTTTGTTTATACCTGTTTATAATTATCTAGACTTCTTTGATTGCATAGGCAAGCCAAATCAAATAAAAAATATTTTGCTTATTACGAAAAGACTGTATACCGACTCGAATTTACCTAGAGAAAAAACTAGGCGCAACAATCCCTCTTTATATTAACTGTATAATTTTAACCTCATCTTAGCTGCATAATCTTTTTCATAGTTTTGTCCTTGCAGGGCTTGCTGTTTTGCATCCTTAGCACCCATCCTTTAGCGCATTTCTTTAATAGATACCCTACCTAGCCTTAGAACTACATTCCAAAATGATATAAGCATTACTATCACCACTATTGTTCCAGTGCTAAGCCGCATCAGGTCAGTGGGCGACGTGCCCACGGCCTACGTGTGCCGTCGCTACGCCTGCTCGCTGCCCGTGACGGACGTCAAGCAGCTAGAGAGCTTGCTCGACGAGGCGCCCGCCGCGCCAGAACGCAACAAATGAACTGCACTCAACATTGTACTGTTCTGTATAATATACCCGCTCACCATATTACTCATACATTTTATACTCAAAAGGAGTATTTAATACCTTCGCAGTAATCTAAATATTTTATCAAACCCTGCGTAGTGTTATATCTCGGTTGGTGTGTTAAGCATTTTTTACTTATAAGATCTCCCAATCGCCTTGAATCTCAAAAAAAACACGAAAACCGATCTTTCAAGACGTCAAAGGTGTTCGGGTATATTATAAAAACATTATACATTAGAATTCATATAAAATTTAAAGGAAAGAGTAGAAATAGTGTATACTTATCAGTCATATTAACGTTACAATCTGAAGCTTAACTAGTCATCACTATTATTATTAGTAACTGTTCAATTTCATCTATCTCTTAGTCTGTAGAACAACCGCGTACTTCACGTACATCTTTATCAATTTACAGTATACTGAATTATTTAAATTAGTAGTTCTTTTGATAGAAATTTAAAAAGGTGTTTGTATGTATCGAATAATGAGATCGGATCTGATTGTAATCGAAAAGTATAGGAAAGTAATCTCGTTGAGGAAATTGGAAATGTTTAGTCTGATAAATGTGATAGTGTAACGTAATGTCGGAGTATTTATAGGCAGCATATTAACAAGTAGTATTAGTCGCTAGAAGCTAGCACATACCACGAAGTTTATACTTATTTAATGTGTAGTTGCGTAAGAAGTTTAACTTGCCGTAGTGGATAACGATCTGGAATTTGTTTTGTTATACCTATTTATTGGAAAACTAAATTGTGTAGTCGCTCCAAGCAAATTTTTAAGTTGATTTGTGATATTTTTTATTAAACGATGTTCTGTAACATTTTTTATTTTTTTTTGTTCTACTGAACCTTAAGGGACCCCCCACACTAGCGTCTTTCGAGCGTCGTCGTCGTGCCAGCGTCGGCGCGACGTCGACGCCGCGGCGACGCGACGCCAGTGCGGCGTCAGTTCAACGTTTTTTGTGAACAACAACGGCCGCAACGCCAGCGCCGCGCATGCTCCGCGTTCGGCAGGCGGCCAGCGCTGGCGTCGCGTCGCCGCGGCGTCTACGTTGCGTCGACGCCGCGCCGACGCTGGCACGACGACGACGCTCGAAAGACGCTAGTGTGGGGGGTCCCTTATCCATTGATTAAAAAATCAGCACTAATTAAACACTAGTTGTACGAAAATTCCCATATTTGGTGACCATATTTGGTACCATTTGTGATAGTAACTTTGATAAAAATCGCCTAAAAATGTTCCATACTAGTAAAACACACAACACCTTTTTTATTTTTATTTCACATTTAATAAAATTATATTCCATACATTATGTGTATGACAGAGAAGTATAATTTACGGTAGATTAATTACTTGAATAATTAGACACCAAACCTACATAATATGGGGTCTCGGGGTCTATCCGGGATTCAAACATTTGCTTATTGAGTACATTATAACATCAAATTACTTGTTTATATATTTCAACACCAATTAAATATAACAGCACTACATTATTTTAATATTCGAATATGAATTCACATTAAATAATAATATAGTCAAGATAAGTAATCTCTAAGAGCACAACATTTATAATAAAAATGGTATAGATTGACATAATTTTGATTTAAGCATAACTGTATTTTTTTTTTCATAATAACGCCTAAATCTAGATATTTTTGCAAGTGTTATAAAGTCAAATAAACAATGTTATTCTATAGAACTGACAATGAACTCATAATATCATTATCATAGTAGTCATAGAGTAAATACGTCCGATACTTGATTAGGTTCGGACCCAAATAATTAAGTCAATATTAAATGCAAACAAATCTGTTTCGTAATACTAGCAAATGGTGAAAAACAGGCGGATAATACAATTTCTAAATCATATCCTAACTAGTAGAAGGAACTATAAAAAAATCCCAAATTACGGGGTATAAAAATATGGGATTTTGGGATATAAAAATAAGGGAATGTAGTCTATCTTAATAAGTATTAAAGTTTGTGTATAAGCGTAGAGTATCTACATGTAGGGGCGCATATCAAACGTGTTTCGTCATTTGCTAGTACGTCCAAGCATCATATTAAAACAAACAAAAGTATTCCTACGTTCAGAAATATAAATCCATACAACTAACTACATTTAATACAAGTCATAAATATTAAATATCACATTAAGCTAATGTCAGTTCAGTCATAAGTTACGAACTACTTAAATCCATCGAGCTACATACACATGAGCGAAAAAAGAACAAAAATAAAACGCTCCGCGCACATGTTGCAGCATGTGCTGAAAATAGTTAAACATAAAGCTTTTAACAATAACATTCCCTGTAATTTATGCGAACAGTTATATATAGCAAAATAGGTTTCAAGACTTGGAGGTTTTACATACAAAAACTTTTGTTATCGATGGATATTTTTTTAAGTGCGCTCATGTATACATAGCTTTAAATAAAATATAACTACACATCAGATTACCAAACATTTCTTAAAAAGGAAGTGAAATGCAAATAAAGAGATATCAGCGAGGTAGATCGAAATGTTTGTTCCGTAAACGATCAAAATAATATTAAAATGATTTCATACATACACAAACACAGAAATAATCTTTTACTAGGAATGATACGCACACAGCGTTTGCAGTTACCTACACTTCATAGTCATTGTTATATTAATTTTACTTATAATACAATTTGATTAGATCCTTTCAATTATAATATGCACGTTTTAAAAGCGTAAATATGATTTATCGTATGCATCGATTACTATATACTAACATCGAATAACATGGCATATGTAGTCAAGTGGTAGTGAATATGTATTACAGGAGAAACGAACGTCGCGGCTGCTGAGATTACGTATTGTAATGGCAGCTCAATAAAGCAAGCATTAATTTAAGTCCAGAAGTCTCTCAATGCAATTTTTCCGTATTTTGTTTTTATCTACTCACAGTAATTGTATATTGATAGTACATTAAAGCTTAAAACTAACAAATTCGTGAATGATTCCGAAGAAAACATCGAACATGATGATCATTGAGACATCTTTTAAACATCTACTACTAATATCACGAGGGGAGATGACTTTTTTGTTTTTGAACAAAATCTATATTTTGTTGTTAACACATAGAAACATCTAATAGATACGATGCGTTGGCATCAAATACAATGTAATGACTAAATATTTTGTATAATTTTAAACTTGACCGCCTTAGGCCGCGTCACAGTCATACTCCAGGACAGTCTTGTGGTAGAAGAGCAGGTACCTGAAAAATAAAATATTCGTTAAATTATAAGATCAAAATTAACAGTATAATAAGTTTGGTTCAAGTAATAATTGGCATAAGGGCAGGGAAATGAGGATGAATAAGTTTGGTTCAAAGGTAGATTTCTACTGCATCCTATTATGTTATGCTTGAAAGGGCAATGATACTAATAGCTTACCCTTCGCTATCAAGGACCTCGCGCAGAGAAGCGCGTGTGATCATGTGGTCGTCGCACTTGAACCAGCCTCCCTTCATCTGACGCACGTACGCGGTGTAGTGGCCGGCGTCCAGCGAGCCCACGTGGTTCACCACCGCGAACAGCGAGTAGCGGTTGTCTTCGAACACGCCCTCGGGAGCGTTGTTGTTATCCGCGCCAACATCCACGGCCCGGCGGTGAGACGACATGAACGGAGTCATGTCCAGTTCGGCCGGGAACGACACGAAGGCATTGATCTTCCTGTCAATTTGAGAAGAATGCTCGAAGCGCTTCAGGTGGAAGCTGGCGACGATTGGCAGCGTTTCAAGAGTCAGCTGCTTGGTGGACTCTCGGTAGCATCGGCAGTTCGAGCACTTTATTTTGGCGGCGGATCCGAGATGTTCAGCTCGGGTGAAGCGCTCGAGGCAGGCCGCCAGCGAGCCCGGCCCGGCCACGTCCAGGCTGATGTCCCAGAACGGGTCAATGGTGGTGGACACCCCGTGGCAGGAAGTGCACACCACGTCACTCTGCAGACCTCCCGTGAATATCTGGTCGATGATGCAGTTGCAGCGCCCATTCTCCTTCTTCTCTCCGTTTTCATCGACTCCGTTCATACAATGTCTGAAAATATTAAATAAGAACTAGAAAAATACCGCAAAATAATTTATTCAATCGAATTGATCCGATCACAAATATTTACAATTAGCTTTAATATTATCATCAATCGTTATTATCAATTAAACCTACCTATGCAGAACATCGAGGGTAGCGATGAAAAATTCATGAGCATCTTGCTGCTCGTACCCTGCTAGGTGACGAGCGTGAGTCCATATCAGATGCAACAGACGGTGCAGAGTAAGAGGGGTTTTTGCACCGGAGTAGAACTCCTGAAGATCAAAACAAAGAAAAATAAATAACAAACAAAAAAACAACATAAAACTCTTCACATTTTAATGTAGCTACAAGTACGCAAGTAAAGAAAGCCAGTTATTGATTTCTCGTTCGCCGGGCGAAGCTATAAATAAATGTAGCACTATAGAAACGCAGTAATATTAAACGTGGGAAGTTCGTGGAAAGGGTGGCTTGTAGGCAATACGGTTATATAAGCGTGTTTCCACGAACGAAGCTTATTTATTAAACAATGCTTACCTGGAAAAGTTTAGAAACCTCACAAACAAGGCATTTTCCTGATCCTTGAGCTTTACATTTGTGCTTCTCAGCCAGGAAATAGTCACGCAGTAGAGGCGTGTGAATCAATGTCTGAAATATTATAGTATTTTTAAGGAACTGCCGAGTAACGTAACGCGCAGGCATATTATTATGCAATCTACGAACCAAGAAGGGATGTGCGTTATCATTGCGACATCCTTCGACTTACAATAGGTTTCACAATGGGCCATAACTACGTGTATGCCTGTAGTCTTTTCACTAAGAAATGAGAATAAAACAGGCGTAGTTAATGAGCATGAAGTATTTTACTCATTACGGTTTACGTAACTTTGCAGTAACATCGCCCTCTTGTGTATTAAAAACCCTATCTTTTCATCGGATACAACGATCAAGCTCGAGACCATTTAACGCTATCTCAGCGAGTAAATACTAAGTAGTTTGTACGAAGCAGGCGAAACGAAATAAACAAGTTGAAGTGGCAATGAATTGGTAAAGTGTCTGTTAAGCTGTTCCCTCTTATCGACGGACAGATGAGTGGCTAAGGCCGGGGGGTGCTAATAGATTCATACGACCTAAATCTGTTGCGTTTAAATGTCTCAATCATATTCACTGCCTGCAAACTTCTATGAATCTCAAATTATCAAACGGTACTTCTAACGTGATCGAAGAATGCGGACACGACTAGTAACATTTGCTTCTTGGTTTCTCGTCACCTAACACTGAAAACGAACTAGGTCTTTACATTACATCAAGAAACGCAAACTGGTTTAGTGGTTTGCCATATTAAAACATGATTATAGAGAGGCACTGCATTGCAAACGATGCGTTTGAGGACGCATGCGGACAAATGCGACTGCTACTAACCATTTAATTAGGTAATTGCGGTATTCACGCTCCACCGGCCTGTTATCAATGGTAGGCTAATTGAATGTTAGGCCTTTATGGAATAATTTGCAAAATTATGCTCTGTACCTAACACTTAATTTTTCCTACCTATTTGTTGAGAATTATGTGAATTTACAGTTTCTATTGGGTCAACTAACTTTACTGAGCCGACAAACCAAAGCTCCGATAAAAACCAGTGTTCGAAAATTTTGTTGTAATGGCCAATATCAATAGGTCAACCAGACAGTTACAATGATATCAATAGACAATCATCACAATTGTCTAACTAAACGCATTAAATGAGAAAACATCACGTTAATTTAGCTATACAGTATCTGTGACTGTTACTAACCTGGACAATGCAATTCATGAAGCAAGTGGAGCCCAAGTTCTGCAGGCCGCGCAGTCCGATGGTGGTGTGCGGGCTGATGAGGCGCCGCTTGCGCAGGCGGCGGAGCGCCATGGCCTCGTTGCTGTTCGGGAGCCACGGCATAAACGGCATGCTAATGCCGAGAGATCTAGCCACAAATAATACGTAATAACCCTCTTGTCAATTTTGTTTTATGTTTTGGCAATCTGTTGTTATTTGGGTAATAACTCAAAACCTATAAGAGCACTGACGACACCAAAGAAAACATTGTCTTAAACATATTGGAGTATTAATATCTTTGTGCCACTTTAAGGCAAAGGCATGTGAACCCTCCTTCTTTGTTGAGAGTTGTGATGTGCCTGAGATAACGAGACAAATATCCTGCAATATAACACAAGAAACATATACTTACTTAGCCTCTTTGAGTTTATGAGATATGCTAATCTCATTCAACTCCCGATCGTAGATATAATCCTGGCACTGAGCACAATAGATGTTCCCATAGCTCAGGTCAACATAAAGGAAATGCTTCTTGGATTTAGAATGTTCTTGAATGTGGCCCGCATAGCAGGCAAAGTAAATGCAGTGCAAGCAAGAGTGCATGCGGGGGCCCGGCTTGCCACAGGTGAAGCACAGGCATGATGTCGCCTGAAATATGTGTTTATCTCAGAACAAACTCAACATCCCACTAATATTATACTATTCCATTATTATTAGATGGATGAAGGTTTGTTGCTCTTTGACGCTATAATGGCTAAACCAATTTGGATGAAATTTAGTTGAAACCTTCATGCGGGATTAACACTTCCGCCTGGGTTCAGGCACAAGAAAAGGCTAGTCTAGAGTATTAAAACAGTATTACAATTTGATAATAGATTTTGAATTGAAAATTGATTTGTTAGTAGTTTATGTAATGGTTGAATGTCTGATGATGATCAATTAAAATCTTTAATTGATCATGTCTTAAATTTTTTGATTTTATTCTGGGTAGGCTCATTAGTTTTATACTAAAACAACATATAAACCACTACGAGACTTTTTATAAATTATTGAATATAAAAACAGAAATATTTAAAAGACCTGTAGTACATTTAAAACATATTTCAAAAACATTCATGAACCACTCTTTGTGTAGTTGAAAAGTTAGGAAAGTGTATTAACAAAACACTCAGAAATATGCAACCTATCATCCTAGCTAATCTGATTATATTTTGAATACAGAGGGCTGCCTTAATAAAACAATATAGTATATACAGTATTCAACAATATATGTAATTACCTATTTATAATGACTCAAATGTTTATGGTGACTGATTTTAAAATTATAATTATTCACCCATAAGATTCTTCCAATCGTATAAATAACACGAATTCAGTGGCCTGCCTTCATTTAAGCATTACATAATTGATAAATCATTCCTGATTGCAAAACGTCTCATTCGGAATCAGGACAATGATTCAATCACGCCATAACAATGTAATCTCAAATGCTGCGAAACAGCTGTTGTGAGGTCAAAGATCACTAATCAGCTGATTCGAAGTGATTATAACAAAACAAATCTACAAGTTATCAAAGTTGTCACTGAAAGAAATCGATAATTTTCTTGATGATTGCGGCCATCGAGGGATGCAAGGAAATTAATCTCCTACAATTTGCGTCGCGCAAAAAGGTCATAAACGCACAAAGTACTTCGTTGCGGATATCAGTAAAAACTTACCTTGTATCTCCTTGCCTCGAAAGATGTGCATGACACGAAAAATGCATGCACGATTTTATAAGGGTTTGTACCCTTTGCAGCCTTAAAATTATTTAGGTGTATGCAACCATTGTCATTCATTATTTAGCTTGGAAAATACACCGGCTAGTTATTAAATCCCCTTCAGCAACCACTGATTCAAAAGATTAGCATTATATTACACTTGGACTATAAAATATTTATAACAGGTCCAAATTAAGACCAAGCACCTAAAGAGATGCTCGAAGTTCTGGGTTTTTAATCAATCTATGTAAAATGAAACAGATTGAAATGGAGCACAGAGCAATGGATGGGGCGTGTTCACAGTTATATACGCAACAACGCAACTCCGAGCGCAGCCGCGCAGCTGACGAGCAAGCTGATAGTAGGTGTGGGTGGACCACAGACTATTACAAAGATACAATGGATGCTGTTTGCTTCTGTTTTAAACGCAAACAGCATCTGATTTACTATTCTGTAGCTTTAAAGCTATGAATACATTTACTAGTTACCACGAGTGTTACCATACCATTTAATAAATATTGCCAAATTTGTTGTTACGAAAGACTGCATCTTTGTATTATTACGAACTGTATGCGTTTATGATAAATCGTAAATTAAAAGTAGTAAATGTTATAGTTTTAACATTTAAAGGTGAAATGTGTGTCACTGCCTTTAGGTAGATATTCTCAACTCATTTAGACGCTTTTAATTTTGTATTTATACTGGTTTTAAGGCAGGTTACTCGTAAATATCATAGCGACTGTGTTTGATTTTCTATCATTTTATTATTTTCAAAGTATTCGTATGGATACATTACCATTTTATCAAATTCGTTATATTTATTTCAAATATTTACAAGTCGACTATATCCAAACTACTGATATTCTCGTCACATCTCAGATGATTTGATGAGATATTTGTTGAGTTCTTTGTAAAGCAAATAATTTTCGGTTATACAGTTCCATTAAATAGAAGCAATAAAGCCAATGTCTTCTAAAGCTTTTAGGAATCAAATTGTTTTATTAATCCATTAAATAACCATCCACAGCAAGCATGTCAAAAATCTGTCAACTTGAAGGATTGGCGTGGCGTAGGTGTATGGAATACAATCGCATTTATTTAGTGTAGTAAATAAATATGGCGGCTACTCAGTTCCTAATGATGTGAACTTTTGTTTACTGTTTTTTTTTAATATTTTGAGACATGATAAGTGAATTTGAAAACTTGTCCCTTGGAGGAAACAATGCTGCAAGTAATCATGGGGATCCTTTTACTCATACGGGTAATCTATACCATCATTAATTCTATTGTAGACGTAGAACAAGTTGTTTTCCAATTATAACATGACCTCAATGGCTAGTTTTATAACTGCTGTTTATATATGGTTATCGTCCCGTTGTTTTCAGAGTTGACACCTGAGCAGCAAAAGACTTTGATTGATATACGTCGTCGGAAAACAGAATTGCTGTTAGAAATTCAGGTGAGTGATACATATTCAAATTGCTTGGGTTTACATTATGTACTTGACGAATGATTAATAATTATCGCGTAGCTGTTTATGCTACAAATAAACGAATGACGAATAAGGTCTTATGATGGAAACGGCCTTAGGACTATTTCTTGTTTTTGTTGTCCAAAAAGCTGAATAACGAAAATGTAAACATTACTTGTTATGTTTTGAAGTGCAAATACAATATTTTTCGTATTCTTTGTGTGATACTGGTACCTCTTTAATTTAAATCACTGTTTCATAGTAATAAACAAGTATAAAGTATACCTTGTTGTAGGGAAACAAATGCAATTTAAGATGTATGGCAAGGGTCTTTAACAGAAAATTCATTATTAATCCTACCAACCATGACAACTGGCTGTAACTTTTATTGTTAACAAGTTATTATGTTTTCTATCAAACCAACAATTTTAATAATGTTATTCATTTTTTCATTGCGGTATGACATGTAAATGTTTAAGCTGGTGTATAAAATTAGCCCGGAGCCTAGTAATCAATAAATATAGCTGAAAATCTGTAGGAACTGGAAAGTCAAACCTTGGAGCGATACAAATATTGCTTTTTGCTGCTTGTATGAGACTTTATTTCAAACAGTCCTCAGAATTTGGAAATGTAAGGTAACTCAGACTGAAGAGTTAATTGTTTTAACTATATTGAAAAAAATCCTTAAGACAATGATACTTAGTGGTGGTAATTGCTAAATCCAAAATTCGGTAAGTCCTCGTTATTTATCATTTGTCTCATTTAATTAAAACTGGAACATTTAAACTTAGTTACTAAGTTTATTACCAAATGTGTTTCTTTCTGTTTTCAAGTTTATTTGTGAAGACAAGTAATCATCTACTGATTTTGTGCTGTTTGAAATCCACATATTTTAGCTATGGAAGATAAATTATAGTTCTGGATGATTACAGTAGCAAATCATGTTACTACCAGATGCTTTTTCTGTCAGAATATCAAGGATAATATATGCATTCCTTATCTTTCAAGGTCATGTAATTAAATGTGACAATATTGCAATTTTGAAGTATAAAGATACTTGACAAATACTTATGACATAATTTTTATTGCATTTTAACTTTATTAGAAATTATTGTTATTTTGTTTCTAGTAATGAATCATAATGTACCTGTAAATAAATTAAGACAATTCAAAAGTATTACTGTATCATAATATTCAACAATACTACTTGAACATCCGGGTTATCTTATCTTTTTTACTCTGTGATTCACAAAAGTGAATCATGCTAGATACCAAAAATGCCAATGTTGTATCCAAATTCCAGCTACAATGTGTAGAACATGTAACTCAGATTACTGCTTTCTAGTTTTAGGCATATTTTTTTAATTTTTATTTAAATAATATTTAGAGGCTTTTAATCGAACATGTTTATGCCAGCCTCATCGTTACCTAAAAAGGAATAAGGAACAGAAAGAGAAGCATTCAGGCTTTTAGGCTTCAAGTACATTGCTTTCTTTGTATTATTACTTTTTTATTTTATGAATTAAGTTGTTAATTTTATGTTAATTTTATTTCCCAAATTAATCATAACACAATTGTTGGAAGTGGGTCTGAATGAAAGTTTGAGAAATAGTCCACAGCTGACTCTTATTTCCCTAGCCTTCATCATCCACAATTCGATTTTTATGAAACCCAGGCAGATTATTGATCAATGGATTAATCTGAACAAATTCAATATTATATTATACACCGTGACTTTTAGGTCGTTTTAAAAAAGCAGCCCAGTTCATGTATCCAATGACTAGTAAACGATTATAATAAAAAAAATATGTTTTTTTAAGATTTGAATGAATAAAAATATTATTCATTATTATGACACAAGGCAGTCTTACGAACACTCTGCGATTGGCTTGCGATATTTTGTCTCGTTAAAAATGGAGATGGAGAGATCTGCTCGACTCGTTCGCTGGGTAGGTGGTATCTTCAACAGTTTGATACGTAAACATTTTTAACAGGATGGTTCATATTTCCAGTGTATTATTTATTTTTTTCATGCATATTATTTTAATTAATGATAAAAAAAATATATTCGCGCCTAGAGGTATTTTATGACGGATACATTGTGTGGACGACTTTTTTAAAACGACCTAAAAATCACGGTGTATATATATTTAGGGAATAATGGATGTTCGTTCCTCTTACGCAAATTAGCTTTACAGATTACAATGACATATCAGAGAAAGCGAATAACAAATAATCTAATGGAAGATTCATACAGGTGGATGTTGCTGCGGATTAATTCATATTCCTAGGCCATTAAATAGTGGTGCGTGATGAACTGCAACGCATTGCCGCGCACCGACCAAACGCGGGAGACGTTGCATGGCGGTTCAGGTTTAGTCAGTAAGAGTCTACCCACTTCCTCCCACGAAGAGGTGGGTGTCCATGAGGATTCCTCCGCCTTACCAAAAAAAGGCCATTAAATAGTAAAAAGATACCTCAAACATTTTAGCAATCGTGTATCTGTTACGTTTTAGGAACAAAAACGCTTATTGAGCAAAACCGTAGCTCAGAACGTGAAATTATGGCTGCAAAACATCTACATCGCGAAACTCTTGTTATGAAAAACTTACGACGTACTGTAGCAATTACATAAATACCGCAGAAACCACATAGCGAAATTCGTCGCTATCATGTAAACCTACATTTCGAATACGTCAGCTTAGCATTCACTTTTTTCTTTCTGTTATTAACGAATCCATCGGGAATGATGATTTAGGTCTATTTCCCTTTTCACAATATTTCCAATTCTCACGAAAAGGTGTTTTCTTCAAACTTTTCTGGTAAACGGATCTTTCGTCTGTTCGTAAACTCTTTTCTTATTTAACTAATCTTTGTTACACCATGTTTGTTTGTATTATGAAGTAAGGCTATTTCAGCTGGATGCAATCGTGATACTGAGAACTGGAGATGTAAAATACAGATGGATCGGGTCTTAAAATAATGGCTACCTGGACATCCTCCTAAACGGGCTTTTATGAAGCAAAACGCAATAGATGCCATTTTCGGGCACGTGTTGTTTAATTTTCGAATGAATTATTTTGTAGCTCCTAACTAAATTATACTTAAACCGCTCTAATGTCCCTATTGATAACTGTATTAAAATGAAACAAGCCGATTAAGATTTGTTATGAAAGCGGCACAAAGCTGAAAAATCAAATCTTCTGCGCATTCCAAACAGCACCCCAGTCCCCATCCCTAACAATTTCATTCAATACTACATGCGGACTGGTCTGACGTAAGCCGTCAATGCTTGGGCTGGGCGCTTACTACACGCAGCCTGGTAGTAAAGTCAAGTCAGTTAGTGCGAGGCGGGCCGCGGCACGGGCGTGACGTGTCGCCCTCCGTAGAATTATTATTTATAGTATATCTACTATACTTTTGGCTTGTAGTGTTGTGAATAAATACTAGTTTAAATACAAATTAGTGAACTCTAATTAATAAGTGTGTGAATTTGATTCATAACATTGAGTTTATACAGTGATAACGGCCGCAAGTTGTAAGTGATAAGGCGGATAAGTGGAAATTGCTATGACTACGTCGTCGTCGGACACCGGGGGTTTTGTTATTATATTTCATGATTTATGGTATTGTGTTTTTTTAACGATCTTCCCCTTGGATTACAAAGCCAATGTCAAAAAGATTGCTGATGCTTTAAGCAGTTTTGTGTCACAATTTGTCTACGTTTGCCAAAGCACACTTGTTTATTTCGAAATTTCTTACTCAAGTTATTGATTTGCATGTCATTATAGGAGTCAGTTTTTGTGTCTGTTATTTGTTGTGGTTCGTTCTTTTATATTTTTGGTTTATTTGAAACAATCTTTTTGTAAATACTAAAAGCTTTTAATGGTTTTGTGTTAGTTATTCTTCATGGGAGACAACAATGACCCCAGCACAGTTAAATCATGACTAATATGAATCATACTTTAACATGTGCTATCCGAACATCTTTTTATAAATATGCAGTTCCTATTAGTTGCAAACATTGTTCAAATACGAGGGTAGGATTTAGCAGTTTTTATGGATAATACTTTGTCCCCCAGTTCCCACAGCCAGCTAGGTAATTGAATAATAGATAAGTATTATTTTGTTATATAATTGATTGATAACTTTATTTAGGTCTTAACGATGATATTTATAGAATTTCAGGTCAGAGATTAATCCAGTTTAGCGATAAATGCCATGTGTGTGTTCTGTAGAAATTTATATTTTATAATTCTAATCTATTTAGCATGGAATTTTCTGTTCTGATAAACTTTGTGTCACACGTAACAGGACGCTATTGTTGAGCTATTAAGTATTAACTATTTGTATGATCTAATGAGTAATGTGGGTAATTTTGTGGAGTCTTTTCATCTTATCACGTTGCTGAACAGCATCCGGCGTTAATTCATCGAAGCGTGTTTGAACTTAAGTCCTATATTTATTTATGTGAACTGGACAATGTTCGCAATGTACTTTATCATATTTCCTTTAATACTTCCGCAGCATGACTGCAGACTTCGATAACAGAGGCGTCTGTGTTCACAATGTTTGAGTGATATTTGCCAGTGTTAAACATGACAAATAACGACAAACTTGGCATGTTAAATGTTCAAAACGTTCCGTTTACTTTCGTTTTAAAATCTAGATTTTGGTTGGGTATATGTTATGTAAGATTATTTTTGTATAAAGCAATTTTCGTTAGACGACTACAATAATAATGAAACCACATTGTTTAGTATTTCAAATAGGTTCATAAGGTTTTATGATTTGATTGTTTATGTTGTAGGTAGCTGTGTAAGTTTTGCTTTAGTGATATAATTATGTATTGGTCGTGACGTCGGCCTTGTGACAGACGTGCAGAAAGATAAAGCTATACTATCTATGTATAGGTGTAATGTAATTGTCACAGTGCCAAAGACCGGTGGCGCCCGCGACTATCTTCAGTTTAGTGCGTTCCTTAGAGGGAAGTGTATGGCGCGCGATGTGTTTTCATGTTCGCCTGCTGTGCGGCGCGCTGTGGTGGCCACTGCTGGTGCGGTGCGCCCGCGCTACCCGTACCTACGACGACGACTATGATCAGGTGTGTCATCGTTGCCGCTTTTTGTGCACTTCGCAAACATACTTCTTTGTTGTTGTGTAGCTTCACTTCTTTTTTTGGCAAGTACTTCAATGTAGGTTCTGATACGTACGTCCGGCGACGCGCAGTCAACCAGTTTTCCACTTTTATTTGCTTTTTAAACTTCTGCAATTTATTTTAAAATGTGTCGTGGGCTTTTTAGGTGTCCTGTGGTTGCTAGCTTTCTAATATTTGGTGTATCGTGTGGTCAAACCCGCGGTGTGTGAGAGTGTAATGTGCGTGGTGCTTTGGCACTTGTGAAGTAATGTTTATCAAGGCCGCGCCGGCAGCGGCCGAGCCAGAGCGCCGTGGATCTGTCTCCAACTGGTTTTCGTCGTTGAGACGCGGAGGCGGCCGTCGTAAGCGGGAGGAGACCGCTGTGCCGTCAGGTTACGGTTCGCTGGGCAGGCGGAAGGATGGCTCGCAGCCACGGGGCAAGACACGGTCCGCCTGGGATCTTACGACCGTTACTAGACTGGTCTGTATCTTATCTACAATCAAATTCACACAAAAAGTCATCCAGCGATGACACACTGAGCTGGACTATATTTGGCGGGTATCCAAATGCGCTGGATCGATCACGCTCTTTGCGTCTGCGTGTAAAATGATGACTAAACATTATTAAATTCTTTTTGTGAAAAGGATCGCCCAATATAGTCATAAACTTAACTATATTCTGGAAATCTAAAGAAACTTTGCTTTTACATTTGATACAACATTTATTTTAGTGATTTGATTCGTTAATGCGCAAAACAACAATGTAGGTTGTTTTTACTTTTATCAAGCACATGTGATTTGTCGAGTGCTATCGCGCGATAGCGATAAATACACGAGTCTACACAAACCACAACGAAAAGCGGTTTCATAGATGTTTTAAAAATTCCAATTTTTCATGAATCTTTCATGTCCAGCTATTTTTATTTTCAAATTATTAGATTAACTAATGATTTACAGTACACTAATTGAAGACAAATACGTTACTTAAGGAAGAACCTTATCGTTAAAAATAAACATGACGCAAACATAACATTGTCATCGCGTTTTATTGTTACAAAATGTTTTGGCGAAGTCAGAGTTCAAGATAATTAATATTCGCCCATAATTGCGACTAATTTATTTGTCTCGAGGCAGCTAGTTAGTTACTTGGAAAATAAAACTTAAATCAACATATAAAAAACACGAGTGTTTGTGCAAAATTACCAACTTGTTTCGTTATAAGGAATGAGTCACCTCACCCTCGACTGCTGCATTATGCGTCGATATGAAGCAAATATTAGTCTATCGCATTAAGAATATTGCTTTTAAAGGTTAAGTAGATAGTAACAAGATCCCACAAATATTTTTCCTTTGGTGTTTATTTGGATTTATGGTACAGGCACATTTCACTAACGTTTACTGAAACGAATATTACAATTTCTTTTTCAGTCGGGCTATTGTTTTTTTTTAGGTTTGATATTTAAGGCAGGTTTATTGATTTTTATATATATTTGACCGAGGACACTTGAGAGTGCATGCTTTGCTTTTCTACAACACTGAAACAAATGCAACGTGTTGAAGTAGAGCACGCTATTGTTTGAGTTGCATGTTTACAAGGGAGTTAGATTCTATGGACACAGTAATATAATAACCACAATGTATGCTTTCTTTTCAATAGATTTTTTGTTTGCTGTGTAGTCGTGTTCGTGTAGACAATGCAAATGTGTGTTTTATAAGATGTGACCTTTGTTTAGCTAAGATTTTACGGAAGACGCGATAAAAATGAATTGTAATGAAAAATTGTTCTTAAAGATGCGGGTTATCTAAGAAGTATTTTCAGATTCCACGCGCTACTTTTATCTCTAGATAATGCTCAAAACAAATGATTCATAGAAAAACATGAACTTATTATTTAGTTCCCATATAAGTTTCCACGAATCCACGAATAGAGATTACAGGAACCCATTAAACAATGACGAATAATTTTACTTTTCCTATTAATTTATTCAAATATTTAATTATTTTTTATTATGGCTATAGCATTATAACAATTTATTATTCACAGTTTTCCATGTTACAACCGTAACATGCCAATCGTAATAGGTTACAGAATAATACGATGATGCGGGATGGTTTGCGGACTTCAAAGTACCTTCTATTTTTGAAGAAATGCTCTGCTTTCGATCCGATATCGCAATTAATGTTCAAAATTAAAACAACACATGATAAACTTGCACTGGTTCGTTTAAACAACCAAAACATATTTTCTCCTTCCTTGAATTATTTTGTTTCAACGCCAAGGTAAAACTTTTATCTTAAACACCATCGATCATCACGTTGTGCACACATTTGTGTTCACAAAATCCGTATTTCAAAATTTAATATCAAATAACCGTCTGCCCGATGGCATGTTTATCAATTTGACATCACTGAGCAAACTATCGCAGCTTGTTTGAATAAAACAATGTTTGTACGACCTACTATTGGCATATGTAGCTTGAGAACAATGGCATGTGGCGCTGGCGCCTGTATCGAATACCACTGGTTACTTGTGTTACTACTACACTTTATGACCTGACCGCTCTACGCTTGTAAATTAGCTTTAACTTCCCCAACGTGGTCTAAATTAAAAATGTTACTGGGTGATTTTCCTTTGTTAGCGACTGTAGAACTAGACTGTCATTAAAAAGTTTACTTTCGTTGGACTCAATTAAGCTTAAAAAATAAACTAGCTGGGATCGCTAGCTATTAGTACTTTTTTGATGAAAAAGATATCCAAATCGGTTTTCTGAACTTGCAATAATTGATTAACAAAATCAAACAGTCATCCTATAGCGTATTTTTAAGTTGTGAATTTCTTTTAAGTCTACGCTCCATTACTCGTTCAACCTGCGACAGTTTGTCTTTCATTGATATTTAAATCATGTTCATAGGTCTACTATTATTGAAATTTGCACGAACGAATCGATCGTCACCAAATGCAAATGTGTTCTTTGTTCATAGTATTCAGACAACGGTATAATTCACTTACATTTTGCATGGAGGTATTTGTCTTCAACAGCCACTCTTGAAATCAAACCACGTTGGACGTTCCTTACAAATTAGGGTCTATTGAATAAGGGTATACGAAGTACCTGCGCTTCTTAAAATCCAGTTATGAAGATCCTTTTTTTGTGTTTTTGTAATAATTGTTTTTTTTTATGTATCCGAATATAAAAACGGAGAAAATAGTTAAATGTAGAATTACGAATGTTGGTGATGTTTTGTCGTATCAACACCTTATTAAAATTTAATGGTGATCTAATCTTCAGATCAGAATGCGTCAGAGGATTGTGTAATGTCTTTTCAACGTTGTATATGAATTCGCTATTTAATGATTGTTACATTTTATTTTACACGGTATTTCGATTTTGAACAATTTATGTTACGTACAGTGACGTATTTATATGCCGTGACTCGGTTGAATAAAAAACTGTACAAAAGATCCGGCCATCCGTGACAGTGTATTTTTTCAATGCGATACCGCAGGCAGTGCATGCAGTTGATTTGGGCAATGTGTGGCCCTCGTTCATTTGAAAGGAACAGCGAGTACGATGCCAAGCGCTTTCAAAACTATTCAGAGTAAAATAAAATTCGGTATAGATATGTTTGCGGAATAAAAGCAACATCAGACTTTTCTTTCTACATTGTGTAGCAAAATCCCACTAAAGTAGAAGAAAATTCTTCGGATGCGTCCTAAAATCTTTGTAACCACATACTCTACACATATAAACTTCAATGCAGCAAATATTTTTATTGTTTTAATTGGCAATAATAATAAAGAACGTGGAAGGCCATATCTCTCTAGTTCCCCACACTAAGAATTTCTTCCTGTATTGTGGGAGCGTTTCTTATGTCTGCGAACAGTAACATTGGAACCGCCAATATAAGTATGCTATCCATACGTATGTAGACCCTTAGCGTAGAAGGCCAAGCACTTAGCCACTACACCAATCATTTAGCTAGATAGAGATCAATGTCGTTCGGAAATTTAAATTGATCATAATGGTAGTTAACTGCGACATTAGGTAAATTGTTACGTTTTTACGTTGTATGCTTGCTAAATCATGGCTAATTATGTTAAAGAAACTGAAGTAACGAGTACGTCATGCATGGAGTGAACTAGTTAAACAATAGGTTTGATCTTGTAACTCTCTGAAAAATATTTCATATGTAATAGTAAATTCTGAAATGTAAAAGATTTGTGAGAATTTACTGCCGATCCAAATATTTTATCCCGAAGTCATAAACCGATACGGCTGCGATTAATACTCTAGGGAGTTGGAAGATTGTTTCGAGAGCCAAATACCTTTTGTGATTCAGGACATAGTTTCGCTACATTGTTAAGGTCAAGTCGCAGTTCTCGGAACTGTTATGCAAACAACGTTTTGCCAATTTGTTGTACTTCCGAGTAAGTGAAGACTAGCGTGTTTGCGTGGACGGTGGAACTAAGATGACCTTTTCAGTCTTGCGTCAGCTAGCGATAATCGTGTTTATTAGCTGTTCCTTGCGTGACAACGCCGACATGTTTGACACATTTGCATAACCATGTGAATATCCTCGCAAACTAATTCTTAAACTAACTGGTTCAAGTACTTAACACGTTTTTGTTAATTATTGTTAACCAGTAATAATCATGTAAGCCTAATGAGAGAATTGTTTTTATCTCATTCATTTATTTTTCAAATAATATTATCTCTACGGGATTTCCTAATCGATATTGTGTACATTCTTACGCATTATACATGTAATTACATTTAACCGATATGTGCTCTTATCGCTATCTATTGTTTTCGCAGCATTTCAAAATATCGTTATCTACAATTTTAGTTACAACAACTTTGTTATGTTGACGCGGTCACCTTTGAAACTTTCTAATGTTTGCAGAGCGTTGAAATATTGTTTCAACGTGATCTAAATACTGGCCGGGACCTAAATAGAGGCGGCTCCATCTGAATGGGATAACGTTCAGGGAACTGTGCACAAGACACGGGAGGGGTGCCTTGACCTTGCCGGCGCGGCGGGGGGCGGGCTCGCGAACTGCACGCACACCGCGCTAGCCCGGTCACTGACTCGCAACACTAGTTTATCTTACATTGATTTATCAAGGGGCTCTCCTTTCATGATAACAAAGTAAGACGGCCAAGCTTTAAATTGTATTTACTATTTAAAAGCTTCGGCAAATAAGAAGATAAAAAATTTCATCCTGTAGTGTTTTCTATTTTAAGATACAAAATTGTCATTAGAAAGTAAGCAGGCACCCGAAACTTATTGTTGATTAGTTTCGTGATTGCTCTGTGGCTTGAATTTCAAAATAAACTTTACAGAGTCATTAGACACTATCTGATTAAATTTCTAGTTAGTAGTTTTGACGTCAGATACGAGAGTACTTCCACGAAGCGACAAATCGGGGCCGAATTTTAAATTCACACCACGAATATTGTAATGTATCGAATTAGATTTTTCCAATGATTCATATCTACTCACAAAAAATACAATTTGCCTTTCTGGTTAAATATTTTCCTGTTAAAAGCCAATTGATAAAAAAATGGAGCAAAACAATTTGTTTCTTCGTAAATCTTATTTGCTGTAACTCGATTCGTTTTAATAGGGTAATCAAATTGAGTTTGTTAAACACAAACCGACAAAACATGTTAATTAATGTGTTGTCACAATGATATGAGCTCTGACACAGAATTCACAATTATCATAATTAAAACTACCGGTGGTATTTGAGATTGCTTTTTTCATATTCTACGATCAACAACATAAAGTACTATTAAATCTCTTTATTTATAAAGCGCTAATTATATTTTGTGACGCACGAGACACGTCAATATTTGTGCATGTGCATATTATACTCGATACTTTAATATATTCTATGGTACGTGTTCCTAGGAGGTAAACATACCTCTTTGGGATCGTTGGGTTAATGTATTTTTTTATCCCTACCGCTTATCAGCATAAATATGTCGCAAGAGAAATATTATAAAGTCCACGTTATCCTTATTAATTAATGCGCCCTCTAAATAATCTCTTGGTCTGCGGGTTTTACAAACCATCAAGGTCGTCAGTTTTCCTTAACTTATGTATTGATACATTAATACTCGCTTGAAATGATATAAACTAGTTCTGTCTTGATTGATATTTTGTAGTTACCTCAGCGGGAATCTTTAACTTAAGAACTGGGAGATCCAAAGTAATATTTTAAGAAAGTGATGTTTTTTTTCGTTTAATATTATGGTAATCCCAAGATTTTTTTTTAAATTTGGGAGTGCATAATTAATTTAGCAAATCCATGACTGAGACACGCGGACAACACATGGTTTAAAAATCCTTATTTTACGACTATTAAGAAATGCTGTCGACTCATCTTATTTAGGTCGTTTTCTTTTTTTACTGTGTTCGACACTAATTGCCGATGTTGTGATGTTAGCGTAAAAATATACTTCAGTTTCTAAAGTGACGTCTCTTGTAACATTATGGTTAACATGCTGCTAACTGGTCTCGTAAGCTAATGTCCAATGACCTTAACTACCGTCGTTTTCCTGGAAACGCCAAACGGTAAACATTAATTAATTCTAATTCTAAAACCACATATTATTATTAAATGATAACTTTTGTATTAAATTAACATTCGTCATCGGTTCCTTTTCGGTAATAAACTATTAAACTTAATATTGAAAGTTTTAATTATCACGTGTGGACAGGACTACCATTTATGAAGTTTATTTATTTTTAATCATCTTGTCATAATTTAAATGTATGTATCTACTAATGTAGATACGTACATTTTCATTAATACGAAATATGACTACACTAGTTATATTTAACTGATATCGGTTTCAATTTTTTCAATCAGTAAATACGTAAAATAATGAGTAAACCTGTTTAATAAGGTATTTACTTTTTGATGATACCGATATATGGTTACGATTACTGTATCGTGTGTTCATAAAGTTAGTCTCAGCAGCATATTTATTAGTTTAGGTAACTTTCTACTCCATTTTAAGAATGAGTGAAAGAACCAGACACCTCCATCACCGACAGGCTTGCCATAAAATCCATCTCAGAAATAGAGTTACCACAAATCCATGGTTTACATAAACAAAGTGCGGTTGAGTGATTAATTCTATCGTAAATTAGTAATACTTTCGCCTGTATTAAGGATTAACTCGAGTATAAAACGACTTGATTTACCTTTATTAACGTTCCATACCAGAATAAATGCTCTTAATGCGTTTTTATGTCGTAAACACCCGCTCTTCCTGGCGGCTGCTCTGGAGAAATGCTGTGTACTCCGGCTTATATCGACTAATTAATTTAATGTCTGGAACCATTAGCGCATACATTTACCGTGCATATCCATATAAGTTAACTATTGTTTGAAATGTGTTTATTCAAAGCTATTTAGCCGTCTTTGTTAATGGTGCATTAGTCAATGTTTCAAACTAACTGCGCATGATGCGCTATGGATATGATGACATCAATTAGGTACTAAAAGTTAATGATGCAGTGTTGCTCAGATAAGACACAAAAACTGTTAATTAAAACATTGTTGACCCTAGCACGATAAAAGGAACTATCCTTATTAACTTTATAATGAATCTTTTTTCTTGTCGTCGAGCTTCAGTACAAAGGGGACTTTTAAAACTTCAACTTTACAATCTGGTGTTAATTAACCTGTCTTGAAACCCAAGGGACGAGTGGTTACTGTCTAACATTTAAAAATGTTCCATAATCGAGTGTTTTAACCCAAGCGAAACGAAACCACTCGAAATGGCGCTTTTTTATTTGACGAAGAACACTTGTTATGTTCCCATGGGGTGCACTAGAGTCGTGGTAAAGCTCCGCTTAACACGTAATTGCCCTTATTCTTACAAAGATCGCACGACAGAGAGATATGTGTTTGTTTAGGGACGATAATTTATGTCTCCCTCTTTCTGTTGGGTATTTTTTTTTGCGGAGAATTCTCGAGCGCAAATTTCTTGACCGTCCTTCATTTGTTATGCTGAACGAAAAACATCTGAACATATTAGACGGGACCAAAATCGTTTGAATATTCTTAGTTTAACAATCATCTTTGCTACGTCTAAGTATTGTTTTGTGACTAATTATTTCCGTATTCCTTTCTAAATCAAGCTGTTCAAAAATAGTTGTGGCAATAGAACTGTTGTAAAAATAGCGGAATGTCTGCATTGTTACTGTCAGATACTATAAGCTGTGTCATGTGCCACACATGTTACATGTCAACGTTCTATTTTATACTTCGACCTTGTCTTTTCCTTGCTCTTGAAATATAAGACTGCAATAAAAGATTGTGTAACGGATTGTTTCAAATCAAATGTTCAGTTATAGCTAAATTTATTGTAGAGTAAAACGATTTTTTTCCGTCATAAATCGTCGCTGGTAGCAAGCATACTACAAGTAACCTATTTTACTATATTGTTTGTACAATTGCGTTCGTTTACATGAAATGTATTAATAATAATTTTAGCTGATTAACTATAAGCCAATTAAATCAGGATGCTAAGCACTCTACAGGTTCAACAGCCACGGTCACGGCCAGCGTAAAAACGTCGATGGTTATACAACATGTGCCCCGCCATATGGCTTCTTTATCATATTTATCTCTCACTTGAAAGAATACAAACGGTCGGAGCAACTAAACAAACATTCTTCACCCCTCTTTCATATTTTTATTAACATATACATTTTAAATCTTATAAACTTTGATTTCCTGTTAATAAAACTCTGGACACACAAAGAACTTCACATTTTTTTATTGTTATTTATGCAAATTGATGCATTTAGATCACACAATGTACGCAATCATCAAAACTGCACCACATTATGCAGCGCGTTTCGCGTCCTGGTTTCATTCCCTGTCCTAGCTATAAACATCTTCCTGTTTTCGAATTCTAACTCATAAATATTGGCACTTGTTTTACATTTTGGATCCGATAGATACTAATGTAACTGAATTTAATTGCGCAATACACTCGATTTGATGTTGTACGGTTCCGTTGAGAACAGACAGATTAAAACATTTCAGGGTGCTAGATGAATCTGCAGTTACATAAATAGCTACATAAAAATGGGAAGTGTGACTGATGTTATGAGATTATTGAACCATACCGACACATTCCAACATCGTGAATTGCAACCTGTCATCAGAATTGTGTAAAATATGTGAGAACATTAAGCTATGCGCAACATTGTGTTGAAATGTGAAGCATCAGCCAGCTTCTCATACAACTTTAATCAATGGTTTCCAATTACATAAGAATTTGAACTGGATCAAAAAAGTACCCACTGTTGTTATATTGTAAAGCAATATCTTCAATTACCTTTTTTATTGGTTACAATTTGTTTAGTAATTAGTCCATCACTGTAGGATTTGCAACGCTGCCACATACATAATAGAAATCGCGTTTACATAAGCGTCTGGTTCATACGGTTAATAACCTACCTGAAAAGGATGTGAAATCCTGCATGTAGAAAAAATAACGGCTTATTACACAAGCTATTGTAAGATTGGAAATTCTAATTAGGTTTGTTTAAGCATGTTTCAGTGGTTATATAATTAATTCAATTCAAAATGATCGTTGTGTAAAGGTACCATGTGAACTCTACATGACCACATTTGTTTTAATTATAGCTCGGGTCAAAAGGCAACCGAAACTACCTTCACTGTGTAATTTACCTGCACGGCTAATTGTAACGCTTCATAATTTTGGTTTTGTTTCGTATACCGTTCCAAATCTTCAATTGTGCTTAGTGTTGACATATCAGAATTTGTTCATTTTAAAATTCTGATCATCTTCTAACATGTAATTGATATTCGAGTGCTCGCCTCATTGTTGTCGGTGTTCAGAAGGGTATGTTTGATTAGCGTTTCAAATCCCATCGTGGTACGATGTCAACGGCGGCGTCTATAAATTTCGTGGGGGCGTTGGCCGTCGGCCGTGCATAATGTTCTACAGACCATAGCTCCCATACTAACAGGCTCATCACATCCCTTGCAAATGTTTTTTTTATTTTCTTATTACTCCTCTTTGACCCTCGTTTATGATCAAAGTACCTATATGGCGACAAACATAGTCGTTGCTTTATTTGTAGGAAGTCGCGCAAGTCCTTTTAATTGAAATGAATTCGTTTCATCTTTTATTTGTGTTACCATTAAACTCGTTCTGTATCAAGCAACAGAATTTACCCACACATCAATCATGACGACAGTTGATTCATGTTCAGTTATATTAATTAACCTAACATGTGTTGAATCATATAACATTAGTGCGTTAATATCTCGTAGCTTATTATTTTCTAATAAAATTATTATCTTTAATTTGTGAAACATTAAAGAAGGAATATGAAAATTATCGAATAAAATGTCTGCAACTAGAACAAACTAAATGGTTCTATACGATAAAGAATTTATTGAAAAACGCCAAGCAGTCGGCCAAGCAGTTAAAACTAATGTCTCTTCGTAGTTACTCCATTTTTGGCATTTTGCCAAATTTTATATCGGCCTTAATTTACACGAGGATTGTTGGAGTCTGTGCGAAACAAAAATCTTTGGGAGCAGCTCGGTACTCGGCCTGTGACCGCGGGCCGGAAATATGAACCCATTGTGAACTGCTTCGTCTTTTTGTAACCCCGGCCGAGAGCACTGGGGTGCTGTACTCACATCGCGTGTTTTTAGTATTGTTATCAATGCAACCATTTTGTACAATTCGAGAGACACGAAATTGAAACATTTATGAATCATCACAAAATGCAGTAGCAAAAGTAGGCCCGTTGGTTTTTACTCAATGTTATCTTAACAATGCGATACTGTTAATTCTGAAAACATCCGGTTGAACAGATAACTCCTTTTATGACTAACCGATGCAAACTTCCCCAATACACATTAATATGCGTGTTATCTCTTCAAAATTAACTTGTTTCTTTTTATGTTTCAGGTAAGGATACTTTAACATCACACCTCGCGTCGATGTGGTAAGAATATTAATTCCAACAGGTTTAGAAGTTATCGAATTAAACTTGAATGTACGGATTTTTGACGAGGTAACGTTACTTTCCACGTGTGTCGCTTTGCGTGTTTGGGTCAAGAATGCGCTGGAGAGCGATTCGAGGTCTCGAAGGTCAATAAATACGACGTCATCAGAACACGGATTTAATCTCTGCAAATCACATTTACCTTATCAAGTAAATGTTTCAGTGTTAATAGAACTGAGTGTCCACACCGCACCTCGCAATAGTTCTTAAAATACTTTTTCACAAAGAGACATTTACAAGGTTAAACATACATTTATTTTTAATGAAATTCTTAGACTTAGTATGTAATACACGGAAGATTATAAAAGCTAGATATTTATCCATAAAAGGGTTGCAAATGTATTGAATCATTTTAAGATTGAAATCATAACTCCACATATTATAAAACTTCATAATAAAAATGTATAAAAAAAAAAAGTGTTCAACTTTTTTCCATGGCAGGGTTTATTGGCTTGTGAACCAACAGCTCAATTAAGAAATTAAAATTAAATTTAAATTAAAATCATAATTCATATTTTCTACTAGACGGCAGGCGCAGCGTTCGTCTATAATATTCGTCACCCTTCTTAGAAACAACGAACGCCAGTCGCAAGCAAATTACTTGTATTAATTTACTACAGTACTGCCGCCTGAGTCACTTGAATTGACAACACATTACGCTGTACAATGTATACTCGCCCATTTAAAATTCTACTTAAACAACTTCGTAACGTTAAATACAAGTACAGAAAAAAACTTTACATCTTTTTGTGGTAGGTAAATAAATACCTTCGCATTCTGCGGTAAAAAACTAAAAACAAGATTAGCTGTTTTCACAGTATCGCGAATAATTACAAGAACTGGAAGTCAATAAACAAATATTTGATTTTATTCTGCGTAGCTTGCTAAAATTACACTTGTTTATGTTAATCAGGTATGCGAAGGTGAGTTTAGAATTCAAATTTAATAGTTAAATAACCAATAAACAGTTCAGAGGAATTTTCTACATTAAGATAAAACATTTTGGGCTTTACGGATACTGTAGAAAAGGGGAGGTCAAGTACCCTGTCGCTTGTGCGTGGAAACTGGTGAATCACTTTATTATTTTTACATGTACTTTATTTGAACTCACAGGAAACACGGTCGTCGGGTAATAACAACAGAGTCGTGTAGTAGAGCAATATTTTAATCCTTATTACAATCTTTCTTTGCGCTCGATTTGTTTTATCATTGCTTGTTGCCATGGAATTTAAGACTTTCCTGACTTTTAGCTTTATAACCTCGATTTGATACAGTTCGATGCGATGTTTGAAGAGAAATTTAAAATCGTTACTCTTTGCACATAAATCGCAATTAGTTAAACTTATGAGTTTATGACGTATACGGTCTATTGTCTTTCCCCTTTTATAAATCTGTAGACAATATGCAGTTTATTATGTCCTCGACAACCTCACCTGTCATTTAAGATTTCAAAGGCAAACGTAATAAAATCCTAGTGTATATTCTATTCTATATTTAGCGTATACAATTACCCTGTATCTCGGTCCTCTGTATAGGCCATCTCGTTGCAACAAATCGTATCGTAACAATGTCGTATTCAGTGTCTATGACACGTTGTTATTCACCTCACCGGCCACACCTGAAGGTCGCATTCAACTGATGTCATTTGCGTTAGAAAATTCTTTAGTCATTACAACATCAGGCTTTAATGGAATGCTAAAACTAGGAAATCTATAAGATTTATATAACTAATGCAGATTACCAAAGATAGCCATTTATTTGTTCATATAATGTTTTGCTTTGCTGCGTTTTAGTTTTTATTGCAGTTATGGTGATTTAGCTTAGTTTCTATTCTTATAAAATAATGCTTAATAAGATCTTTATAATATTTGTTTGTTTTGCCTATCATATTTAAATGAAGCATTATTAATTATGCATATAATAATGTTATTTTTTCACACTTTTTTCACGGCTTGATCGCCAATAGCAAAAACATTTTGATATATTTCCCTTTTTACGACTACGATGGAAATAAACATGGTTCATTAACTGCAATTGTAATGAAATAATGGTTATAAATTCAATGATCTGGTTTGACTAGTGACCACAGCACAACCCTGTTTTTGTTTGGAATGTTATGAATAAAGCAGATCATTCCACTATTTAGTCCATATAGGTGCTCAGTGATCTGTTGGCTAGTTGTGATTTGGTAGCCATTGACATTAATAACAATAAACTCACTGAGTTATACATAATTTGCTTATTAATTCAGTCGTTTGACATGAGGCAAACGTAAACTAGAAATTTTAGTTTGTCACCTTATTGCTAAAACTTATTTTTAACATAAAAAAATCAATTAAGAAGTTTCAAAACAACTACTAGGCGTACTAGACACAAGTTTCTTGGATAAAGTTCGCTCAAGTTTATATACAATAGGCTCATAAAGTTATGTTTCATTAAGTCACAAGAAAGTATGAAGTTTGGCTGTAAACAAAGTTTCTGCTTCGCGGAAGAGATTGCAAAAGGAATTTGGAGTAGAATCGTATGGTCGTCGTCTTTTCAAGTTGTTGATTAGGTTTCGCTAATACACTTACGGATTGGGACTCTCGAAGTCTTGTAATCTGCAACGATGTTACCCTCCAATGTGTGAAAAGAGGGTAGCGGTAAATTAGATTCTTTCAAAGAGGTTTTCTGTAGGACCAATCTGATCACTAGACTAGATAAATAAATAAGACCGATGCTTGATAAAACTCTTTTTAATTAAAACGAAAATTCTATGTAACAAAAGGAACCAAAATCTGCGTGACAGGTTTTCCTAGTGCGGATACCAGTCTCCCACAAAAGACTACTGTGAAAATATAATTATGTACTTAATTTTAATAAAGGGAATTATTAAAAAAAAAAAATTAATCAGCTTAATAATTATGTCCAATGTATAATCAATCTTAAACAGAAAAAGCATGATGGTCCACCTAAAAACCCCAACATAACAAAATTGAGCAAAACAATTCCAAAAAAATCGATGACAGGGATAATTAACATACGGATACATAGTTGTGCAACGTACGTGAAAAAATTTGTAACGTCTGCGCTAACTGGAGCGACTCATGTAAATGCGATGTTTGTGTGATTAATAATTATAGGCACATAAAGTATTTTATGATCGTTACGCAGTGTAACAAAAGCACATCGTTTTATTAAGTGTCAAAAAACTTGTAGTTCTCTATCATTCAAAGATAGCCTGAATTAAATCCATGCTGATTTATGATTCACATCATTAAAAATACCTGTATTTACGGAATCCTTATAAACCCGCCCTTATAAATCCTTATAAACAGTAAAAAAAGTAAATGTCAAATATTAATAACTGTGCATCGATTACCTTCATTGGACAAGAAAAACATAGAAACCGCGTTTAGATTTCGTGTCACTGATAAGTTGGCTGTAATTAATGACTTTCACAGCGCTTGTACTGGTACCGTTGTTTAGTAACACTTACATAGAAAATATTTTAAATGAATTTTTAACTTCCGTACGTTTCTCGAAGATAACTTTTTAATCCTTTTAAACATCCATTATATCCTTGAAAGTATTTTAGAGAAGTATAAATGCATCCTCCTTTCGCCGCAACCACACTCAGAATGTTTCAATGCTGTTCTTGGCCCAGTTTTCGAAAGATTTGCAATGAAATATGCATGAATGTAATTTATAACTGTATTGATGTGTTTAATAAGGATATTTGCTTAAGATCTATGTACCAAATGGCTTTCGTTGCGTATTTTACAATTAGTGGTGTCTTCTTATTGTACGCGATATTTCAGTGTGGTTCAAGAAACTCGAAAGTTTAAGTACGCAGCTGCATATCTCGTCGAAAGATCACAGTTCATTCAGAAATGGAGGCACCAATAATAGTTGTGCTGGCAGACAATGCTAGATGGTAAATATCACTGGGCCACTTAAGCACCAAAAATACACACGTTTATCCTGCCTAGTCGCACTTGCAGATTTAGCCCTAAGTATTTTTTGAAATAATTTAACAGTGCAGTTTATTTACATTATAAAATGACTAAGTATTTAGAAATGATTGACTGTTCATGTACGCTAAAACTTTATTTTGAAGTTAATTGCGAAGCCTTTTGAACGAAAAGAACTGTTTAGACATTTGTTAAGCAATTGGAAATATCCGTTTTGATATGAATATTTTATTTCGGTATTTAGAAGAGGAAAACGGCAAAGGAATAACAAAATTACCAGAATATCAAGTTGATTAAAATATTTTCAATAATTAATAAGGGCAAAACATGTGGCGTCATTGGACATAGTTCCAATTGAACTTTTAAATATTCCTTGACCTTGTAGTCAATATAACGCGATATGTTGTGGACTAGTATTCGGCTAATGTGACGTTTAGTTAATTAATTGTTTTTCCAATAAAGCGTGGATGTAACCTTGAGCGTGATTTGAATTAATTTAGCATCAGTACAAATTAACGGAACTCCACGTTCTCCAGCCAGTGTGAGGCTGAAGGTCGTTTAAGCTGTTAGTCGGCGAGCAATGACAATAACATAATTTGTTGCTGCGGTTGGGAACGCTGCCAGGAACTGTTCACATTACATTTTGAGGCAATTCACCTCGCCTGCGTGCAGTTGAAACCGGTCCAGTCTAATCTAATGCGACGCAGTAAATAATATAATTACGAACATTAAACTGTCGTTAGTAGCCTTTAGAAATATTTGATGAGTTGCTTATTTAATTATGAATTACAATTATTTATGCTCGACTGCCGGTTTGTAGTCTTTGGCCAAACTGTGTTTGTATTCGCATTTCTGCCTGTGGTAGTCGTAACTGGTTCACAGCTAATTTAGTACCGGAGAGAGCCCGCGCCCTTATAATGTAGGCTGTATTATAAATAGCTCTGGCATACATTAACTAGCCTATTAGTCGATGGACGCTCGCAGCTAAGGGCTAACTCTGTATTGACCTAAAAGCTATTATAGGAACTAGGGTTATACATCTTAACATGATCTAAAATTGAATCGAATAAAAATAAAGGAATGTTTTTCAGATTCCCGTTCTTAAGTCATTCTATTTACTTTCTGACTTACCAGACTGGAAACGGTATACTCATAAAATTCACTTAAAAAGCTTTTAGTGTGTTAAAATATTGTAGCAGCTAATAATACAGTAAGTAACAGCGTAATAGTGAAGTCTATTTTCACCCCTGCCCTTATGGAGACAATATTTATGTCAGAACACGGAAGCTAAGTTAGTAAACATGCATCCGCCAGCAGCTCACTTGTCGAGGGTACTGTTTGTGTTTGTTCACGTGACTCACGTGGCACCGATCGTTACTAACTCAACGTACCCAGCTCGCTCGAGTCACGGCTTCTGCTGAACTTTAGCTTAAACACCACTTGTGACTAATTACCGACATATTCACAGAAGCCTTTCTTTTTGCCATGTAATTTCAACCGCAACGCAACTACATATACAATCACTTCTAAATGCTGACATTGATTTACGAGCTTTTTAATTGTTGTGTATTCAAAAGACTGCTCAATTGTTCTTAATGTATTCTAAAAATAACTTCAGTTGATGTTGATTATTTTCGGCAAATGGAGTCTTTATTAACTCACTATCTGATCTTTACAAATAAGTACTATCAAATAGGAAATAATGTGATCAAACAATAAATGTTGATTAAAAGGAATCGAGAAAAAAAATACAAGTTGGAAATAAATGAGATGTCGTATAAAAACAGAATGTTTCAAAATTATTCTCTTAAAAGTTATTTCGAATAGATATCGTCACAAAATACGAATCGGAACAGCGTTGGGAAAGTGAATTAATAGGGGAAAGTCTCTAAGGATTCGCGTGCTCGCTTTCGTTACGTGCCGCTAATGTCACGTGAAGGATCCGAGCCTCGCCTGACGTACCCAATATACCCGAGAACATCCGATAGAGACGGCGACTCCAACCCAAGTCCCTAATTAAATAACTGCGCACATATACAAGGCAATAGGCATATAAGCAATTGATGAAATTGCAAATAGTCCTTTGCAGTTTGAATTACATGATTGCTCTCTGCATCGTTACTTGATTTAGATTTATAGTCCACTCTCAATAGATTTCATCAAGATGATTGCACAATAATACTATTGAGAGTATGTGATTTTCTACTCGGTTTTGTATGACGAACCTTTTGAAGTTTGTCTTATATTGTTGTTTTCCTTGTGAATATTACCGTTTCAATTTAATGTGTAATATTGTCGTAATTCAATGTGTAATACAATTAAATTTCGTTAAATTGTTGAGTCATGAAAAACAGTTGTCCATATTAAGCAAAAACTTACATTAAAAATGGTATCGTAAATGATGCGATTTCAGTTAATAATGTAGATAATCGCTTTACCATACAAACGTAAGACTAAAATAGTTTTCAGTCACATAAATAAGTAATTCCATATGTGCTCGTTTGTCGAGGTATATTTTTAACCTATAGTAATTAGTCACATGTGATGAACCCACGTCATGTTCATGAACGCAACTCAAATAACTTCTCGAAATACTTGTGATTGAAATATTTTGTTGACTTATGTAACCGTCATACAGTTAACGTCGGGTCAAATATCAATAGTTGCTCAGCTTTGACCTTTCAATTTGGGCCTTTGATAGATGGACCCTTTTTACTAACTCCCATTGATCGCATCTTTGTTGATTGTGTTTCAATCACCCTAGGGGCCTTGTACAGATGAACTAAATGCTCGATATTACCACTCTGGGTGAATTAGTTTCGGTTTCATCAATCAGACTACTGGACAATGAAATCGGATTTGAAAGGCAAACACCATTCGATTCGTCTGCTGAGAATTATGTCTCGGTGATGTTTTTAATTTGTAATATTATAAGATGTTTCAATATCATAGAAAGTTTGGTGATTAAATAAATTCTTATATAATAACGCCGCTCGGGGACGACGGGGTCACACTTTTACTCGTGTAGTTCAATTGTTATTTATAAATTATAATAACGTTATAATAGCGGATATGGCGCACTCAACCGCTACGAGAAGGCTTATCCAAAATCTAAACCTATTATAAATCGAATAGTCTGTGACAGATTTGTTTAATCTGGCGTCAGCTTTAATGAAATAGAAAGTTAATAATTATTTCATTATGTAATAGGCTTGTTATTTCTGTAGGATACAGGAAGCTGTTATAATTATGAAGTTATTTAATATCTGATAGGACGACGCGACGGTGCTATAATAAGTAAATAATAAGAAAGTAAATAGTAGTAGTGACAAAGAAACAATAGGTTTTTTTGAAGTATCTTGATGTGTAATAATCTATTATATTTTCATAACGTTTTTATTTAAAGTCAGGCCACGTGTTGTCGCTATTTTCTTCACAATTGCTGCAACACCAGGGTATTTGTGTCTCCTGCTATTTATACGGCGCGAGACTTAATCGCCATCCATTACGAGCGCGGCTCACATCGCATCCAAATGAACCGACGCAGTAACAAATCCTCGTGATCACGATGTTATGTAGACGAAATTAAAAGTTCTGCAAACCATTAAGTGAACAGAAAACTTGTTACGTACGTATCTTCGCAAACGACAGAGCGTTCCATTGAAATCGACCGAATTCTGTCTGCGTAGCTGTACTATGTCTGTGCGACTGGGCGAGATAAAGGCTTTCATCGAATGTTCGTTTGAAAATTTGTTTCACCGTCGACGCTTTTGTAAAAGCAATAATGCGCCTTTAAATTAGCTAGATAGATTTTTATTCCTTTAGCCGGCGTTTAAAAAAAAACATTTATGAATATAGTACGTGACAGCACTAGTAACTCGTCGAGTGATTCTAGGCGATATTGTGATGCACATGTAACCTGTAGCGAATTTACAGCATTCACTTTTAATAAATGGTATCGGTGAAAGGTTCTTTTATCTACAGCGAAAGTGAATAAGAGGTTGCGAGTCAGATCAATAGTAAAAGCAGATTTTGATAAAAAATACTGTGAAAATAATAAGCACTATTGGAATTAATGACGCCATTTGAATACTCAATTTACATTTATTATTCGCGACGATATTAAACAATTTGGCTGTCAGAAGAGATTGAAGTAAATTAAGAGAAATCATTGCCCGGCTATGAAAAAAAAAAATGAATGCATACTGGATAAAATTTATCCCAGCATTTAGAGCCCTATGAGATGTGGTCAATGAAAATACTTATTGCCATATTGTTTTCGTCGAAGTTGTCAAAGGACATCTCTGACGTGCGTCGTTCGGAATCACAATGCAACGCACGGTTGTTGACCCGTTGCCCGAGTCTTTGGGAAAGCTTCAACACGACGCATTAAAAATCCCTATTCCGGATATAAGCTTATACTAAGCTCCTAAATATACATAAAAAAAACTAGGGTTAAAGTTCAGAACCTTGATTGAACTAGTTAACTGTAATTATTTTCATATTACTTACCTTCATGAACTTTTATTTTAATGGATTTTATGCGTGACTTCCCTAGATGTAGGTTTTTAAGATTAATCATAGCATTTAGAACAATACCCTGTTTAGTTGGTTAATAGTTATTAGGAGTTTTGTTTGTAGAAGTAAGTAACAATAGGTAGTTGGATTGCAATCGTCTCAAAGTTATGTTCGAAATGTGGCTTTAGTGCATCCGGCTTTTTCCTACTCGTAGGAATTCAGTCACCTGCTGCATTTGCAGGGCAAAAACCCGTCTAGACGGCATTAAAAGACAAGTACATGAGCGCGGGCCTACACTTTAAACGCCGCGAAATGAGATTCAAGTTATTGTCAATCTAGTTACTTTTAGCGTCGCAACTACTTCGCTACAAATCTTAGTGCTAACAGAATAGAGATAATGAAACAAGGTTACCTCTGAGTAGAAATATTTCCTAATAGCATGAGCAATAGACAGGTTTGTTAAGGGAATATACATATTTCCCTGTTTTTACTATGGAGAATGATAGTGGCAAAGTTATGTGAGTACGTTATTATGTAAATTGCAATTCTACGTCTTCAGCAAGTTATTGTTTTGTTAATGCCTTTATTGTTCCAACTCCAGTGGTCTATGCTGCCTGAACTTTGACCTCGTTGGTATGCATACTTTAACATAGTAAAAGCTTCATAATAGCGTGTTTATGTACTCGTTATGATAATAATAATAAACTAATTAACTAACTATGACTATTTATAACGTGAATCATATTTCCTAGTTGGCGGCTCAAAATATGTATTACATTATGGTTCAGTGTAACTACGAAAGTATAGTATCAGGTTATTTCAAGGAGTACCAACCTAATAAATTAAAGTATCAAATTAGCCCAGGGCCATTAGTAGATTACCGGTGGTCTAAGTACTTGGCTGACACTCATATTATCAAAAGTGTAGTACAGTGAAGTTTATTAGAGGGAGTTTTCCTCCCGGTGCTTATTTCATCGTCTAGACGAGGAAGGCCGGTATCGTGTCTCCCGGGGGAATAGGTAGCGGACTGCAAATAATGTTAGCGTTGCCAGACCGTGGCGACGAGTCGACGAGCAGGCATTGTGTGCTTGTTTGAGCTTCTATTACGGCTTATTCACTAGACTCATAGCCGACTGCCGGCAATGCTTCACAGAGTCCTGGGCTCGCGGCACGCCACGTGCGTCTGTATCTGTAACAAGTACACAGTACAAAATGAATACTGCGATATGAGCAGTTGTTAATATTGTATAGTCCGTGCGTTATAGCATGGTGCGGGTGACAGTTTCTGTAACGTTTCGTGTCACTCTTGAAAGTTGCTGCGATGTAAAAATTATGACTTATTATTGTAGTTGTATCACATTCATATTATGCAAAATCGTTTATAACTGAAGTAGATTAAATTAAAGGCAACCAGAATATTCTAGGCTTCAAATAAAATCTAATGAAGTGAAAAATAAAGTAAAGTGTTATGCGTATAACGTAACGTCATAGACGTATTTAGTGATGGGATTTACTGCTACGATGGACAGGTTGTCGATGTTATTTTGGAATAAAAAACGAATATCGTGCGTAGTTCAATTTTTATTTAAAAAAAATCTTTAATTATATTGATGAAATAACGCAAGATTGTAGGATTGGTTATAAAGTTGCTAAGGAAAAAACTAAACAAACTAAAACCAAAAACAGCTTAACAAAAATGAATTAGAACAAAATATGTGTCGCATACAAGGCGCTAGCACTCGTACTGTCTGCCACGAGTAAACAAAATAAAAAAGAAGAGTAAAAAAGAATTATAAACCTGGTTCTGATTGTTATATAATATACGAAAATCGACAACAATAAAAAAAGATTTTTCTAATGCCCATCACTAATCATGTGGCACTGACAGACGTCAACGTCAAACAGGCAAGTGTCACCCGCACCATGCTATAACGCACGGACTATAATTGTGACTTACAATCCACAGCGCTTGAAAGAGTTTTGCTTGTGCGTGTTTTTGATTATCACAAATCAAATTAATTGGTCCTAATTATGTGTCAGTGTAAAGAACAGTACGTAATCGATAATTTTGCAAATAATTATGAACCTTGTACTTATTGCAAATAAAAAAGAGATATAGTTTGTTATTTTAGTTTTTATTTGCTTGTTATCGTGATCATTTTAATTTTACATAAATTATTACGAGTAACGTAGACCTTGACTTTTACCACTTCGTTTATTCCTTAGTATAAACAAATATTATTGATTTACATTGAGAAAATGTACGCAAACGACGCTATCCAAGGTTACAGCGGACAAAATATCAAGCACGCCAATTGCATGCTCACGAACGACAAAGCAATTCCCCGAAAGGTACAGGGTTGTACTGCAAAAGAGCGATGCTTATGCAAAGAACTAACGAAACTAGCTGCGAGTACCTACCCCCGGTCATTGTTCCCACTTCGTTTGTCTTTGTGATTTTCACCGAGCTTTCGTTTGTCCAGACTCGTAGAGGTAATGAGTAGCCAGCTGTTACCTTTGAGTTTTTAATTATCTCTATACCAAGATTAACATGGTAGAAATACGTTTTTTTGTACCTAAAAGTTTTTAATGCTGTATGAATTTAAAATAATAACGCTAAATGTTTTTTATGCTAAATTTGTGTTTAAAATCCTTGGTTGTATTGCATCAGTAAGATTTACAAACGGAAGAATTGTGCTGTAAGTCTGGGGTTTTCCTTAAATGGTATTTTCAAAATAATTTTGTATTAACGTAAGGCGTTTTTCCGTAACACAAGAATTGTACTTTGACGTTGGTACTAAATGCACTTTCCTTTAATAACACAATGTTACGTAGGCCTACTATAGATATGCTATAAACCTTGAAACCTTACTTCCAAGCGCCTATAATCCAGTCCCACACGCACTTCGCTGCTATAAACTATAAACAAAGGTAGCAGATGACTGGATGGTTTAAAAATACAGTAAGGTAAATACTTCGATACAATAGTGAGATAAAGATTATAAGTAGCAAGGATAACGACGCATGTTATATGCAAATGACATCAGAAGGCCTCGTATTTGCGATAGAGTCGGCCAGTCAGCTCGTATTCTGTATTCTAATACCAAGTTGCGTTTGCGGGCGTGCGCTGCGTCTTGCGGTTCGCCTTGTGGCCGCCGCCGGTCACCGGTCACGCCACTGACACCAAAACTGTTTATTCAATACATGAACTGCGACAGGAATTCCAATCGTATTAAAAGCCCTACTCCAATGTCTGGCCTCAATAGGAATTAAAAATAGCGAAGAATCGCATAGGTTTCTGCATTCACAACCGTTGAATATTAATTAAATGCCATGCCATTTTGCGTGTAGCAACCATTTTTATTTATTCTCTTTAAAGAAGAGTTGCTTTGTTTTTAGCAAAGATCGAAATTTGATATTTTTCATACGACTTATTTGTATATTTATGAAGGTTTCTCTTTGTTTCAGCAACTTAAAGATGAGCTCGGTGAAGTGGTCGCGGAGCTGGAGGCTCTGGATGGGCAGGAGGAGTGTAAGCAAAACAGTAAAGCCAAGCAGATGAGTATAGGCAGAAAGAAATTCAACATGGACCCGAAGAAAGGTAAGCAAAAAACGGAATAAATTGTGGAGAGAGTATGGCAATCCCGTTTGATTAAGGGCCGTGATACCTGCTCTTTGTATCGTACAAAAACTAGCAGAATACCCGTTCGTTTCAATTACTGGAATAGAGAAAGTAGGGTTTTTATATTATATGAACGAAGTGGTTGTTTCTCTTCGATAAATCGGTCAGCTCAGGACGTGTTTTCTGGTTGTTTTCATGTAGCTTGAGAATACTTGGCGTAAAAAGTTTGTACATAGTTTAGATTCTCATGGAATAAAATAATGGTTGGTTAAACAATTTAAAACAATCTGACAACATATTCTAACAGCGGGCCTCAGCGCTGCGGCTTTTATGAAAATATTTTGTCGTTTAGCCACCGTGTTTTAATAGGTAGTAAAATACAAGAGGTATGGCAAAGATAAAAATACCAGTCGCAGTTACGTTCTGAACACGTGCATTGCACAGTATAACATTTTTTGAAAATGCGATGTATTTTCTCTTGGCACCTTACGTCTTACATTACCGCAAAGGTTTCCTTAATTCGTACCCCGTTAATGTTTTGTACTTAAATGATTATTAATAATAAATGTTCGACTAAAAATAAAGTGCTTTATACTTTTCATATGGAATGTATCATTAAAATAATGGGTGGTAAAAGGCGTAGAATTCTTGGTACGTTGCTATTCGATGCAGGCAGGTGCAGAGTTCCCACGGCCGGTCGTACGACATATTCAGCAAATTGTTCTATTCCCGTGCTTTTACACCTGTCCAACGGACAAAGCCGTGTTCTGTATACTAGAGTCAATTAGATAATCGTCAGCTGACATTTTTGTTACTTAATGAGCCAATTAATAGTTCAAATACCCTTCCGGATTGTGAGCAAGAGCTTTGCCAGTTCCTATTTTAGATAAAGGTATGCATGCAAAGGTTACTTGCAACTAATAATATGTTACCACGAAACTTTACTTATTATTCTTTCTACATAGAAAATTGACCAATTAAGGATTTATCGCAACAGAAAAGCAAGTGTTAACATTTGAAATAGGAATTGCTGTCGAATACCTAATTATCGCTTTCACTGTATCGAACTACAATAAATAATGTGTTCCCTCAGACTGTGTGTATAAATAAATACAGTTATATTTATGCATAATGAATACGCGATTGAAACTTTTTAATATCTCAGCAAAATATTCAGACCTTGATCTGCTTTAATCTCGGTTAGGTATGTTTGTTCCGCTAATCTATAACTAAACAACAACTACAATTTTTTTTCTGTTACAATATTTTGTTGGAATTCGTGTACGTGACGCTTCATAGAGTTTGATGATCATTGTTTTAATCGACCAGTTCACTTAGATATGCTATTACATTAAACGCAATCGGTAACCGTAATCTCGAATCTTATAATTAACTGAATAGATGGACCTGATATAGGTTAGTTTTCTGCAAGTAACGGTACAAATTACCACGATTAAGTATGCCTTTCATAAGGTAATAAATCATCTGCCCGCATTAGAGTAATATGAGGATGTTTTTACTTGGCCTTTAACGCATTCTTCGTTTAGGATGGTTACGAATTGGTGTATATTTTTATAACTATCTATCTGCATAATACATAGCATTCGTTAGCGGATGAAAAAACTTTCTTTCTCGCTTTGAAGACTTCCCAGTGTTACAGTGCTAATTAGGTCAAGTTGACAGTAACGAGTAGGTTCACTGGAGGTTAGATAGAAGGCTGAGGATACTAGGTCTCCTGAATACATGCTCCAAGCTCTGCATTCTCGAGTACTGCTATCCTCAAGAGCGGCCGTAATGGGGTGCAGTCACACAACCTTGTGTGCATAACTTCTTAAGGCGCTACCTCGATTTATTTGCCATTTGCCATGGCAAATTATAAGACAACCAGCTTACCAATGGATCTGAAATTTTGATATAGGTAAATTGATATCTTTATCTAGATTCTGCCAGAACGAAAACACGATAGTGATAATTTTACTCGATCATAATTAATTTCGAAAACATGTCTAAAAAAGTACTATTTTTGATTTTACAAGCAAGTTACACGATATTTATGTTTCAAAATTACTCTAATACATTCGTAACATCAATATTAAGGTTCTGTCAGAACAATTTTTCCATAACTATTACCAATCATTTTTAAATAAAGTTTTAAAATTTTGGATTTTTTGAGCGGCCGCGATCATGATAGACGCTACGCAATTCTGAACCTTATGCCCGTGCGCTAGCGATTGATACACAATAATGTACGGAGACGACTGAGACGAGCCAGTCGGGCGATTGGGCTCTTCGGGGTCGGACCTATGCATGTTGTCGCTCCGGTCGTAGGTATATTCATTTGTGACGTGATGATCTTAGGTTTTAAATATTTTGTAAGTGTAAATATTAGTTGGCTTAGACGTTATAGGTAATAGTTATATTATTAAATTAGGTTTAGGTTTTATAATATAAAATGGCAAGAACTTAAAAAAAATATAGTTTCTTAAAGAAAAAAAAAACAACACCTCAAAGAATGTGCCAAAAATGCAGGAGGTGAAAAAGGCAAGGTAAATAAAATAAAATCATCATTACCTATCTATGCAACTAGTATGTAGTTATGTAATTTGTTAATTTTAGTGAAATTGTTGTTCTATAACATATTTTTGTAGTTGTAAACAATAACCATTCGTAGGAGAGTTGTAACTATAGGTAGATCTCGCCAAACTTTATGGTGGCTTTGGATATTGCTCGAGTCGCTGCATAAACACCATTTTAGGCAGGGAGGTAACAGCGGGTGATGGTGGGCCACATAGGTACCTACAACAAGGTTGTACGCGTATAGGTACTCGGAAGTTAGATGCGATGCGACCAGCCACTATTAAATTTGGCGAAAACTTTTGGTATATCTACACTAATATTATAAAGAGGAAAACTTTGTATTTTTGTTTGTTTGTATAATGGAGAAACTCAAAACTACTGGACGGATTCTAAAAAATATTTTACCATTACAAAACTACATTACCTATCCACGAGTAACATAGGCTATATTTTATCTAGGTAAGTAATATGAGTGTTATTAGATATTATTGTAAATATTAGCACAAATCACTAAATAGCTACTACTACTACGTAAACATAAACACTTTAAGAACAAAAAATCTATGGAGACTTTCTTGTGTGTTATTTTTCTTGTATTGCCTTTTAGGAGAAGTTTACAAAATGAACGGATTCTGCCAGAAAAAACAATATGTGCTTTAGATGCCGTTCCAGCAACGAATTTTTAACATTACATTATTATTTATATTTCAGTTTTAATAAATATGTTTAAAAATAGAATTACTTAGCTTCATTACTTCTTTGATACTTTACACCTCACTACGTACATTTTAAAACCATAAGATCCGATTCCTTAACCGCTGAATTTTTACTAACTGTATCACGCGATTGTACCCGCATTGTATCAAATATAACCTGTATTCACCTCTAGTGAAAGAATCTTTCAAATTGGTCAAGCAGATTCAGAGCCATTACAATCCACACAAACTAACTATCAAATCTTTCCTCTTTATAATATTAGTATAGATTATTTTACACTAGTCAAACCCTTTCATTTGATACCCATATTGACGGTTTTGTAAAAAAATATGCTATTCTTGGGCCGATATTCACCAAATAAAGCTAGGAACACTTCCGATTAATTTCCATTTCAAACAAAAAAAAACTAAACAACTATCGACTCAGCCGTTCAGGATATACACAAACACACACACACATACATACATACAACCATGCACGTCCAACTTATCATATTAAGTTTTCATTACAAGTTTAAAAATTAAATGTAAGTTGCGGCTCCTTATCTTCCCTGTTCGGTTCTTTTGACCCCGCGCTGACCTCGATGTGTGCGATTGGCGCGAAGTTCAAATTTGACACATTGAGTGACGAGTATAGCTTGCGCGACGCGCGGGGCGCGCGGGGCGTAGTGGGCGGAGCTATCTAAAATGAAAATATTCGCGGTAGCGTCTTAATGACGAGATCTTTCTACATTGTTCTAGACAATCTAGACGAATCTAATTCAAAGTAATGAAAATAAAGCGCTGTTATATAATCAATAAGATTGAGTGCACGTACTACGGCGGCGTCGAGACTAATAAAGTCTAAAATATAACTAAATTGTAGAGTAAATCTGAACGTTGCTACGGTCGAGGGAAATACACGTACGATTTATCAAAATCAGATAAGATAGAGTACAGTTTGTCATGTTTTTTTTACTTAGCAATTTATCCATGAAAAGCTATGCAGAGAAGAAGTTTTTGATTATAAAAATACGTGTAATAAACAATTCACGGTAACAAGTTTGATTTATCTATATTTCTGCTTGTTTGCTACAAATTTTTGCTGATACCTAGCTGTTGTATATTTATTGTGTAAATCTAAACAAATAAATCTACCCATATATTACGTACATTAAAAACAAGCACAGGTAACATCGTTATTTCTGCGCATTAAGCTGAATTTGCTTAGGATTAGCCATGCAGGATTATGACGGTAATAACTGCGTTAAAGGGTAATCGCTCTTACAGAATTATATATAGAGTCTCTATTATGGACCAGTACTTTATCGATTTAAACTTCCATGGATTACATATGGTAATGTTAAAAGACAAACTAACAGTGTATCAACATCGTAAATCCCTTTAACAACACGGGTATATAGTCGATTGAACTGAGTGCTCGCGGAATCTCGCTTCATGCACAATTTATTGGAGCATTAATTGCAGTTAAATATATTGAGTAACATTTCACAATATTAGCATCAAGCAATCCTTAACAAAGCGTTATTATAATTCGGTGTAATATCAGTGTTGCGCAGTCATTTAACATCCGCTAAACTGCAATGGCCGTGGAAGTCTGACTTGATCTTGAGTTCTGAGAAAATCGAAGCAAATCTGCTGATGAATCAGAAGTTTTTGCATCTTGAGAATCTCGAAAAAAATACTAGGTAGTATAGGATTAAGACACGGCATAAACTAATAACAAACGTCGAAATATACTTTTTAAATGAAATGAACTTCGTGCTAAAATCAGTACCTAGTTGCAAACAATTCTAACTTTATATTTGTTTAACAGGGAAATAATAGCAGTCTAGACGTTTATATCCAACATGATTGTCCCGTTTAATTGCATAACTCAAGACCTATTCTTTGCATAATTGCATTCATAATTCAAATTACGTTAAACGTGACTGCGATGGCTTCTTTCCCTCGGGAAATAATTCAACGTGCTTTCATTGTTCTCAACAACTATCCAGGTCTTTTTGTCTTCATATAATATGTATACTTTCCTGTTGGTTTCATTATATGTATACAAGGAAAATGAAACATTAGCCTTTTGTAAAACTATGTACTTTGTAAGACCGTCGTCGTGCATCTATTATCATTATTCATTAATCATGTTGTTTATCAGCCTTATTGCCCGTTCACTTGGTTACGTATTAATCGTGTCACTTTGTTTACCCGTGTTATTGGTACAAAGATATCCATAACAAGTTTACGACTGAACACTGAAACAGGTGATTAATTATGCAAAAGTCAACCGACAAAATTTCTCATTTGGGAAATGTGATTAGTTCAAACGAAAATAAAAACCGTGTAAAAAGTAGCTGAAAATAAATCGTTGGCTTCACTGATTTATGGATACTTGTTTGTTTTCCTTATTAAATTTTAACACTTTCTACTAGTGAGGAACCAGTCTATCACTATCGTACTGTTTGTTTTCTTATAACTAATACTTATAGATGTTACAGCCAAAGTAATTAATCTAGATATTATACATAATGACTAGTCATTATGAATAATATCTACTCAATTTAGATAAAGTGATAATTCACACAAAATTAATCACATTAACTAGCTATTATACATAATATCTTCAAAGAATTAGATAAAGTGATAAATAAGTAGATATTCGTTTAAGAATGAATTTGTATTTAAATTTTCCTTAAGCATACATATCAGAAAGATTATTTTAACAATTAAAATAACATAAGATAATATTTTCACCTCAATAAACATAGACATTATAAAAAAAAAAAACCTAACCTCACCTAATTTAGGTTAGGTTAGGTTTTTTTTTAGGCAGGAGTGTGGATATCAAATGAACATTATACCTTTTGATCATTAGCGCAAATGTTGATATAGCAAATAAATATTCGACGAACTGAAAATTATGTCAAACGACATTATACAAAGTGATGATTTTCTTAAACGTTGTTCGATTGAGTAATATTATATCAAACGTTGTTCGATCAAACATGGGTGAACCTAAGATAAAGACCGTATTATTACTTTGGCTAACTTTGACACGATATTATGAATAATAACTAGATAATGTGATTAATTTATTACACTGTCTAGTGAATTTAGCTATTATCCATAATGACTAGTCATTATGGATAATAGCTTATTAATCACTATGACTGTAACATAGATATTATTTTCAGTCTCAATTTTTATTGTATATTTTTTGACTAACCAATCGCAATTGGTTTTTGAATTATGAAAACGAGTAGCTAGCTAAATATCACACCAGACAGTATCTAAATATTGAACCGATATACCTACTCGTCTAGTGTGGTGTTTTCGTAGACTCTACTATCGCTAACAAGCTTGTTATTGTTGAAAACGTAACGCTATTACTCCGTTTCGCTCGCTCACTTGGCACCAACGATCCGTCATGCTGCTATCTACAATTTTGCATGCCGCAAGATGGAAGCCGCAGTCGACACCGTGATTTATAAAACGACCAAAGCACCATGTGATGCATGCTTGTATGCTTTATGAAGTTATTGCAATTCATATTAATTGTAGTAAACACAGTTTTGTAATATATTTGCGCTTTATGTTGGAACGTTGTAGACAGCAATAAAACCTTCCTTCCATCCAATGTTCTGAATGTTTAATACTATCCGTAATGCCACACAATAACACTTTTGCTTTTGTACTTAACTCGCAAACTTTTGACACTTATCTACAAGAAGAGCCTGAAATTGACAACTCACGCTGATTACCCCTATTGAAGCTCCTGGCTTAATGTGGGGGTGGTTGACGTCATTCAAGACGTAGTCCATTAGGATTTTGTACGCAGCTCCATTGTGGTGACGTCAGCCGTATAAAATTGTTCATCCTACTATAAAATGGCTTTGTTGGGGGTAATTGCATAAGTAAATAAAATTTATTACATTCAAACAATTGTTTACAATGTTCCATTACCATTGTTTTATTACCTTTGGGCTTAATAAACAAACTGTTATGTATTTTGTTTACACAATAATCCTTTCCGTTTTTATTCTTGTCTGTGATTGCGATACTTGAGGTACGAATACCTAGCTTAACATTGAAAGGTCGCCGGGTAGCGTTTGTATAGCGGGCATTGTTTGAATCGAAGTTGCATTCCATTGCTCCTACGATTGCACCAAATGGGTGCAGGCACGGTCACCGTTCGCTTTCACAGCAGTTTGCATTTTGCTGCCAAGAACTACCTAACTTCTCTTTTTAACTTTCGATAGGCTTCACCTTCGCGTTTTATGCAACAATTTTTATTGAGTTTTATGTTTTTTTTTGCTAAACGAGGATATTTTGCTAAAAAAGATATACCTACATATAGAATTGAAATTGCGGAAGCGACTTAACGAATAATAATGAGTGTTAGTATAGTTTCTTTTGTATAGTCTTATGACTATACAAAAGAAACTATACTAATCCTATAATAAGTAAATAATGATATGGTAAACGTTTTCATAGACTGTTATTGAGATGTTGAATATAAGACGCCATCGGGTACGAATCAAGAATCTTTCCTTGTCTCAACTTTTCTTTAGTAGCTGTCACATGCGTGATCTGAATTCAAACTTAGTAAGAGTGTCCGTTCAAATTTTCTCTTTATACGTTTTGTGCCAAGTGACAATGCCTGGGAGCCAAACAGTTCTCACCGGTTTCGTGAAATACTATTGCAACTGTACCTACCGATTGTAAACGTTGACTAAATATACGTATTTCTTTTCTAGGTATCGAATATCTGTACGAAAATGGCCTACTGCAAAGAACACCTGAAGACGTAGCACAATTTCTTCATAAAGGTGAAGGTTTAAGTAAGACGGCAATAGGAGACTACCTCGGCGAGAGATCAGAGTTCAATGAAGCGGTACTGAAAGCCTTCGTCGAACTACACGACTTCACGGATTTAATACTAGTCCAAGCCTTAAGGTGAGACACGCATCAATATACGCTAAAGTATTCTAAATATATCAAGCAGATACGAGGCTTCTCGATCACTCCAGCGTTTAATTCAAGTTGGTTTTACCGCGAGGTAAATGCCCTTTACCTGGAGCTAAGCGAAGCCCTTGCTTGGAAATCGGATCAATTTGCACGAATCAGTTTTGAATGAATATTATTACCAAGCATTGTCCTCGTTTCGTCTTAAGATTATCTAATGCATATAAATAAGATATCGGTTTTCCAAAACATTCGTTTCGTGTGTTTAAACCGTTATAGCTGTATGACGTGCGAAGTTACTCTTAAGACAAAATCTAGAACAGGAAGGTAAACGTTTTCTTTTTGCCGCAGTTTATGTACAGAATCAGCAACTAGGCGAATTTAGATTTCTATATTGATTTGACGATTCTAGAACTACAACAAACCGTTCAGGCATATATAGATTGGTCTTCTCTTGGCATTCGAAAATGTTTCACTTGGCAAGCTTCTGTAGAGTTTGCACTAAGGTCGTTGTACTGGTCTTTACGGGCTTGCAGAAAAGACAACTGTTTCCTATTACCTACATAGAAAGTGTTCGTTCGACACTTGGTAATGAATGAGTTGTACTTACGGTTAATGGAATATCGCACTAAAAGGTTTGTGTTATCTCTTACAGACAATTCTTGTGGAGTTTCCGTCTACCGGGTGAGGCACAGAAAATCGATCGTATGATGGAGTGTTTTGCACAACGATATTGCCAACTGAACCCGGACATCTTCACGAACGCCGACACATGCTACGTACTAAGTTTCGCGATAATAATGTTGAACACATCCCTCCACAATCCCAGTGTAAAGGACAAGCCCTTACCAGAACAGTTCGTGGCTATGAACAGAGGGATCAACAACGGCGGCGATCTACCGCAGGAGTTACTCTTAGTAAGTTTCATCATAATATTTATGAAACTCTGCCTCTTGTCTCTTTATGCTTTGTGCCTCACAGTTCACAAAACAGCAGCAATTCGAGTTTACAAACACTTGAGGATAATCTGTAATTGTGTGCGATGGGAACGGCGGTTCTCTTGTCGTTGACAACAAAACATTTAGTGCAACCATATTCAAAAGTTGGTTTGCAAATGTGTCTCGAGACAAATGAAGGTCATCTATTCTCTAAAAACTGATTAGACACTGCGTCTCTTAGTGAATTCCCAGCCCACGTCACTTTCGACGTCATTATTGCGTCACCACGGCGCCGAAGAATTAGAGCATCCGTGATAGGTATAGGCAAAATTTAGGTCGCCTCAGCGCGCTACAGTTAAAATGGTCGAGTAGCATGCGAGGTCAATGCTATACAGTTTATTTTCAGGTAGCTTAGGTTCTGTTCGTATTTTTATTTTCCGTGAACATAACTAGAACATTAATAATAAAAAATATGAGTGACGTATGTTAAAAAGATAAAAAGTAACTGCTGCTTTTTAAATATCACGGTATAAGTTGTGGTTGCACGTCACAGAATAATTACCATAAGCATGCCAGTTGTAATACCTCAACCATTTATGGAATACAAGTTCTTTTGTACTTTAAAAATGTGCTTACCTAGGCAGCTACTTACTTTTCGATACCTGAAATTCTATGACTTAATGTATACCTACTTCTTTTTATTCTATTAAGTAGATTCATTTAGGTTTTTACGTCGAAACAATTAAAAGAATAATGCATTTGTTAGGTACCGATATATTTAACGATTAAATACGGCAGGAAACGCAATTTCCTGGTTGTCATATAAAAAACAATCGCCAACTCACAATAAGCGTGCAAAAGTCACATAGTATTAATTTCCTTTTAATTTGATACAGTTACAGTAAGTGTAGTATAAATAATTCAATGGACAGATAAGCTTGTTTACTTGTTTGTGTCGATGCCAACTTCGTAAGACTAACTACATCGGGTCTCGGGTGCTTACTGACATTGCTCTAACGCGTTCCGCATTACATTGTAAATACAGTCTACTGGGAAATACTTATCCAAGTACAAAAACATGAAAGACTAGGTATAGCTAATGCAATTTAAATGATAGTAATAAGTGACGTCATTTACTAATGTTCAAAAGGAGTTCTCTATCATACTTTGTGGAAGAGTCATCCAGTGTTACCAACATTAAAAAAAAGTACTTGTAATTACATATTAGTTATTAAGTTCAATTTGTGTAGTATGGTTGACTTTATCGGTACCTACAAGAAATTATTAATTGTGTATATTACTGGCCTCGATCGCTATCGGTACATTCGCTTGTTGTGTGATTGATTGCAGGTACATAGTTTCATTTCATTATTGCAAATCATTTTTAATCTGTTTAATATTTCTATTGAATTTATTACACTACATATTATGTGTAGAAAACTTCTATGAATGAGAACAATGGTGTTTGGTATAATGTGATACACATTTATTTTAGTTCATTATGAAAACAAACATTTACCTCAACTAACTACTGAACTATTATAATTTTTGTCGCATTATGTTTGTGTTCCCTTATATTTATACGCCAAAGTTCACGGACGCTTTAATTATTCTTGCTGCAGATTGTTATAAAATATATCTTATTATAAATCATAAAAAAAAAATAGAAAACAACTTGTAATGGTAATAACTATATTGACGTAAATAATATTGTAAACAATCTGAAATCATTAGCGTTGTTATCTGTGAAGTAACTGCGTGATAAATATCAGTAGGTATCTTAATGTCACAGTTGAATGTGAGTATTTGTGTAAACTGGTGGTTTCATCCATCAACGGGCGGTAAAAGTATTTTAAACGTGCTCCCACTAAATGGGAATTCTAATCTTGTTTATTTTCGTGTCTATTACCTATCTACTAAAGTAACGAAGTAACGAACTAATTTTGTTCACACTCTGTTAATGTGCTTGCTTGCGGGAAGTTTACGTGGATTTTATTAAGTGTTTTTATTTGTTGTTTCCAGTCGTTGTACGAGTCGATAAAAACGGAGCCGTTTAAGATACCGGAGGACGACGGCAACGATCTCATGCATACCTTCTTCAACCCAGACAAAGAGGGATGGCTGTGGAAACAGGGTGGAAGGTGAATATACGAATTTTAACTAGCTTACAATTATATTTATCGAATAGTTATTTAAGTGTTCCAATGACTTAATTTAAAACGGACTTAATAAACTGACTGTTAAATGAAATAATTTAAGACCATGTTCATGTACACCATGTACATTAATTCCGCTATAACATTTTTAAAAATAATTCATATTTCTAATATGTTTTTAATTACTCTTCATTCGCTATGCTTTTAACATGCCATGATTTCTAATTTTTAATTATATTTTAATTAGTTCGCATTCGTGTCGGCAATTCCTTAGCTGTGATCTTTTGACTCTACGCTTACCTACTGACTACCACTGACCTCTAATGACTCACTTAGGTATTTTAACAAAAGGAAAGCTACTTTTGCAATACGTCCACATGTTACACTTTCTTTTTAAAGAAATTTCATTCAATCATTATTTTAGAGTTTATTTTTCTTTACCGCAACAATAAGAAGTCGCATAAAACATGATCAGCGTGTAATAAAAATATGATGTTACCTGTTTTGGGATTGGTCATTGACTTTAAACTGGGCAGTGGGAAAATCCATTACACTCACTCACAAATACCGACATCTCTTATCAAAATAACTCGTTGTCTGTATATCGTGTAGCATGTCGTGGTACGAATTAATATTGTTGTGAGTTTAACGTGAGATGCTAATATGTTTTATAATTATCACGTGTCCATTACCTGCCATTAGACATGCAGCCAACCTAGTCCATAAGTCGTGACCGTAGATGAGTATTAAATTGGATAAGTGTGCTATGCTTGTTGCCTTAATATGTCCGTAATATTAAGTGTGGGTCCATTAAGAGTAGAGACGAAACTAGCTGTATGTATACAAATATAGATCGATCTTTTTCTGTAAAGGCTTGATAGGTATAAGGGGCTACGCAAGTCTCCAGGACCATGATTTTAGTCCTTAACAAATTCAAGTATGAGTATAAGGTGGTCGGGCATCAAAGAGTTTAATTGCCTCGTGAAGGGTTTAATTTAAACAATCAATGTTGTAACTGTAGTTACATTGTCCGGTGTTAATGCACGTGTAACTCAGTATAAACGGACAACATATGGTGTATCGTAAACATTTGCTCTGCTTGGCGATAAATTGGTCCTTCCAACGACCTCTTTTCCAAGTCAATTTCTGATCTGATGCTGATTGAAGATTTTAGAGTCCGATACGAGTATTATCCAGTGATTACGTAGGATAATAATAATTGACATCCGGTACCAACTCGACCCGTTCACCTCCGTCGCTAACTTTTTGTTCAATTACGTATTTTGTAGACTCTCGACACTTCGGTCTCATATACTCCTTAGTGACGAAGATATAAGGAAAACAAAACGGTTTACGTATTTAATGATTGTGCCTATACGTCTAGCATAACAGAGTAACTTTAAAACCTCTTAAAAACACGTTTAGGCTGTATTTCGTAATTCAATGTCACTACCGCCGCGATCCATTCATGTAGTTTTTGACAATACGCGGTATTTTTCCCATTTTTTTTACCAACCAAACGGCTATCGTAAACAACTATTATGAGCTGACATCACCTCTGATTTCATACCTTTGTACCTCATACTGTGACACAACGTTAAACTCGCGTTCTTACGCCATCAAAGGTTATTTTTGTCTTATATCTTCAATCTTGAGACAATTTCCAGGTACACAAAAAGCTTGAGAAATCAATTCATTTAACAATAGCGCTCAATCTATAGAAATTTGAGAAAAACTTAATAAGTTTTATCCTAATTCAAGTGTGTCCAATGAAATTCAAACCTGTTTTATTTTTTTTGTGCTGCCATAAAATTCGAAGACATTATAATACAAATATTACGTATATTAGTTTCTGTGTTACGACCTTTTAAAGAAGAATATATATTATCGTTCAAACAAGAGAGCGCTATGCATTACACGTAGCGGTCTCTCTTTCACAATAGCTATCCCGTTTTCAAAGCTTAACGAGATCCCTTGATACTTTATACTAAATACTGAAACAAATCATATTCATTAAAAAGATAAAACGTTCAATATTCCTAAAAATATACAGGTACAATTTCATTTACATTTAAGCAGTACATTAAAACTTAAGTTTATCGTTTACAGATACAAGTCGTGGAAGAGACGGTGGTTTATACTCAACGACAACTGCCTGTACTACTTCGAATATACGACGGATAAAGAACCTAGAGGCATCATTCCATTAGAGAATATTTCTGTAAGTATTAACAAGATACTACGCTATTTGAAATGGTTTTTGTTTTGCGGAAAGAACGTTATTTGAGTTAAGAATTAACGTGAACATGAGAAATCTATTTATAGTTCTTGCAAATTTTGAACAGAATCCATTCTATGGATACTTTTAGTCTCTATACAGACAACAGTAGCGCATTGAACATATTTTTTTTCAAAATAGATGCTACGATGTACTATTACGTGCAATGTTCCTTATTTTGCATGATATATTTTTTAAATGTAAGTAACATCAATAATAATGTTTCCACTCCTATAGCTTTGTTTCGTTATATAGTTTATTTGTCTTCAGACGATGCATTATGCATTTTTTATAGACATCAATAAATAATACTCAGCTTCAATAACTTTAAATTGATCGAGAAACAAGCGTTGGTATGCAAGATTATACTTTATAATTCCTAGAATATATCATTAGGTATAGAGAGCAAGAACAAAAGATAAATCTTAAGCAATAAGAATGTAGGTTCTACTGGGACAGGATAAACAGGTTGCCAGCCTATATAGGGCTCGCACTACCAGTTATTAAGAAAAACAAACTAACGATGCTAATGTACTGAAATATGTCGCAGACGCGAGTCTACTTTTTTATTTGATTGCATTAAGGCGAATAAGAAGTCTACTCTTGTATGTGTTTGTACACAAGCTGCTTTTTGTAGTTAAGTGATGCATCAATTTTAGTAAATGTATTAGTTGAAGCTTTATTATCGATACCTAACTAGTTTTGAACTTGACCGAGGTCCTTAATCATGAGCTCGTGCAAATGAGATCAGTTATGTCATAGTTATTGCAGTCTCCCTTCAGACTACAACACAGCGTCCTGTGGGCTGCTTAATGCAATAGCGAAAATAGACCCTCAGCGTAGAGATCAATGCTTTTTCATCAGTCGTGTCTCTTCTACTTTTCCAGTATAATCAAATCAATTGGTTTTTATTTCGAGTAGGCCTTCTCAGGCACTTTCAAAACGTTACTGACTGGTTGCGCGGTCTTCAAAATGTCTTATGTAGATGTACCGGCAAGAAACTCCTAAGTTAACGTTTTAAATATAGAAAAATACATTTACGATATTGTATATATGTATTTATAATACAATAAGTATGCAACATACAAGTATAGTTACGTATAATAATGTCACCTAACCATTATCTAAGCCCTTCAGAATTTAAGTGCATAATTTCAAGTGTATATTATACTATAACGTATTAACTATGTTTTGCAGGTGAGGCCGGCGAGTGATAGGCAACGGCCTCATTGTTTGGAGTTGTACGCGAGCGGCGGTGCTGATCTCATTAAGGCCTGCAAGACTGACTCCGAGGGGAAAGTCGTCGAAGGGAAACATACTGTGTATAGGTAAGATATTGTTACTTATCTATACTTACATTATAGAGAGATAATGATTGTGACGTTAGTAAATAAGGGAGTAATCTTAAGATCTACTTAACCGGATTCGGAAATCTTTTAGCAATGAAAAGCCACGTTATTTGTAAGTGTCATTTTCTTTATAGTAACCTGAAAAGTACATTCAATGAAGTAGGTAAGCACAGGTAACCAAACTAGGTTACCTGTGTATTATGCAACTGAATATAATATTCATGTTTGGGTTAAAATTTGTGATAAGAAAACAAGTGTATTGCTTGTACATAATAATTATTCTAAGTTCTACATATTAAATAAATAAGTAAATAAGGATTTGCAATTGGTATGATTTTACCTGCTTTTTTGGTTGGTTTTTATAAAACAATAATATCTAGTTATAATAAATATAATTGTTGCTTAGTTTCGTGATTTGCCTGTAACAAAATAGTTATGTTTACAACATGGAATATAAATATCACGCATTTTTTGGATGTAAATGGTAACGTAACTTATTAACTTGCATCTTATAAAGACAATATTTATAAAACATAGTAAATACTTTAGCGGGATAAGGCTGATGAGTCGGTGGCGGAATGACACTGATTTCTTATTAAGATATTGGTGTCAATCAGGGAGAATTTTGACCATTGGGTTACAAATCGGAGCAATGGGCGTTGGGAACCGGTCCATAGTATTTTTACTTTCAAAAAGGGCTACTTAGTAGTCTATTTTGTAATTTGAATAAACCAATTTTTTTTTTATTTGGTTATACTTACATATAAAAAAAATACATATTAATAAATACGTTCGTGTGTTGCAGAATGTCGGCAGCTACAGTGGAGGAGCGCGACGAGTGGATCGAGTGCTTGCGGCGCTCCATCAGCCACAACCCCTTCTACGACATGCTGGCGCAGCGCAAGAAGAAGGCGCAGCACAACGCGCACTCCGCGCACTAGCGCCCACCGCTATACCCGGGGGGACGGGATGTGCGAGTGCTACGGCAAACAACATACAATCAAACAGAACACACAATAAACAACAATAAGTGCAATTCAACGACGAACCACCTCACTAAAACGAGCCTTAATTTTAATACGTGGTTTACAATCTATGAATCTACTCAAGAAGTAAACGTAGATGTTTTATGGGTGTAGCCCAATAAAATCAGTCGGGTTTCTTTAACTCTTAATATTGTCATTAATCATAATTTATTGTAGAAAATAGTAGGGTTTTATAAATACAGAGTACCTTAAGAGTTAAAGAACGTGCAAAACGAGTGATATGTAAAGAGTTTGATATACGAGTGTATATGAGCAACACTGATGGCGAAACAAGTTTATTTATCGTGTTATTTTGTGTCAAAGTGAGCTTAACCCCGACGTAACGTCCGTAAATAGTCAACTTACGACTTGACAATAGCCATTAGTCATAACTCCAATGAATATGTGATATTAAGCCATGATAGCGACGTACGGAATGTATTGTGTTGTACATATCAGAACACAATAATTTAATTACGCATCATTTCATGGCTGTCGGTCCATGTATATAAACGAAGGAAAGACTGAAAATTGTGCTTTTTGAACAACGCCTATCGAAAATGGAACTTGTAGTTGCGTGCGTAAATTAACTGCTCATTATCATTGTACAGTCCTAAATAGTATATTTTTATGAAGAAGTCCGTATCTCACCTGTGCACCTATGTTAGTTGTCCGCACATCGATGCAGAATACAATGAAACTGTTTAATTAATAAGGACGTGACTAAAATGTAGTTCGCTGTCTTATACAACAAATACAATGCGACCGCCTTGAGTTCCTGTCGCGAGTGGCTGTAATTGTTACGAAGAACGAGTACTGCCAAATTATAATAATTTGCTTAAACAATACCCTATGTGATTACTTCAAACATTTTTTGAATGTTAGGAATGTTAATTTATATCAAGGTCACTTCTCAGCGTTGACAATAATATTTATTTATCTGTTCAGTCCACATGCTGAACGTTTAGCCTAAAACGTGGCGGAATTGTATTCAATGAAAAGTATTACTTTATTATTATATTGTAACATACGTGAATAATGTAATACGTGTATAAATAGAACCGTTAGCCTAACTTAATGTATCATAGCCATAGGTGTTACTTCCTATGTGAATGTAAATATGGCTTGGTTATAAGGAGGGCTCGACAACCAAATGTTATAATAAACAGATCTTTTTCTTTCAAACCTGTCTTTACGTAGTTAAAAAGTTTTATTTATGTTTGTAGTCAATGAAAAAACATAGGTATCTTTTCTAACGATTCTGATTCCAAGTCATTTACCGCCAACAGAGATTATGAAGGTAACCCAACCCTGTTAAGTTGGTCTAGCTTCAATCTATCCTTAAAACTAGTATTTCGGAAGTGTGATGTGGCTGCTAGTATAATATTGTTTTATCGGAAAACAAAATTTAGTTTACATTCCTTTCCTTAAATCTAAACTTTTCAAAACGTTTTCATATGTTAGTTTTTATTTACATTTCATATTAAATTCACTATTTTCAATTAATTTAGTCTTCTTTGTAAATATACTGTTCGTTTCGAATAATGTATCTCTTGGTTGCTATATTTTAATAACTGTTTTAATTGTACATTTCTTGATTTCGATACAGTACTAGAAAATAATATTCGTTCAAATTGAATTGAATTTTATAATGATTATTTGAATAGATCTCTAATCATCTATTTGTTGGTTTCATATTATTTTAAAGTAATAAAACAGTCATACTTATGACACATTCTGAAAAGAGGTCAGTTACATAAATTCATAATTATTATTAATTATGAATAATAACGTATTTACTACTAAAATGCGTTATGGTTTATTAAATAAATAACAAGCTATGCGTAATAAGTATGATTGTTTTATTTGAATTCATTATTTATGTATAAAAATTATTCATTTTGGATAAATAATTTTTATTTTAATTATTAGTATAATTGAATTATAATTAATAGAACACGATTATGTAGTAATTATATAAGAGGAGGTAAATATTCTGTTTTGTAATTATTGTTTATGGAATGGTGCCTAAAATGATCTGCAACTAGTTAAGCTTGCTAGTGTTAGTGTCTACTTATAGTGCGCTGTAAATTCGCTTTAGAAACGTTAATTTATCAATGTAATGTTTTATATGACAGCGGATATGTGCATAATAATGGTGTTGTAAATAATTTTGTAAGAAAATGGATATACATAAAATATGTTTATTTACTACTTGGCTTTTATTTTATAACCTTCATCAAGCGTCATTGTTACTAAAGATGTTTCCAATCAATTTTATTTTTATCTTAGGATTAGTAGATTCTTGAGGATGAGTGTCGCTTTAATGACCTTGACTCCGGATAAGGAAATGTCGTAACGAAACGACATTACAACAACGACGTGAAATAGTCGTGTTAATTGCAACCCGTACACGATAGTCGACATAATTAAACGACAGTAGCAGTCGCAGCTTGCAAACGATTACGATAAATGTTTATCGTTCTTCCACGCGAATTGCGATATCCAAAGAACCAGTTACATGTACAAATTTTCCTGAACACTTGTTTAATTCGCCCGACCGTGACGCGTCCGCCTTCCTTTTCCGTTGGTGAAACGTTTGTTGCGCAAAGTTGTGCTGAAATTATAATATTATGCGCCTACTGACGCTATCGAGAATCAATATCGTAGTTTACACGTACTCTTCAATGATGAACGTAATGTTATAGGCAAATGAAGGTAGGTTATGAAATACTTTTGCATGTTATGGCGTTGCATTGTTTAACGTCATTCTCTTTAATTAGTTGTATGTTAAGTAATTGTTTACAAGCATGTCCGATGTGGGATGTGCTAAAAGAGAAAGGTAATTTGTTGCTGATAACAATAAGAAGCTCATCATTGCATTTTTTATCTATTAACTTCAACAAAGATAAGTTTTACGTAGGTATTTAAAAATTGTAATCGATGCATCATCGCATTCATCACATCACGTAATCGATCATCGCCATGCGATCTTCGCCCATCTATTACCATTCTTGCGGCTGGCGTGACCAGCTCAATCCTATTCTAGCTTGGCAGCCTTTATGCCAACGACGGTGACTCCTGTTTTGGAACGCAGCGTGGTGGTACACGAATCCTGAAATTCGGTAGTGTAACTTAATTCCAAGAATGCTGCTGCGTTCCATAGTTCTTTGGTAAACTCCAAAACGGAACTTCTGGGAATCGGAAAGCGACCAGGTATTGTTACTTTCAAACATTATGGAAATGTAAGTATATTACGTAAATGCCAAAAGTAACGTAGATGTATAAATGCTTGTAAAGATGACTTTACATTTATGTGCTGCGCAGGGTGAGGAATCACGAACATAATCATTTCAATTTCTAGCAGATAAAATTATCTTGTCATCAGTTAATCATGTTAATAAAGCGAGACTCGCTTTGTCAAACAAGCTAGTCGGAGTCAATAGTGCGTTTTGAATCACCCACGTAACAATTGCGTTGTGATTCGTATGTCAATGAACTAATATTATGATATAGAGGATATTTAGGCTAGTCACGTTCGTTGACGGTACCTATTCGAACATTAATGAGGACGATTATGAATGTGATGAAACCTGTTTTATTGATAACAGGTGCAGTGAGTACCATAAGCGGACTATTCGTGATATATATTTACTTTGAATTGTTTTTACTTAGTTTTTCCTAATGTGAATCGTTTACTAAGTACTCCGCCTGTTGACATTAAGCGAAATTAATAAAAAAAAACAGAATCGAGGTTTTAAGAAAGACAAGCAGGATGTACCTAGGTACCTAGACCATTAATTTAGGATATAATATAGCTACAAATTTTACAAGACTATAATCTTACTTATCCTTTATGAAGCAGGCAAAATTATGTAAATTTAACCATATTCTAAGTCTAAGTGTAGGCCATAAATTTTCACGATTTTCTCTGCATAATTTCTACATTGGGATCTTGCTTACATAAAGGCTTATGCATTCGTAATGTAATTAAAACACCGTAACAAATAAATATAAAAAGCAAATAAATAATGGGTACAAAATAAAGTAATGAAATCATATTTTTTTTCGATCGAAATACATAATTAATACACTGTCATATCTAAATTATCTACTTAACAACATTACAGCTCAATCGGTCGTTAAAGTTGAATAAACTTTTTATTAGCATAATTTTATTTAATTTACATTAAGAAATATTGTATAGGGGGCGTTTTGCTCATTCCCGCCGCAATGTAGACTATTTTATTACTCAGTCAACATAATTAAAGATTATTTATGCTCAATGTTAGTAAAATGATGCGCGAGTGTCGAGACTTTATGACTCGCGTTTCAGAACAATAGAGTTATTAACGATATCAGCGACAACTATGGATCAATGCACGGTTGATCTTGGTGTTTTGGTATTTACGAAGAATAATAAGAAAGTGTATACATTCAACGTGTAAGATAATACTGTTAATTTAACAAATACTTCAATTAAAATTAATCAAATTAATCCTTTTGTTTCCGTTCCAAATGTGGGTATTGCGAGATTATATTTAATTTGAATTCGTGAATTGTTAGGTTGTTGTTGTAAAAAAGTTAATTTGCTACCGAAAGAGAATTTGTGTAAAAGTATTTTAGACTGAAGGTGTGTAAAACTTTCTTTGTAATCATTTGAAAGAGGGACATTCAAAATAGTGAATAATTATGGCAAAAAGGGAGTAATCCTAGTAGTACATGGCGAATGATGCTACGTCCCAAGTATGTAGCGGAATCATAAATTTTCCTTGATTTAGATGACTAATTACTCACCAGTGACGGGTTTTTCATCTCGGATACAACTCCATTACACACCTACCAAGGTATCATAAACACATACAAAGAACAAATAATACATCTGCTTCCACAATTCAATGTTTCCACAGTAATCCAGGGTCGAAAGGATTCGAACCTAGCAACCTTTAAAAGGCAATTCTTTGCTTCAATTTTACTCTACATGTGTCATATAAGAGGTCTATGTTATCGTGTCACCAGGTCAAGGTTTGGCATAGTAAATATCTGTGTAAGGTATAAATGGCGGGTTGTTAGCACTCTGCCGGTCTCGCAAACCGGTCCAACCTTTTGATTCATCACTAGGCGGTAGGTAGGTAGTGGGTGCATACGTTTTGTAAGAGGTTTCGGAACGTCAAGTTGATGACACCGGTGTTATTCTTGCATAAAAGTTGCGAGAATAATTGCTAGTAATTATAATTTTTTGTTAATTGTTAATTTGTGTCTTACTCTGTAGGCGTAAAAGGTTTAATACTAAACTTATTTTTCAACGAATTAAAATATAATATCTACCTATCTATAATATGTATGTATTTAGAAATACATATATTGGTATGGTTACCAGTTATCTAGTTCTCATAATACAAGTTACTCTCGTAAACTTAATTTGAGACTAGATGGCGCTGTGGAATGAAAAGTAAAAGTAATAAAAAAATAAGTTTCCGAGAGAAAGAACAAATCAGTAAATACAAAACAAGATACAAACCCCGGCCACATAAATAATGAAAATGTAGAGCCGAGTTGAGAGAAACCAGAAAATCCATGATTTACATTCCCTTATTTGTTAAGTAATATTGTTTGGAACAAACGCGATTGCCTTAGAGATTACGCATAATCTTTGCATATTGTTTGTTAGCTGAGTGGAAGATACCTTAAGTGCCATTTCTTAAGTAAATAGTTATTGAGTGCTATTGACATACGTCTACGATTCTATGTCAGTTGAAACGATTACTTAATGAAAAGTTCGACATAAGATATTAGATTCGATGTTAGATATTAGTGCTTCCAATGTGTTATGAACATCGTATTTGAAAAAAGAAAATTGGGTACACGAGAATGACGATTTAGAATTAATGCTTCAGTATTTGATTGTCAATTAATTTCACTATGACACACACATTTCCTTACATACTCTTGAGCAAATTAAGACTGGTAAAATTGTGGAAGCATCGCAGGGCCTTACACAACAGCAATAATATTTCTATCAGATATATGGCTTCTGTGTCAGTTTTAAACCTAAATAGAGTCCATATTCAATAAGGTACATCTGTAGGCCACCCTGACAGCGATATTCAGTTTTGTTTGTTATAAAACAGATGTCTATGTACCGTGAAATGCATTTAACACGCCTATTGCTCATTGTTAGTGTTACCCTATTTTCAATGCAAAGCCTGTCAATAGGAGAGTGAGTCAATAATACCAACTTGTTTTGTTAGAACACTCTCTGCTACTTATTGTTTAGATTCCATTTGTATATTAATTACTTGAATACTGCGTTCTAGCGTGACTGAGGTTTTTGTTTATCTAGCCTCAGCGGTACGGTTCGATGGGTAGCCTAATGTCTTCTCTTTTACCTTACTTTTTTCTACGTTATTAAATCAACTTCATCCTTATATTATCACCACTTCAGGCTATCGCAATCCAACACTGGACGCACACACCTACTTAAAGTATGGACAAAACTCCCGGTTTCATAAATCTAACTTTACTAAACCTCTTTTCAAACATTGCTTGCCATATTTTGAGTTCTTACTATTAATTTACTTTCGTATTACCATCTGACATTCAAATATAACGAAACAGCACATTATAGTTAGCTAAACAACAGCTAGAACCACCATAATAACGTTATATTTCAACACATTTTTTTGTATAGACGGTTTCTAACGTTTTATTGGTAAATTAAACTTTCAGTAGCGTTGCTTGAAGGTCGGAGCTAGCACTAAGAGTACCTATAATACAAGAATCTGTTTATTTTACTTGTGGAGAAATAAAAGGGAAACAAAGAAGTTAGTATAGCAATTACTTTGAACTTAGATTCACACAAAACTAAGTAGTACTTTTCTAATTACTTATTAATACTTCTGTTTAGGTTTGATTTATAGAAGTAGTGTTATAGACGACGTATACCTACTTACAAAGTAGTCAAAACAACTACATAAGTGGCTCTACTTTCCTCAATTAAATCTTAGTAATTAAAAATAAATGAAGGAGGAAAAGTCACGATGTCGTGTGATGCAATATCTATTCAATACAAGTATCTTATATTTTTTAAGCGATTGAATTTGCCACACTTTAATACTTCGCAGATTGGTTAGCGGCGTTGCTAATAGGAGCTATCAATTACAAGACAATGAGAACCATAGGACGTCCGCATCGCACGGGTATTGGGTAGCGAAGGTCACTTGTCATCTAAGTATGGTGCAGCACGAATTATTTTGACACACTTTAATGAAATCATTATTTTACTTCCTTTCCTGTTTTGTTCTGTAATTACTGATCAAGTAGTCACAGCATCGGGGCCATCTGTGTGTCTTTCCGTGCTCAACCCACAAGTGTTAGTTTAGTTTTCTAATAAAAACAAACATATATAAATATAGCTCGTGAGTGCAAACTTGCGGAAACACCCAAACGTAAAAAGTGTAAGCCAATATAATTTCATCGACACATGCTTTTTGTAAATACTATTTGATTATGCTGATAGTTAAGTGAAAGTAATATTGTTACGCTATTACAGCTAAATGATAATCCGATTTTCATAAAAGCATGTTACTAGCGGAGCGGAGTAAACGTAGACCATGGTTTCGATATCGCCAAGAGACATTAGGACTACTTTTGGCTTATAATATCAGAAATAAACGTTGATGAACCTGACAGTCACAACTATGAGCCTATATACGACCTACACCTGGGTACAGGCCTCTCTCTTCCCATATAGGGAAGGTTTGAGCATTGATCACCTTGCTAGCTCACTGCGGATTGGCGATTTCGAAAGTGAAGAGCGAAAGATTCCTCACGATGTTTTCCTTCACCGTTTGTCAGTACTGTCTCAGAATAATTAAGAAAGTACTTAAAACTCTAAAAAGTCACATTGGTATTTGCCTGCACTGGGATCGACCCTGCACCTCGTGCATACAAATCACAACTAACCTGTAATAAAACATTGATTACATTACGTAAGACGTTACTTATCAACTACTACTTATTCTGTAAGTAGTATTAAAATTACCATATTTACCTTACGATCTTAATCTGATTATAAAACCTTGTCAGCATTAGATGAAAGCGATAACGACGTACTATTAATAACTCTAGTTCATTTGTAAAGGTAATGCTGTGGCTTTACGTAAATTACAATATCATTATTGAAGAGAATTGATCACGCGGAAACAAAGTGCTATTATCGACATGTCATCGCTTAAACAGCACGTAGTAAGAAGATGTAATGTCGTATTGTAGATGCAATATATTAGCAATTACTGGCATCATCAATAGTATTAAACAATGTCGCTTCTCGCGACTGTCTGTCCCTACGTATGCTTACATCTTTAAAACTACGCAGTGGATTTCGATGCGTTTTTTTAAAGGGAAATGTTTCAAGAGGAAGGTTTATGTATAATACATCAGCATTGTACCCGTGCGAAGCTGTGGCGGGTTAGTTGCAAATTAAAATTAAGAAGCGACAGTTGAGACGACTAAAACATTGATTTTATGGATTTTCTACATTTTAGCCGTGAAAAACCGTGAACCGAGACAAATTCTTGGTTAATAATTTGTTATTGATTTATGAAGTGTTCGGTAAAATTAATTACGTTTGGTAGTTCGGTAGCTAATTGTTTCGTCTAGACGTTTTGGAATTTGATACACCTCGACGTCTGGCGGCCTACTACCACGTCTTAAAGTAATATTATTGTGGTTATGGAAGCATAACAAAGCATAACAGGCACAACAAGAATAGAGCGGGGCGTCTCTAATCCACAACTGCAATAATTTCATTTTAATAAATACTAACATGATCCATATATTCATGTTCCATTGAGTCGTATTCATAGCTAAAATAAATCTTACAAAGCAAAATGTTAGACGTGACAGGAATGTTACTAAATATTTGCATTATCATTTATACTGTGGAGTTTCCTGGGCTATTTTAAATTCAAATAGAGGAAACTGTGTTATTTTTAATGTATTTATCAAGGAAAGAATTCACCATTAGTGATAGTGTTGTGTTATTTGATGGTGGAGTAGTCTGAATAGAACATTATGATCTGAAAATATAAAGATCAGATACATCAGTCATCGTACGTCATCAATGAAAAGTATCTCACTTATGTAAAGGAGAGGAAACCTGTTCTACGTGTAAATCTGTGAAGTGAGAATTAGCTGTTTATTACCCCTCGTGAGCCCTTATCAGTTCTAAAAAGATCCCATTCGTGATAAGAAACTATTGAATCATTCAACACTTCAACGTAATGATTTAGTAACTTGGTGATGTTCTCAATGTTTTCGCAACTAATAAGGTTACATTTTTTCTGTGTTTATATCATTGATCGGTTGTCATGGTAACGATTTTGAGGTTTTACGCTTCACGGTTAAGATTCCCAATGTTAAATGCGCAGGTTTACGCAGACACGACTGAATAATAACTAGATTATTGTGTTTAATGCTTGACGCGATTTACTTACAATGTCTTTTGATATGCTAGAAATTATGGGTTTTCCGATTTTCATGTTGTCTTCAATTGTCTGATTATACTGTTTTCCTGGTACAAACAAATTTATCGCAGACTTGCGGTGTCTTTGCTCGAAGGGACTAAGTATTACTTTTATTTAAATCATCATCTTCCTGCCCTGATCCCATTTCACTTGGGGTCGGCGCAACACGTCTTCTAGACATGTTGCTTAAAGATTTGGCTATGGTTTTATAGTCGGCCGCCTGCCTGACACTAACCCTCTTTGGGAATGCGTTTGTTGATGGTTTACCCGCCACCATTCGGGTGACCCAAGGTGCTTGGTACGGTGCACTGGGTCTTAAGGTCCATTAGTCACCTTTTACGACACCCAGTGGAGGATATGGGGTGGTGCTATTCTTTATATCCGGACACCACACGGATTACTTTTATTTAAATACAATTAATAATTTGAAGGCTTTTTGTGCAAGCTCTGACTAGCTTGATCCCACAGGCCGTTGCGTCTTGTGATTATTAGAGGCAGCCGTAGGGTCGTCTTGCCCGAGTTTCAAAATTTTCACACACTACATTGTTCTTTACACTATTTTTAATTACTTAAGTATTGACTTCGCATGCGTTTATCTGCGTTAATCGATTTACAGAATGGTTCAGTTTACAGTTGATATAAATAGTTGGCAGAGAGATAACTATTCATTTGAACTTGTGGTCTTTATTGCGATCCGCTAACGAATTGTAGCGACAAACTAATTAAGCCAATTGCGGGCAGGTCACTATGCAATGTTAATTGCTAAAGTTGGTAAAAACGTAGAATGCGGAACGAGATTGCCGGGAAAGGTAGCTGCAGATTTTCATTAGGTTACCTATCTTTTACGATATATGTCATTTCTTTAACAATTAATAGCTGTATATACCTTCATTTAAATACAAGTATTCTACAATTAATAATAACTTTTCTTTTTATCTACTATTGAGTAGAGAATAACCGAACTAATTGCTTTTTTATGTAAAATAATTAGTAGAATCTGTATAAAAATGCAACTTGACCACTTCTTTATTCGTCGAGTATTATCAATATCTTCAAATCTCAGTTTAAAAATCTTCTAAACATCCAGATTATGGTTCTATCTTTACCAATTTGAGCAAGATGTTTCATAATAGTTTCTCGGTCAGTAAATATAATGAAGTAACAATTACATACAATGTAACTCACTTTCGTTCATTGCATAATTATAATGTTGCTATTTTGTTCATATAACAAAGTTTTAGTAAAAAAAAATATTTATAATGTCTTGCTTTTTTATGCTCATAAATTGTAAAAAATAATTTCCTTTTTGTAATTAATATACTCAAGCAATGCTTTGCATAAATGACATGTAATTATTACTAAACGACGTTTTAATTACAGTGCGTTTCTATTGCAAGACTAAGTAGTATTTTTTTAGATGTTTATTTGATAGGACAAGTACTACTTACTTGTACACAGTCGAAGTAAGTAAAAGTTATATGCTTAACTAGTGTAAAGATATTATTTATTTTTTTATAATCACATTGGATGGATTTTCCACAAGACATTGCATTAGAATTTATACTAAACGTTACTTGAAGAGTATTTAAGAATAGTTCACAGCCACACAGCCACACAGCTCATACTTGCGTCATAACTTAAAATGTTTTCAAGTACTTCATATTGATTCTCTTTTATACAATCAACCACGCAAGTCTAGTAAAAACAAATACAAAAGTGAACTTTAAGTGTTACTCATTAAAGGTCTATTAGTCTAAGTGTTGATGTGTGGTTCATTGTACACTGGTGTTGGTATGGCGTGCGGTGACCAAGCGTGTTACAGAACAATTTACATTGCCTTCGTACTCAAGATTCTATATAATAAGAAGGATATCCCTGAAATAGCGGACTAATAGCGGCTTTTACTACTTTTTCTTCGAATTCTACCATTGTTCGAGTTTATTTATATGTGAGTTCTAGACAATTATACATACGGATGCAATTAGGTATATAGAGGTCGGTAAATACAGAGAGGTCTGGGTGTCTTTGTGCATGTGAATTGAATGTCTGTGAAACTGGGAGTTGGTTTTCAAAACAAAACAAAAAAATGTATACCCTACGCATTGCCTTTTTTTTTCATCTGGATATAAATCTAATTTTCAGTCAGCTTAAATTCAAACGCTCTCAGAAACAGTTGTTGGCGGCTTGGTTTTGTCATTAACTCTGGAAGATAAAATAACTTAAATTTGGGTACGTTGATGCTGATTGCTTGATGAAAACCAATAAAAATATCCGAGTAGGTACGTGGTAACAACACGTCGGAAACATGGCCCATGAAGTTTTGACACAGATGCTCTGACTAGGCCTCACCTGTTTTAATTACCATCTTGTTCCTAACAGACCTAAGGCCAATGTGTTACAACTATCATGTGGTCGATCATACGTCATAATTATTCGTGTTAGTCTCATTGACACTTATGTAAAAACTAGCCACAGAGAGACCTTGTATTTAGGAATCCTGTTTAAACATACAATTTTGTTGAATTAATAAACAGGATTCCTATATTGTTTTAATTTATTTTAGTAATTGTTTCTTTTATTTCTTACATAATTTGATTAGGATTGTTGAGGTTGTAAGCTATTATGAATTTTTGTGCTTTATTTTCGAAAAATAGCCTTGGTTATAATTTGTATTATTCAACACATTCACGACGTGTTCGTCATATCTGAGCTAGCGATGAGAGCCTTCGGCAAATAAAAACAATTTCAAATAGATTTAATATCATTCCCCTGCCCTTATCCCAATTATTATTATTTAGGGTCGGCGCAGCATATCTTATCCATGCTGCTGAGGTTTTGGCTGTTTATTTTTATGGCCGGCCGCCTGCCTGACGCCAACCCTCCTTGGGAATGCTGTTGCTGGTGGTTTACTCCCCACCAGGAGGTTGACCCGAGGCGCTAGGTAGTATGCACCGGGTCGTAGCATACCTTAGTCGCCTCTTACAACACCCATTGGTGGATATGGGTCAGCCCTATTGCTGCACGGTAATACTGCTTTATAATATACATATGTAGAATACTAACGGGGTCAAATACCTGGTCGTTTCGGTATAAAGATCTGCGTTTGTCATGCGCTATAAAAAGTCAAGTAAAAGTAGAGTCGCTCGGACGGTCAGCGCAAACATTGTTATTATTTCATAGTCTACCGTCTGTCAAACTGTCCATCGCTAGTGTTTTACAAATAAAAGTGAACCTTGTTTTAGTTTAATGTCACCGACTTGTACACGTAGTGGATAAGGTAGACGTATTCATTTAGTTACAATTTGTCATTTATTTTCAACTCTATGATAAGCATTTAATTCTGTCTTACAGGATTTTTACCTTCAGACAATATGCAGATATGATCAAAAATCTTTAAATTACGATAACCTATAAATTACCTGTTGCTGTTAATGCATGTATATTGTATTCTTGTTGAGTTTGAAAATATTTTCGGTGGTAAACGCATTTCTGCCTTAGGACCTACATAACGTCAAAAACTTGTCTTATAATACCCATTTTTAAATAGAATATTAAAATTTCTCTTGCTACCCGTACGGAGAGAACCGCAGCGAGTGAGTTATTGTACATTTACGTACCGTGCTGGAGACGGTCACGCAATACGTACGCCATTTACGTTGGAAACACTTTACTCCAGTATTTTTACACAGCTATGATATAATGGCTGTTATCATATATTCACTACAACCGTGAAATGGAACTGACACTCTAGCATGCACGTTTTACTTTTATGTAACGTCAATTGTCTTTATGTTTTTTTCTTATGGCCAATTGAGTTTATCGATTGAGTGTTTCGTACTTGTTGTCTATGAATTTGATTTGTATTGTCAAGTTTTAAGGTGTCTTTTTTTTTTGTTGTACAACATGTATTTTGTAATTTATTGGTTGTCATGACTAGACACTCTGAATTTAATGTAACTTTATACTTAGATAGCGTTAGTTGCGGCTAGCTAGTAATGATGCCAACATGTTTTGGTGTTTTGGTTATAAATAATTTACATTTTCACGTGGTGATCTTATGATAACTAATCTACTGAATGACACATAGTTGTGTCATATACCAATATAATAAAGTACGCAATAAATCTCACATATTCCGCGTACCTTATTCATTACTTTGCAAATAGTGAGTCTTCTTCACGAAATGTATGTACCGACTAATGGTTTGCTCAGTGTATTTGTGAACGCGTCTCAACGTAAACATTAGGCTAACATTCCTTTGTTTTGTCTTATTAAATACATCCTATAACAATGTGCCGGTGACCTTATGACATTTGAAAATATGATAGTACTTACCTACATCGGAGTAATTACTACTTCTTTAAATGCGAATTATTTGTTTTATCCTACTAATAACTATTATAGATGCGAAAGATTGTGAGTATCGATGGATGGATGTTTGTTACGTACTCTTTCAGGCTCAAACAGTTAGGTCAATTTTGATGAAATGTGCTATGGAGTTAGCTGACATCCTGGATTAACTCATGGGCTTCTGCTGCTTTTTAACCAACTGAATCAAAGTGTGTAATGTTTTTGCAACTATAACTGACATTCGGCGCGCGACATAGCGGATAACAGCTAATTTATACGTTGTCATAATTAAGAGGTTGTCAAGCATATCTACCTGTAACTAAAAATCGTGTAATACAGAATGTAATGCTTATCATTAATGAAATTGTGCCAATGTCTTGAGATGCTACTTTCATTCAGAATTGTGTCCAACCGAACAATACATTAAAAATTAACAATGCGTTAATTCTTTCATTGAATCTTTACACTTTGGCCAAACATAAAGAGTAGGTACCTACTGGAGAAGTTACAAGTACGTTTTATTGTTCAAAAAGTTCCATTCGTGCGAACCCTACAGTAAAAAAAAGGTACAAACAAGTTAAAAGAGATGAAAGTCCAATAAAATCCGTACCGCACCACACAGGTACTCAAATCATGTTTGGTAACAGACAATAACAGTTTCGAATTCGCTGGCTTCGGTTCAATGCCCGCGTTAGGCAATAACCCATTTTATTTTATTTTTACTTTTTTTTTTATAAGGCTTACGTAAATCCTGTCGATGATATTCTTTTAACTAAAGTTAAGATTATAGCGAATTTAAATTCTAAATCTCGATTGTGACTATTTTCTGTAAATTCAGTTTATTCTTATTGCGCTGTTTACTCAAATATTTTTTATTAACCTTCCGAGCTACGAAGCAGCATATAATGCAATAAGGCATTTTTTTGAAGAACTAGTACAAAAAATATATAGTTTTTAGATTAAAATAACTAGGTATACAAAAAATAAATTCCTTTTTTAACAAATAACGATAGACGAATTATGTTTATTTACTCTCTAGTCATTACTTCACCCATGGTCGGTACACATTGTATGACTGTATGAGCTACATGTACAATACGCACATCGATGTGAACATTTTCACTTTGTCGATCATTACACTAATAACAATTCATGTGTATCGTGATCGCCGTTACATCGCGGTTTCGCTTTCGTATTGGTTTTACTTGTAAAATTATTATCTTACGTCATATTTTTTTTGTGAAGGCAATCGATGCGAGTAAGAAAGTTTAGTCCAGTGGATTATGTATTTTAGGTATGTTAGTGACTCCGTGTGGTGTCCGGAATTCCGTGTGGTGTCCGGATATAAAGAATAGCACCATCCCATATCCTCCACTGGGTGTCGTAAAAGGCGACTAATGGACCTTAAGACCCAGTGCACTGTACCAAGCACCTTGGGTCACCCGAATGGTGGCGGGTAAACAACCAACAATCGCATTCCCAAAGAGGGTTAGTGTCAGGCAGGCGGCCGACTAAAAAACCATAGCCAAAACTTTAAGCAACATGTCTAGAAGACGTGTTGCGCCGACCCCAAGTAAAATGGGATAAGGACAGGAAGATGATGAGGTATGTTAGTGACTATCCTCTTCCAAACTTGTTCTTTTACTTTTCTTCTTCGATTCCTCTTCAGGTAGGCAGATGAGATCTATTTATGCCTAGACTCCAACCTGCGAAATCGACGTTGTGGTTCTTAATTACCGACGTTAACTACTACGCTAGGGTAAAGCGGCTACTCATTTATATTCCACCATTTTTACGATTCATGCGGTTAGCTAAGTTAGGGCTACACACTTAGTAGTCTACCCTAATTGCCCGAATCACTGAATAAACTATCGTCTTCTTCTAGATCAGTGCCTGATTTTTACTGCAAGGCAGTTGTATTCTTGAGAGATCGCTTTACATAGAGTATTGTATTGTGTAAGTCTCGCTTCACAATCGCGAGCAAGCAAGGGCAGGATGTAGGATAACATGTGACTACAGTGCAATGAGGCAAAAAATATTAGTAAACATTACAAAATCAATAAAACAGTTGGAGCGTGTTATTTCTTCCTCAATTCGATTTGTATCGAGGTTGCCCGAAGCCATCGACAACAATTATATTTATCGCGGCAAAAAGAGCATCAATTATGTGACATTGAAGTAACAATGGTAACAAACATTTTTTTGTGAGGAAGCGTGGGTACTATTATAGTAAACACCTTTAATTTACCATCTATTTACAGGCAGTTACCGGGCCGTGAAATATTTGGGCATAATGGCTTAATATTGTCCGCGTACAGTAAATATTTAATGTTTTTCTTACATAAGGAGTTGTTATAGTATTGTGGCTATTTCTCTCTTCTTTTGGTTCTTGATCATTAAATCAGCATGCTCGCAGCAGCTCGTTAGACATTAAGACTATTCAATAATATCAGAATTCAGGCACAGAAGTTATCTTAAAAAAAGTCGGTTAATTTAACACGTTAATAAAACAAGTTCAATAACACTAATTGCGTCTTCGTATCAATAAAATAAATTCACACATCTATAACAGTTTTACCGGTAATTAAACATTACAACCTGCTTGACAGGTTTACGCGAAATAATGAATTAACTGCATGAAAACGTTTGCTAATGTGGCCTTTGTTCACACAAACACTTTTACCGGCTCATACACTTTCACAATTATAATTATGTTGGCTGCAGAGTACGTAAACAAAAGAGTAGCGACTTTATTCACATTACATCTGCACGCGATGTTCTCGTACCCATTGTGGTCACATTGACTACCATGCTTATTGCTTGTACCTACAGTCGCTGAAAAAACACAAAAAAATGTGTTTTGTTACATATTTACATAATGATGTGACGCAATAGATTATAATGGCATTGCATATCGGTAAGGAATACCGTTTCAAGAATGATTGGTTAACTAAAAAACTTTTTTATTTGACATGTCTGTATATTTGGTACTAAAGTCTAGCTTTCATAGAATACTTTAGTACCAAGGGGCGGGATTTACAAATTGCCTGCCTGCTTTCATTTTCGTCGACGCTCATCCGATTTTATTATTCAATTTAAATAAATTAAATGAAAATTCCATCAACAGGTTAGTAGGGGAGAAGACAAAATTACAATATAATTTAGTTAATATCCGGGACTTTTTATATTCTTAAACTCTATGTGACTTGTTTACGTATTGTCTGGAATAAATATAAAGCCATATTTTTTAATTATCATTGCATTGTTATTACAGCTATTATCACAGGCTCAGGGCAAAAGCCTACTGTTACACTTAAATGTTATTTTACTCATAAATAATTAATAATAATGTGCAGTTTCTATAAAAAAAGTCTTATCGTGGTGACCAAGCCACCGAAGTAGGTACTTTAAGTATTGATTTAAATTATAAATTAAATGTTTTAAATAAAGACAATTTATATAAATGAGTAATGTGGATGAAGGTTTCTTTAATTAGCAATGACCCTCTTCGGCGCGACGAAATGTGCGCAAAAACAAAAAGTAATTAAGTGTTAGTTAGTGTTGGCTTAGAGATTAACAATTTACCGAGGCGAATACAAGATTTTTGTAGCAAAGCATCCGGCACTTAGATCCTTAAATTATGTTCGAAGAAAATAATACAAGCTCGAATTGTTCAAAAAGTAAAGGTTAATTTTATTCTGGTTAGAATCCTTTGGGAAATCATTTTGAGGATGAATTGCCACAATTGAACTTGAATTTTCGGTTGATATGCACAGGAAATATACTGATTAATTATAAGTGCTTATAAAATAGGTATGAAATAAGTTTGTAGGATATATACTTCGTATTACACGATTAAAAACAAGAAATTATTCGTCTGTAATACAAAATATGACCGGAAAACACGACACACTTCTACTCCGCGCCTTTCTTCAACTAAAAGACAAACTACAAAACAAGATACTTATAAAACTATTTACAGAATGATGCACACAGATAATCTCTAATACAAGCATGACAAACAATCTAAATAAAACAATGAGCATAAAATGAGTTGCGAATGTCTATTGTTCTTACCCTTGTAAACACACTTAGATCAAGCGTGTCAACAATGCATCCAACATTCAGTAAATTAAAGAAAATAAATAGATGTCGCAGTCGAATTGTATAATCCGCTATATTACATTATGGCTAGCCGTTATCAAAAACAGGGCCGTTATATATTACGGCGGATCAACGATTAGCCGGATTGAATATGACTGAATAAAATTGTGCCCGAATGTGTTCAGCGCTATGCGTTCTTTAATGCGGCTAGCCATAATGTAATACGACGGATTATACAATTCGACTGCGACATAGAGTAATCGTCCAGGTATTTAACCACGCTTAGATCAAGTGTGTCAACAATGCATCCAACATTCAGTAAATTAAAGAAAATAAATAGATATAAAATGCGGTAACCGTCCAGGTATTTAACGCGTCATCATTTTTTTTTTTCTATGGTTTCGCTGTGCTAATCTTCCGAGATCAATTATTTTTCAGTTACAAAAAAGACGCTGTTTCCTCAAGTCGATCGTTGAACTTTTCTTGTTAGAATCATTTAACTTTGATTGTTTTTTTATGTATCTCAGCATTATTGAAGTAACAAATCAATATTTTGAATCTATTTGTTTAGGTGATAACAATTTATTTACAGACACGGTTTTACAAAATAATGAAAATGCTTGTAGAAAATGTGTAGGCATTTATAAATTGCTAGTAAGAAATACTGTCTATTGTATGTACTATAAATATTAGCTATCAATGCTTGAGATAATCATTTCTCAGTCTCATCCTCGGATTGTTTTCCCATGTGAAACTGAAAATGATTTTCCCGTTTGCTACGTCGTAGCCGGCTACGCAACAGGATGTAGAGACTTGACTACGAGACTTTGTAATTTTATTTATCGTCGTCTTGTGTTCATTTTGTAATTACAATAAAGTACTCTTTGCTGTTTATTTTTGCATTATGATTATGTCACTATCATAAAGTGGTCTTTGTTTATAGTAAATTAGAACTTAAACACGTGTACCTTAGGTTCAATTCACATTAATCAATATTAAATAATGATTTGTTTGCATGTTTTTTTTGTAAAATAACAGAAGATATTTTATAATTAATAGTTTTATTTTTCTTGGCTTCTGGAATATTCCTTAAATGAGTAGGTATAGTAAAAAGTCTCTACTCTTTACTATTGTTGTAACGGCTTAGTAAGGACGTCCGCGAACCTTGACTTTTAAAGGTTACAAACAGTTCCTACCAAAAAAGTTTAATTAGGTTTTATGTAAGGAAATGTATCCTTTAAACTTGCTTGTCGTTATGTTTTAGCCTTAGAGAATTAAAGGTTTTAGCTATCGACAGTTTTCTTGTAGTTTCGTTACATTATGAACTACATATTGACATTAATTCTGTACCTACTGGAGATTACAAAAAAATAAGTAGGTAGTACATACAGTCACGAGCAAATACATGTATACTCAACCAAACAGTTGTAGTAGATTTCTTATGCGAAAATTCTGAAGATGTTATAAAATATTCCTGATATTGTAAGCTAAACATAAAATTGTATTAGCTCAAACTACATGCATTACATCTGATAATTCTATTGAATGGCTTCAATATCCGTTATATCTGAATCACACAACAGAATTATAGATAAGTTTAAACCACTTACATTAGCTCGACTGCCCTTTCCTTGACACGCGATATATATTATTCCACATAATTCCATTTAAAGTTTAAACGAGTGAGAATGACTACCACGACCTTTCCGTAAAATATAATATAATTACGATATCACTTTACACTCACTTAAATCGTCTAGCAAAAACGTAAACTAATACATTGTAGGCATTCAACAGTAATGATCCCTGAAATCATTACAGTACCTTTTTTGTCTAAAAATCCCTCGATAAATCTATATGAGCAGATACGACATACGCAGTGAAAATCGTACTTATAAATAGCGAGCCTAAAAAGCCACTATCTCTTATCGCCAAAACTTCTCGACTGGTTAAACAACTTACTATTACTTTGAAAGTAAATACCTACTGCCTAAAGTGCTAACGATTTTTGACGGCATCGAAAACAAATTCACCGAGTGAAAGTCATTAAACCGACGACTAATCAATCATATTGACATATTATTGGATTACCAGCAATTACTGTCCATCAAAATAGTAATAACTAAATATTCTAGAATTAATTAAAGCCGCTAAAGACTGAATTAAACAAAATTACGGAAATATAATTTAGGAAATTAACTTCCACACATCGATTGTTTCAACTTTTCAGCCGTCGTAATATGTAATTAATTTCGGTAAAAAGGCCTGAGTAAGTTTTAATAGTGGCAACTGGTATTACAAGTGATGTATGGATGAAGTGAAAAGAAAATACTCTTATATTTAGGATGAATTCATCGGCACTCCACAAGCCAAAACTAATCAAGCCGTCTAGGTTACTGAACGTGCCGAAAAAATAAACATATATCCATACTAATACTCGAAAACATTGCCCTCTTTCTAGGACACACCGCAAAATGTACACTATTTATATAAAGAGACTCTTAGCAACAACTACGTAAGCACATCTAATACATTTGACATTTACATTTTCTTTCTTTCTTTCCACAACTAAAATGTTACCATTGAAATGGAAATGTCACATTGCTCAAATGCTGTGAAAATAATTTATTTAAGAGTACATACTATTATTCTATTTGATAACAATGTGTATTATAATAATAATATCTTTCCGCACATATATTTTGAGAGAATAATTGCACCGGGGAGTAAAAGGGATTGTTAACATTAAACATCCTCTTTTTAGTTTTATGTGTAAGCGGGCGTTGAGTAAAATCTTGAAGGTCAATGACTCATCAGGTACCTGTGGTATAGGAGGTGGTTATTAATTACTTTAATCTTCAGTACAATCGCTGTGTGGGAGTAGCTTTTTAAGTATTAGCATCGCATAGTAGGCGCATGAACTTGCTGGAAATTAGATTGAAATCTGATTTTTGAAGGAGAGTATATGCCAGGATATTATCTATTTTTAATGTATTGATAGTTCGACAGGAACGTATTGAAGTCTAAAAGGTTTATGGACGTACTTTTACTTATTTACCTACTATAGTGTATTTATTGGACTATTTCAGACCATCATAAAATATGACTCTTGGAGACTAGAAAAACTAAACTTTAGACTTAATAGCGAAAAAAGGTCAGAAGCGTCATCGTCATTTTAAAATCAAGGTTTGACATCACAAATCGATTATCATGGCGCATGAGCAATTCACAAATGTCAGTTTACTATAAACACATTTATTAGACTAATCTATACATATAATAAAATTGTAAAAACCTCATGTCTGTACATTAAAGATATTTAAGAAAAACTTAGATGGGGGATCTTCATACAACCCATAGAAGCCAAAAATATGAAAAAAAAATTTTTTGTCTGTCTGTTTGTTGTCCGCGATTCACGCAAAAACTACTGGACGGATTTTGATGAAACTTTTTTTATTATGTAGCTATTAGTCCTCGCTAACATCTAAGCTATCTTTTTTTGGAATTTTGCTCTTTAAGGGGGTAAAAAGGGGTGGGTAAGTTTGTATAAAACTCCGTCAGTTTTGAAGCTAATTCGATTAAAATTAATATTTGGCTATTTAGTTGGAAGTTAAGAATGACGCAATAAGAATTTTTAAAAATTTTGCCTTAACGGGGGTGAAAAGGGGGAGGTACGTTTTTTTGAAACTCCCGACTGTTTTGAAGCTAAGTCGATGAAAATTAAAGCTGTTTACGTGAATACTAAGCTTTTCTGCCCATCGTTTTGTGACGGTTACCTGTTTAAAGAACTATTGTCATAAAATTGTTAAACTATCCGTAAATATATGTCCGGGATAATCCCAAAAAAATAATGTACAGATTTCATTTTCATTTCATTTCATTTCAAATTTTCAGAATATATTGACTAGAGGTCGTGACAACATAAATTCTACATATTATTGCGCTATTTCATATGGAGGGTGAGCAATCACGAATTTTATGACAATTACCGGCTAAACGAAAAAACTACTTAATATATCTACATAAGTATTCAAATTTTGCATGAAGATTAAGGACATGTCTAGACAACATATAGGCTATTTATTATCAGGTTATTAACCATGGGGTCTTAGCAATAAACCTTTATTTTTAAAGAACATTTATTTGGTGTAACTGAAAATGTCACCATAGCGACCAAAATACTGTTGCTATGGTTTTATGTTTTGACATTAATATTAACATGCTATTTGGCTTACAATATAGAAATTAAAATAGCGGGCTCAGGAAGTACAAGCTTCGTATTTTTTTACTCTAAGTTCAAATTTCATTTCGACACACATTTTTTTAATAATTTTTGAGTACGAATGAATCTCAGTCAAGCATATTTTTTTTTTCTTCTATCGTTTTTGGTAGCTATTGTAAGAAGCGCTTGGATTTTTTTTAACATACCTAAAATTGTTCTTTAAAATACTTTTATATGGTATCTGGTATATGATACTTACTGTTTAAGCTAGGACAGTTTCATCTAATTTAGGAGGAGCTGTGGATATGAAATGAAAGAAAACCAACTACACCAAAACAAAAAATTGTGTGGACGGTAAATGATTTACTATACTTAATTAACTACTTAGTTGTTGACTGCAATTTTGTTGTGTGTGACACGTGGTTTTGAAGATTTGATAGTAGGTACCTATACGCTAAAAAAATGTGCACCAATTGCGATGGTATAGGGTAGTTGCATAAGTGAAAGTGTGTTGATATTCGAGCATTCATCTATACATATAATAAAATTCTAGAAAAGTGGTGTTTGTGCACGCTAATCTCAGTAACGGCTTATTCGATTGAAATGCGGTTTTCACTAATATGTTGTAGTAAGCTTCCCATCACATTTAGTGTTTATTTCATGTCAATCGGTTGATTAATAAAAAAGTTATGCCAATATAAAGAATCACCTCGAACATTTGTTAAGATTCTAATATTCTATCAGATTACGTACACGCCTCGCGCCTGCGCGTCCGTGGCTAAATAGTGCGGGTGACAGTTGCCTGTATGACGTTGACGTCTCTCAGTACCACATGACTAGGGATGGACATTCGAAAAATATTTATATCGCTGTCGATACTCGCAGCATACATTTAATTCTCTTTCATTTTGTTATAAAAATTAGTGTGTTATTTAGTTGTGCAGTGTAACTACGTGTATATACCTGTCAATATAAATATTTTATGACTACTTATTTTGACTTAGATATGAGTTTGGACGAATAAAATGTTAATATTTTTCCTTAGCAACTTTTTAACCAATCTTATAATGTTGCGTTGTTTTATCATTATAATTAGACGCTTTTAAAAAATAAAAATTGAACTACGCACGATATACATTTCTTATTCCAGAAACATATCGACTACCTATCCATCGTAGCACTACATCCCATCACTAAAGAAGTCTATCCCGTTACATTATACGCATAACACCTTATTTTTCATTCCATTAAAATTTATTTGAAGATTTTTCATTCTATTAGATTTGATTTGAAGATTTATTTATTATCACTTTATTAATTGTCTCATTTGGATCTTAGCAATAAACCTTTATTTTTAAAGAACACGTAACTGGTTTTACTGAAAATGTCACCGTAGCGACCAAAATACTGTTGCTATGGTTTTATGTTCTGACGTCAATATTAACATGTTATTTGGCTTACAATCACAGAGTATTTTATAATATAGGCTTACAATATAGAAATGAAAATAGCCGGGTCAGGGAAGTACGAGCTTTGTATTTTTCAAAACAAAAAAAAAATAGTTTGGACGGTAAAAGATTTACTATACTTTATTAACTAGCTGTTGATTGCAATATTGTTTTGTATATCGCGTGGCTTTAAAGACTTGATAGTGCGTATACACTACCACAATTGTGCACCAATTGCGATGGTATAGGGTAGTTGCGTATGTAAAAGTATAATAAAGATAGGCTGTTATTATTAATATCTGCTTAATATTTTGTACCTACGAGTATGCGCCGCACGCGTACTCCCGCGAATGTTTTGTTATGTGTGCGTAACACAGCTCAAACTACTAGAACTAGAAACTTGAAACTTTGATAGTAATGTAAGTAAGCACTAAGACGGGATTTTGAAAATTCGTCCGTCAAGGGGTAGAAAGAAAGGAAAATAAAAGATCGGTGCCCGGAATAATTTGCTGCACGTACATACATCCACCAAATGGAGAGCGGCGCTTGCCGTTCTCCACACCACAGCGCACAGAGCTCAACGAAACGTGTCGAATAATATCTAATTAGGTGTTTAAAAACAACCCCGCTCAATAAGTTCTCCCCCTGGTTAGCATTGCTCTACCTGACGTTAGAATAGTCTTAATTTGGGTAGACTTAAGAGCCAAAAGAGCTTCCTCCGATGTACACTGGCTACTATTGAAACTCCAACTCGAGCTCAGTGCAAGATCTGGGCAGATCGACATCTACCACCTACTACTTATGTCCTACCTCAGGAACATTTGCCGCCCGGAGAAACCTTGCAGTGGTCTTTTCGGAAAGCATTCAACTGTCTAAGAACCCAAGTAGGTAGGCAAACAAAATTTAGCAAATTTGGCTCTACAGACCCCTCTCACATCCAGTGAGAATGCGACATCTCCGTACAGACGATGTCACATCACTTAGAGTGGGCAAAGTGTCCGCGGTTAGTTGGTGTGCCGTCACCAAGTTCTACGAAGAAGTGATGACACTCAAAGAAAAAGTGGAAAGAGCACGGCAGGCTTCATCTGACCACCCGATGCGTGTCCGACGAGCAAGGGGTAGAAGAAGGGCCTAATGGGCCTCCTCCCACCACCATAAATAGCCTACGGCAGTAGTTTCGGGGCAGTCTACTGTACTGGATAAAGGCAAAGACGGCGTGCGCGGTGCTTCCACGCGCCTCTTAATAAGGACTGGAGAAAGCTGGCTCCACATTAATGAAGAAGCTCCCCTTAAAAAGAGCTCTCCTTTCGGGGTTCGCGGTAGTTTGCTGAAGCGTTCCCGTGGCCCCGGACTATAGGAAACGGAGAAGCACTCCGGCGGTTTAGCCAGTAAGAGTCCGGCACACTTCTTTGCCATCGTCCGTTTTCAAGCCCTTTAATCCAAATTGTCAAATCAGTGCAAGATAGCGGCCACAGCAAAAAACTAGCAGTGTTAACTAACAGTCAAATGTGTTTGTAAGACTAGAGGTTATGATTAGGAAGTTAAGAAATTAGTTTTGGATAGAACTGGATTAGGGAGCTGGTATTAAACGTTATTTAGCTTTACTTTTTGTACAGCACTACACATCTTCAATACCTCGCAGACAAAGTCGCGGGCAGCAGCTAGTAAATAATATTAATGTAAACATAAAACAGTGTTGCACGTTCATGTTCAAGGAAACCATGGCTATCAATAATTCATGAGGTAACGTTTGTTCGGGCTTAGCTCATTGATTCGTTAACAAAAACCAACTGAGATTGTTTTGATAGGTACAGGTATATAAACTTTTTAAGGTACGGTCACCAACGGAAGTCGGTATACAAAGTCATATTTGCAATTCAAAATACATTTGACCAATGTAATGGATTTTGTTTCAAGAAATTTTTATTATAGTAGTACATTTTCATGCATTTTGTTGCTTTACTATAATTATCTTGTATATCCGACATATGATTGTTTTTTTACTGCCCGTATCTCACTTATTGAAAGTATTACTTAAGATCTATAGATAGATAGACATACCAATTGAGCAATTCCGACCCATCGTGATTACATCAAATAAGAAACATATGCGTAATAGATCCTCTTTGCTATAAATTGTCACGTGTCGTCTCGATAACTTCTTGTTAGCGCTTGACGCTAGACAACGTGCCTAAAATCTTAAATACAACAAAGAAATAAATAAATGTTTTTGTTTTGTTTTTATGAGGCTTTTTATTAAAGTTAAGCCTTAGAACAAAATCAATGTTGTCTAATTTTTGCTGTTCCCGACAGTGTTCACAATTTCTACCCATTCAATTTCGAAGACCTTTAGGTGTATATTATGGAGTGCAAATTTAGCCATAAATAAATGTAAAATGTAATACAGTTATCTTAAACACGGCTCTTACTGTATACAACAGTAAAGTTCGGCAAAGCGAAACACAAAAAAAAACAGAAGAAGACGTCAAAATTAAACATCGTTAACAACTGGCCATTATAATTTAATAAAAAGAAGAACACGCAGTTTATTTTTAAAATGTTCTTAATTTAAACAAGATTGACACATTTGCAACAATGAGGCTGCACCTTAAATCCGCAACCTTCACGGTCAGAAGGACGTCAGCTGACTAATGGCGCGATGGAACTGTTTGTACAAGCGTTTACCAAGTGCCTTATAATTGTGGCGACAAATATCTTCACACTAACTATGTTTATATTTTAACTGCTACGCCTTTGAATAAAAGGTTAGGCTTACCTGGCTTACTAGGTATAAATTTAATGATGTGCTAGGTTTAAGGTGGTGTTACTATATTTACTTATATCAATTAATAAACCTTCGTTTAAAAAGTTGCTTTCTATATTATCTGTTGTGTCTTATACTCGTAAATAAATAAGATGAAAATTATTTTATTTTTTGTGCTAAGTTTTAAACATTCTTGATTTAATTGAAGTTAACCTAAGTAAAGATTGATTTATTCGCCAAAGTGAACAGGAATAACGAGACATAAAACCTTTTTCCTAAAATAAATCTTGAATCAAGAATAATATTTATTTTAAGAAAAATAATTTTTTTTTTTCTAAAGTACCGCTGATGACGTCATCATAACCTGGTATTAGTTACAATATTTTAGGACGGAACAAATCACGTTATGCATCTTGTTTTTACTGACAAACTAAAACAGAGATGACGTTATAGAGCTATAAGAAACAAATACTATAGATATTCGAAGGCCGATATTAAATCTGTACCTACATTATTAATGCTAATGAACTCTATGTCTTTCTTTACAAAATAACTGCTGAAACACTCGACCGATTTTGGTGACATTTTTCTCGCGATGACCATACCCAACGTACTCGTAGGGAATCCAGCTGGTAAAAGCTAGTATTTTATAAACATAGGTATTTTATAAGAATATTCAATCTATTGGTATTCTTGTATTGCAGAATATTATGAGGTCATATACACTATAGCCTATGGTCTATGGTCTGCGGAACAATAGAATATGGCTATTATTAACATGGTATGGTATGGTAATAAATGTCATTATTGTTATTTGACCATAAACAGATTACATAAGCATCTTCACTTGTTTTTCATTACTAATGTAAGCTTAAATAATTCAGTAATATACGTGTTCTACTAGTATACCACCACCATTTAAAGTAAGGATTTTGCCCATTGTAGAAGCAAGACAGCAAACTACACGGCGTAGAGCGCTGTCTCTTTCCCTCAAATACAACTGCCTTATTTGAAGAGGTTTTGGTAGATTGTCTATTCTATTTGTTAGCAAAAAGTTTCTAGTGTCGTGTTTTGTTTTTCTTGTTTGTTGTGCATGTTCTATTTGATTTATTCAAGGTGTGCGCCTATCTTGTGCTGTAGCCATTATTCTCTATTTTATATGTCCGCTGTATGTAAGCAACTTGTAGTCTAACACGCTAAACGTTATACATGACATGTTAACACGGAGGTAAAAACACGATTTTATAACCAATTTTGCAGTATTTTGTTCTGTAACGATAAATGTTTCCTTAGAGTTAAGTTTTTTTTACAAAAATATGTTATTCTACTCATACTCTCTGTTAGATTTATAATCAGAAGTAACAAATTATTATGTAAGTATTCACTAATATTGCTCAACTGCCATTAAAAACAGTGCCTAGAGCACAATTGTACACCTCTCTAAGAAATTACAGTTTCAAAGATTCTTACACATAATACTTCAAACATCCGTTACACCTAAAGGTCTTGAGTAAATCGTACATACATGTATAAGATGCAAGCGTTTAAAGATGAAAATAAGCGATGATAATGTGTTACGAATGATCTCAGCCTCTTAATATGCATGCAAAGTCGTGATGAGACCACATGTATGATTATTGAAACACTTTGTAGCTGTACCTATGGTAGAGGTTTGTAGTAACTGAAAATCTTCTTGAATAACCTATTGATCTTTTTGAAATGAGTTTGAAAACGTATAATTCAATTTCATGGAAACAAGTTTTGATGATAATGTAGAGTGTACGAGTATGTGTATAAAGTAAGTACGCAGCGCTCGATATTTGGGTATGAAATGCAAAGAACATTTACACACAAACATACAACAATTATGCATTCTTCAATCTGAGTGAAGTATCTATTTAGAAATTACGAATATGTTTGCCGGCAGTCAGACCTACACATGATCTAAAATATTGTATGTAGGTCTACCAGATACGAATCGTTGTACCTACTCAATATTTGGCACGGTTTGGACTTGTACTGTGGCACCGTAACGTTCCGGATGTAGGCAGACTAAGCGTAATTAACATGTAACATGCGATTATGCGGACCGCATACGTACTCACCTGATTTCGTCAGTAACCGCAATACAGTCGTATTTATAATAAATTGTCTGGAGACGTAATTCATTTAATGCGGAGATCAGTCTTCACGCAGCTGGAGTATTTTCCACGGTTATGTTACAGACTTTAAAAGAATTTTAAACTAAAATGTAAGAAGAATAAATTTTACTAGAGGGTCTATGGGATATTTCCTTTTTTTCTTATAACTTTTATCTATTATAAAAGTTATAAGAAAAAAACTTCGAGAAAAACAAACACTTCACTTCATAATAAAAAAAGGAATTCTCGTAAATATTGACGCGCTTTAATGGCTGCTAGAAAAAGTCATCAAGCCTACACAACCTAAATAGCTGCAGAATTAAAAGCAGTCCTCTGTAAAGCCGACGAGTAGTTTCACTCAATTTTAGATAACATCATCATCATCTTCCTGCCCTTATCCCATTTTACTAGGGGTCAGCGTAACACGTTTGTCCATAACAATAACCTTCACCGTCATAATGTAAATTAAATAACGACTAAAAATATGGAAAAAGTTGCACATGTGTCTATCCATACAAATATGTAGGACACTTGTGCAAATTTCGCTTGCGTGATGTAGGATTCTATGATGTCGGTAATTTGCACGATATTCAATGCATTTTAATCCATGTAGATAAAATATCTGCAGGTATTACTCAGACAATTGACCAGACAGACAATCAACTGCACGTATAGCTGAGAGGTGTAGGCCCTCACGCCAATTACCACTATGCGCGACGTGTCGTAGGTTCGATCCCTACGTAGACCAGATTTGTGCGAACCACAGGTGCTTGTATTGAGTCTGGTACCGTTGTGCATATTCATGAACTGAATCGCTGTCAAATCCGCCGTGACACAAAGATTAAATTCCTTAGCGCAGGAGTCGTTTAAAAGAATAATATTGGCAATAATATAGGTTATCTCCGTAAAGTTATTTAAGTTGTTTTTTTTAAGCACAGTTTACAGCTAGGAAGATTGCTTCATTATAGATATCTTTGATATTATTGTTTTTTTTCTAGTGTTTAAAGTATCTATCTGATAATTTAAACGGGTTTGAATTATTTACGTACTTGCATCGATGTGTACACAATTGAAATAGTTTGAAGGTGAGTCATTAACGGCGACCCACACAAGTAAAATAATATTACTTATAAACGCTACGTAAATCGGTCTTATTCATAGTATTAAACAATTTGGCCTTTTAAAGACCTATTATTATTATCACTAGCTTGAGATGTCCCTCTCTTCTTCCTCTACTCTTCTTCCACTTGTCTCTCTCAAGAGCCACGAGTGATTAATTTGGTAATATTTTTTTATTTAATTTTAAAGACCTAAGTTTATTATAGTAAATCGTAGACTTAATTCTGATTACTATTTATTCCGCCTGTATTACATGTAAATACGATATTCGGCGAAATCCGGTGGGACTATTCCGGTGGGTGGGTGCGTACAAAATCGAATCTCAGCAAAAAGGTTAGGCGGAAGATACCCTTTACGTCAATGATGTAACAATACTTTTTTCAGCTTACATACACATGCATAATAGCCGGCAGTCTATTGAACAGCTATGCGTATCTATTGTGTGCATAATAATTCATTAGTACGCATATAACTTCAGTACCGTATGGCCAATTAATTAATGAATAATGCTATAATACACCAACTTCCGCAAATTACGCCGCAGGAACATCTAGTATATAGATAATTGTTATTGCTTAAACGGATAAGTTTTATGTTTTTCTTTTAATGGTTTTGCGTGAAACTTTACTATTAAACGTGTAATATTTTTTATTTATTTCCTTTTATTTAGAGCTCAGTAAGACGTGTGCATCAGAATTACAGAGGTAGGTATTCATCGCGTTTTTTTATTTTTTGAACTGGTAAGAGTCTAAGAGATGCCTTCTGGATAAGTACAATAAAATCTTCCCGGGTTAAAAAGACATGCAACAGAAGAAAATGGGGACGTGTTTTATTTTTTCCTCCGGGTAAAACATCGCCATTCCCTTGGGCGTAGTCCGTAGTATTCTAGATTGGCTGGATTGCCACCGGGTAAATAAGGTAAAACGTATAGTAACAGAGACGATTGCTGTCTTGTATCAAATAATAACATAGTTACACCATTTAAGTAATTTACTGTATAAGTTTCACTATATTTTAGCACCTTTACACACAAATATATTATTTGATACAATTTGACACAATCTACTAGAAAGCAATATCTAGCAAGAAAACAATATTCTGAAAAAAAATCGATCCTTCCATACAAATATTGACCAAATATTGTCAATTTTAAATAGCTCTATTTTTTTTTGGGAAATAATTTTATTAAGAAAGAAAAGAGCTAATTTTTTTGCACAATAACAGTATTTATCTGTAAAGCACGTAGTTTTGCTTAGGTACAAACAAAGTCAAAATGGTCTGTCTTGCCTCTATACCTTAGCTTGATGACAAATGTCTGTTTGCTGATTAGTTTTTACCTGCGGTCCATCATGTGTCAATTATTGCCATACCATGTAGCCTAATTTTTTTCTTGAAGTTCAAGCCATTCCCATAGCAATTGTTATCTTAATGAGTTGATAAGCGTGTCTGTGAAAGCGTAAAAGACAAACAGGCATAAAGAGTAATTTTCCATTAATAATGTTAGTTGTAACATATAACAAAATTAATAAACTATTTCAATTTGATAGATTAATGAATGACTATGTGTGTCTAAATGAGTTATACCGATCGGCCGATTTCAAATACTTAGTCCATGTTTCAGTAGTTAGCAACGCTAACATTATTTGCGCATTTTTAGTTATAGAAAAAAAATATTGACCGATAAACGTCTTTATCGTTGAAGCCGGCGTGCACCAATAATTGTAATAAGAAAAACAATTACTACTTCTTAAAGTAAGATATGCAGCTTCGAGCGGGAAGACGCACTACACGGCGTTGTTTATAGCGTTACAAACAATGTCAAAGGTATTTCCTTCTGCTTGTCACTACATTTCTCCGGTATTACACCGGCCGAAGCGTGTTCTACCAAACGGAACCGATTTGATTGTACACTATCGGGACCGAATAGCAAATTTCCCAACGGACCTTGATATTTTTAGTAAAGAAAATGGTAGATTAAGTAGGCTGTGGGAAGAATATAACATTTCGTAAATATGTTGTTTTCAACTTGTGTTGTAGGTAATCAATTATGCACTTAGTTTCATTCTCGTTATCGTGTAAACAAATGGTTTTCGTAAGACGCACAAATTTATATTAATATGCATGTTTCAGCAATTTTAAAGCAATTTATTTAAAATATATTTTTTTAAAACGACTCTCGCACTTGTCTCGCGGGGCGCATCACAGACATTCAATTCACATGCACAGAGACACGTACACTCAGAACAAGCATTTGTAGAACGCACAAATTCTTGTCTACCCGGGGATCGAACCCGCGACACGTTGCGCTCAGTGGTAATTGGCGTTATGACCTATACTACTCGGCTTTCCGTGCAGTCTAACATCAAACAAGTACTTGTGTAGTCTAGCTAGAAATAAAAGAAAGGTAAGAAACAAATAAATGACCGCAATTTAAGTGTATTTCTCATTATCAGGTTCACGCCACTTTTATTACTGTGTAGATAGCGTCTGTGTCAGTTTTAACTTTTTATCAAGACGATAATTTTGTCTACTCGACTATTTTTATTGCTATAATAAAAAAATATAATTACTTGAATAAAATATTCTAGATCACGGACAGGGAGACGTTTATCATGACCCTGTTTTAAAATTTATTTAAAGTGAATTATCGTTAAATTTGATTCTTCTTCTTCCTTTTTTGGCGTATGAGCAAAGGACGTCCATAGTGACTCGCCATCTCGCTCTTCCTTTTCATTTCAGTTAGCCATTATTGCTAAGGGAATCTGAAATCGTCAAGTAAGTAATTTTGTTTATGAAAAGAGGCCGTAGCCCCGCAAAGAGTTTCCTACATGTCCGTTTTATAAGTTTTCATTTGTAACTGAAATTCTGGCATAAAGTTTAATGTGCAGAGGCTTTCATACAGCCACTGCAAGGAACGGTTATTTTTAAAACTCGTTAACCTTAATTAGCTTATCAAATTAATAACGAAATCCGAATTCATGCGTAAAACCAGATTACGTAGGTATTCATATGGAATTAACTATAAGCGTGTATAATGCGTAACTTAAATATTTATTTAAATACCTGCGTTTTGAGTCGGAAGTATAATATTAATAACAGAAGGAACAAGTTTAGTGAACAACAGGAAAATGCCTTGAATCTTCTGTTTTATATGACCTATGAGATGAGGAAGTGCAGATATAAGATCTAACGTGCCTTATACAACTGGGAACGTCGCGGACACTGCATAATCAGCTGAGAGTTGATATTCTCGTGCGTACTGTGGTCAGCGGTTTGATTACGAAGAGGGGCTTACAAATCATGAAATTCAGGGGTTTTTCCAACACCTGCCGGTAGCACAAATAGCCGAGCCAGCCGATACTGGTCCCAACGCCAATTACCACGGTACGCGACGTGTCGCGAGTTCGATCCCCGCGTAGGACAATAATTTGTGTGATCCACAAACGCTAGTTCTGAGTCTGGGTGTCTCTGTGTATGTGAATTGAAAGTCTGTGAAACACCCCGCGGTACAAGGATTGATTTGCTTAATGTGGGAGTCTAGAAGAAAAATAATAATAATCAGGGGTTTACTAGCACTTCTTAAAGTAAGATTGTTGCAAGAGTGTGAGATAAAAGACGCTCTAAGGCAAGTACTGCGATGCTTCCCTTTCATAACAATAGTTTCACTGAAGGTGTTGGTAAGACTGCTTGTATTAAAGTTGACCTAGTGTCTACCAACCGAAATACAAACCTTTTTTGTACTTGTAGTTAGTATAATAAGCTTCTTCAACGAATTCCTTATTAACTGCAAAACTCTAAAAGTAGAAAACATGTAAGCATCTAATTATAGCCAAGGGGTGACCTTCGCAAAAGAAACGGCACGGAAAACATAATTACATAGGTTTCTTTTGAAACATTTTCTATAAAAAAGTTCTAATTATAATTTACATTTCCAGTAGGGTGGCCTGACTGCCTTGTGCTACTTTGGAGTTCTGAGAAGAGTGAAGAATCCATATAGGTAGATAGTACATTAGGTTTCGAAGCTATGATAACCTCATGGACACCCACCTCCTCGGAGGGAGGAAGTGTCAGACTTTTACTGACTAAGCCTGAACCGCCAAGCAAAGTATTTCGCGTTTTGTCGGTACGCGGCAATGCATTGCAGTTCATCACGCACTGACCGTGAAGCTATGAGAGCCTGGGGGTAAGATCACTGGACTGCCAAGTCAAAGGTCTCAAGTTCGATCCCCATGTCGCGCACAAACTAAGTTTTAGAAATTATTCCACAACTTCCATGTTTCGGAAGACATGTAAAAACGTGGGTCCTGCACTTTAACTCTCTTCGGACTCAGTACTTAAGTATGTCTTTTAGTCATGTTATCTGTATCATCACCCGTATGTAGCCTATATCCAGCAGTAGTCCACAACAATGAAGATAAAGATTATTTTTCTGTAAAAATTTGCAACTCTAGATTTCTGTTACACCTAAGGATATTTAAAAAGCTGTTCTATCAGTAGTTGTAAGGTATTTAGATTGGCATGTAAAACCATTTAAATTACGATGTGCAGCGCATCATGAACTAATATGATTATGGAGGACACGTTGAATTATGTGCCCTGTGTTGTGCCTGCAATTTGTATGACAGAACAATCGCGGTTAACGCGCGACTGTCAACGCTTACTACTTAATATGGACTTTTGTTGTGGAGCTATAACAAAAAAAAATTTGACCCATTGTATTGTCTATCATAAATGTCATGCTGTTAATAGAAGTACATGAGTAGTTAGGAAAAAATATCTGTAGGAAAGATTGTAATCAATCCTGGGAGGGTTGAAAAAGAGGGATGGGTGATCAAAAATTACAATAAAACGAAACATTTTAGAAACATCGTTTATTTTACATTGTAATTTTATTGTAAATTGGTTTTGAGCGCGTATTCTAGTTGAAGCACCTACATCTAAAGCTGTTACAAAGAATTACATACTAGTATTCCTTTAGCAGCCACTTAATGAAATAAAAACTTTATGTGCGTCATCTTCTCAGAAAAGTCCCAATAAATGACAATAACATAACTAGTTTAGCCACTCATTTGTGAAGTGGCCCATTTCAAATTACTAGTAGAGACCAGAAGTATATTTATCGAGTAAATTAATATCGATACTATCATATAGACTGGCGATCATGGCATATTCTCGAAGTGATACTAATTGGAAGACCATCGTAATCAATTAAATGAAGTGGTTTGGTCGCAGACGGGTTCTATAGCGAAATGTAGTTATTACAAGTTGACCCCCGCGGTTTCACCTGCCAGTTCTTCCCATATTTATTCGTTCTGATATTATTATGTAGTTTAGAGCTTTCATATTCCTGTAAATATATTTTACAATTCAATGCAGTAATTTCTGGATTTTTTGGTTTATAAAGGTCTGTACCATACACGCTAATTGAGGTGTAACAAAAAACCTTATTTAATAAACCTTTGCTTTATTAAAGGGACTGTATAAAAACGTGATATTTTATAATTTTTAAGAGACAATTATTCATATCTGTAAAAAACGTCTGCTACAAAATATTTGTCCTATTAATAATGGCTAAATTTGCATGTAACAATGTAACTTGTAGTATTAAAGTTTGGTTAATAATTGTAAGGACAGTATGAAGAATATTGGACTTGACATTGGAGGTCGGTCCCTTGGAATATTTATTAATACTGTGGTATGTACTTTGAATAATGCAAAACACTACCACGCCTTAATTTGACAATGTAAACGTCGTGATTGTTTCGTAAAATGTATTAATGCGCTATTTATACCTGAGTTGTGAGTAAAGTACCTAGGTATTTACAAATAAATAATTTTTAACTTAATTTTTTATTTTTAAAAATCTGAGGGAGCGGTAAGGATTGGGCGATATGGGGTGCGTTTTTTTATTTGTCGAATAAGGTCTTAGCTTAACTTAAATAATATTATAATTTATGACAATAATCGTCTACACCTATGATTTTTTAATACTTGTCGACAATGTGTGCAATAGTTGTAATGTCCTTGTGAAAGTGGCCTTGCGGTTCTGTGTGGATATGCCTGAGCTGCAGGTTCGATCCCTAGCTGCGGTTGGACGTTGTGTCAAACCTTCCCTATAATAACATGGGAAAAGGTCATTGCCCAGCAGTGGGACGTAGACAGGTTATTATTTGACTCGTCGACAAATACGCAACTGTCAACATACACTTAACACGATACACTTCAAGCAATCACATAGATAACTAATGTAACAAAATCTACTTCTCAGAAAGTCTCATAAACTTTCATTGGTCACCGCCAAGTACTTTCTACGTGAATTCTTAGTGCAGTACAAAAAATGTGGGTGAAAACTAACCGTTTGGTTCCGGATTGAATTGAAACTAGTTTGCATCGATACGTTGATCTCAATGCAAGGTTGGCATTGCGATAGCCATCGTTCAATGACACACGGTCACCCACATGCAGGTTATAGGTACCTAGGTTTTATGTGTTTTATTTTTGTTTTTTATCTGTCAAGTTTTCACTTTTAAGAATTGTTTTAATGCCTGGCTGGTTGTGAAACGACAAAAAAGGTTGTCTATGCCGTTGTTTGTAAGTATAATAGCAAGAAATAAAAAGTTGCTGTGCTGTGTTTTGAACAATGTAATCAAGTTTATTAAAGCAGATTCTCACGCTTGTATTTTACGTAATTTTATACGATTAAAGGAATGTAAAACAACAAAAAGAAAATTATAATAAAATTAAGAAACTGGAATTTGTAATTTAAATGTAAACATGAAATAAAAGACGCAGCTAGACTAAAATAAAACAAAATGTTTTCTTAAAATGCACGTAGAACTAGTTAACTAAGAAAATACAGCGCATATACAGATTATGATAAAATAAGCGAATATGCGTAGTGGCTTTACGATCAAGTCTTCATAAATATGGAGATTAACACGCGCATTACGCGAGCCAATCATCGCATTTTGCATAACTCGAATAAAAACTTTAACGTTACAAAATTGACCTTTGCCTGCAGTAGAGGTCTGGGGACCTTATACCACCACATAACGTAATATTCTTGTTGTTCAGAAAGAGTGAGAGGTAATAAACAGCGTAGAGCGATGTCTCTCTTCCACAACTGCATTAATATCACTCTAAAAGATGGTGGTACGTCAAAAGAGGTCCGTTACGTTGGGATTACGTTATCATTGTTTTGGTTATTACAACTTAATAAAGGCATTATGTTTATTTTATAGACATGTTATCCAACTTATAGGTCAAAGGTATTGTTTGAAAGTGAATCTTAATTAGTTACCAGTTCCTAGAAATTTGTAGACATAAGAGTTGATTGTTTAGGTTTGTTTAGTTTATTAAATATGACTTCCTTAATACACAGAGGTGTTTCGTCAATACACATGTTTCTCTGATGATAGAACTTTGTAATTCCCGTCTAATTATAACTAAGGCCAACGTTTGTAAGTGTGTCCGTATGCTATCTCTATACGTTTGAACTGTTATAAAAATTAAAAACAAAATTGGCCGTGAGATAGCTGACATTCTGTTTCTACACATAAGTTTATATACTGCAGGTTACACTGCGGTACTCCGCTAATTTACCCCAGTAACCCCATAGTTCCTTGTCTAATTACACAATTGCAATAAAAAAATAAAAAGCCATTTTTTTGCAATTAAGTGTTCATTTAAAACTGATTGGTCTCTTGGGCAGTTCCTGCTAGCCAATGTTATTATTACTCGGGGTTTATTGTGCCAGCTAATTGCAATTCGCTCACCGTCTGCTTTCGATAAAATGCGGTACAGTGTTCATCAGCTTTAGCTCTGCCTACCCCTTAGGGAGTGTGAGCGTGATGAGTTCTAGCAAGCGGTTTAAGTATTACGAAAGTAGTAAGCGTTTGGCGCGATTTTTATTTTTTATTTGTATATGTATATTTTTTAAATCCAAAATTAATTAATTATGTCGTCCATTTGTTTAAACAAAATTTTATTTGGTTATCCTACATTTATGATCGTATTATATTCTTGTTTCGTAAAATTGAAAATTAAATTATTTGAAACGAACCGAAAACAAAAACTGTCGAAAACTCGAAGAATTGAGTTACAAAGATGATTTCTTGAGATTATTAAGTTATGAAAATTTAAAAATGTAGGTTTGCTAAAGAGTTTTTGGTTTGCAATTTCAACGTTTGAGTTTTTTTTAATAAAAGGTGTTGCAATAACTTTGGATAAACCTTTGTTATCCGAAGTTATTAAAACGACGTTTATACAATCTTTACATACATATTTTTATTTTTTTATGACCTATTGTTAAGATCAATTAAAGATAGAAGCAGTAACTTAACAGATTGAATTGTTTTTCCTCAATAAATAAATTAATAATGATTAAATTATAATTTATGATATAAAGCAGAAAATTATGACTTGCTTGAAAAATCAATTCACGTAATTAGTATTTATGTGGATAGATATAATATGTAGTCACGTATTTTAAAGATAATTTTTTAGATGATTTTTTAGAGCTTCTAAAACAAGAAATATTTCAGATATAATACTGCAGCATATTAAAGTACTATCACCGAGTTAATGCCGCTCAAAGAAACACACCTTTTGGTTCTATCTATGCTATTTTTAAAACCAAATTCGTAGATAGATAGATAGAATATTCTTTATTGCACACCATAAATAAGAAACAGATTTGACAAACGTAAAAGTTACATGGTGCAATTTGTATCTACTTCTTCCTAAATAATAACTTAGTTCAATTTTGTTTTATAACTTTGATTACTTTGAGCCCCTTTGCCAGACGAACAGTATTCAGATTTTAAATTTCATACATGTTGGTATGCTTGTATATCACTGCGCTATTTCTCTTGGGGGATCAGCAGGGGTGAGGACCGTGAGGCACATGTTCGCCAGACAGCCGGAGTTCCGTATGCTAGGGGGCTGCCTCGGTACAGTATACAGCATCAATTCAGTAACCAATCTGATTTTAAAATCTCTAATTTGACACACTCAACACTCTTAATATTATTTTGCATGATTGCAGTTCACATATACGAGGCTAAATCGATCTACTACTTACTTGATTGAATCTAAAAAGTGTTTAATTCAGGCAAGTTTTTCCCTGTTTTCTATGATAGGGTAATTTTCTAACTAGGAAGTCTTTATAGTCACTGTATTATATTATGTCAGGTGCAAAATAATAGCGGATGTTTCATACGATATGGCTACGACTACTGAACGAATGTTTATAAAATTGAAACAATTCAATTTAGTGTCCGATTGATGGCAGCTACTGTACCTACTGTAGGGTCCAATTCTAAATTAGTTTCGTGCCTTTGTGACTTAGCATTGATATTGAAAAGATATACTTATAATATATATTAGTACGCACGTGTATTTATATTAGTTAAGTGAATATGAGTTGTAAATTCTGTATTATAATGAAAATGATAAACTATAAAACCCGTTCGTATTTTCAATTACTGCATCCACATTTAATTTAAAGTAAATTATTCCTCTAATAGGAAATAGAACGTAGTAGAACTTAGACAAGGATAGCATCCTTATATCAACGTATTAAAGTTGATTTTTGCAATTTATCACCACTTCTAAGCAGGCGACTATAACGAAGCACTTATTAATGTTAGTTATGTGGTAGTTAATAATTAAATAATAATACCACAGTATAAATATAACAGTAGTATAACTCGGCTGTTTCTAATAAATAAATGCCTGCAACCGCGTGGTACGTTACAGCGACAGGGCTGCCCATCTAAAGTCATCAACAACACACCGTTATTTCGTCACGACACGTTCGCGTTTGTATCATGCCACGGTCATGCCACGATCCGGTAGTTAGATAACTCGCTTTACGCTAGTTTACATGAAGTCTTCATACTGTTTTATCTTATTATACTGTGCTATTACCTCCTTAGTATGCAGGTAAATATATAAATATTATATAGGTATACATATAATGGACGATGTTTGAGTGATGATCAGATTTTTCCATTGATCTTCGGACAAGCGTTGATCACACCTATGTTTACTGCTCTTTGTATTGCTCATATTGTTTATGTAAATACATACATACCTATGGGATGGTATGTGTTGTTAAATGATGTACCGTCGTATATTTGATGCATAGATCAATATTTCTGTATATTTCTAGAATAACGTTAAGGAACAATTCATAATAAAATTGTTTATTGCGTTTATAACGAACTACGTCGTTTATTAGAGGCTAGTATTATTATAACTTTTAATGAAATAAAGCACCTCCGTAGTTATTAGTTATTAGAAAATGTAAAAATTAAGAGTATTCCCCCTAAAACAAACCCTATTATCACTCGCTTTATTTTTATTGATTTCCTTATACTGACCCCGTACCACGATATCAGAAATTTATTTAGGCCGTCGTCCTACGTTTGAGTTTATGACGTCAGTAATTATTAGAAAAACCAATTAAAAGAACATCAAAACAATAGACTTAAGTAAAACTATTGTTAATAATAGGGCTCAGTCATTAAGTATTTAAGTTTGTGGTTAGTAAAACCAGTTACATGCGCAAAGTACGCGCTAACTACCTACTATATCCAAGTGTTTTATAAAAAAATATCAAGTTTCAAACCATTTTATTCTGAACATGTTTTCCAATTTTCAATCAGCTGTTTTACAAACTCTATTACACTAGAAAAACTATCTAAGAGGAAGGCGTTGTCTAAACTTAGACTGCTTAGCAAACTCGACACGGGCAAGCGATCAATTGTGTTTCCTTCGGCAGGTGTGCTAAAACATAGGGCTTTGTATGCAAAACCTATAGGTTGTTACACTTGTTACTATCCGCAATACGTGTACCAATAAACTCTAAATATATTCCTATATTTGTTTTGTTATTTCGTTTTTTTTTTTATGAAGCATAGAGGGTCTTTTGCGATAGGGAAACTTACAGAAACTTTTGCGGAATACCGGGACTTTTACACAATATTATAAGTTACAGAATCGTTTTCTTCAAAAAGCTGTTAGAACAAAACTTAAAGAAAGATGTGTTAATCCATGTAAGAGGTTATGTGCTGCTTAAACATTGACACCAGGTTTTACATCAATCATATAAAATGAAGAATGTACGAGTATACAGTCGATTAACGTTTAGGAGTAATCAAACTTATATGCTTTTATTTACTATGTTTTTGTTTTGGCATTAGCCTAGGTATTGAAGATAAATACAAATTGTTATGAGTCCGATACAGTGTGTGTAAATAAAATAGTATCAGAGTTTATGTAAACAATGTTTACTTTGAATGTTGCTGAATTTATTGACACCTAGTTCTAAGTTATTATTCGAACATTGATAATTGAGTATTCGTTAACGTCATCACTGTCTTGAAAAATAGATGTTTATTTGTATGGGCATATATTATGCAAATAGTTGAAGATGTTTTCAAATATTATGTTTGCAAACTAACTGTTATTGTTTATTAAGTGACTTTTTATCAATTTAAATGTCGAAGTGTTGTCTAGATAATACAACTGATTAGCAGGATATAGTGATAAAGTAATCTACCTCATACGTTGTGAGATTAAGAAATACCAGTTGTGCAAATAATTGTACATTTATGTTGCAGTGAGGTTAACCTGGCTCCTTGTTGATGTTTTCAAGGCAGCCGTGTGTACGTTAACGAGATTCCGCAGTGACATCAAGCCACTAGTTTAACTGTTTGAGCACGATCTGTTCGCCTGCAAATAAAAACTACAAACAATATAATATGATAAACACGTTTATTCATAAGCACACAGCCGCGTCCACGCCACAAACATTCGTACAGTATTAGTTACAAGTATAACATACAGCTTAGCCTAAACAGATCTTAACTAGATCCACCACACAATACGTGTTGCGTACACGACTTTGATATCATATCAATTTCATAGACATTTGAGATATTAATCGCTAACACATTACTGGTCTTATATTCGTATTTCTAAGTATTACCATGATAAATAAATATTGTGCAGAGATGCACCTTATAGAAATAGTTGGAATGTTTATTGTTGAGCCGAGCTACGGCATTTGGCAACTCGTCCCCGACCTTTCGACTGATACCGACATGACTCGTCTTCGGCACGACCTCTCCAGGAAAGGTCGCAGATGATCGGTATGTAGTATTCTATACCTACGTAAGTAACTATTCTAAAATAATAATTATACAAAGCATTTTTACATGCGCATATCACTTGGTGGACCACGAGGTCAAGGTAACTTTAAATATTTTTGGTAATGTTAGTACGCGTCAGTCCTCGCGTCGCATATTGACAAGCACTGTTGTGTTGAGGGTCACGGGCGCGCACTAGGCCAGCAGGTGTGCGAGCGCCAGCAGCGCCAGCGAGGAGGCCAGCGCCGGCACCGCGGCCGCGCTCTGCGGCGCCACGCTCGGCTCCGACAAGTCCTCACCGAACACGTAGCTCTTGGACCCGGTGTGCGACTTCAGAATCCTGTAGTTAACTTCATTCAGAGATACCTGATTTTTCACGAAGTTGTACAGCCTGTTTATAACAACATACACGTTGCCTTTGCTATCGAAAGAGAATCTGTCTACCCACTGAATGTAGTTTGGATCGCGAGCGATCGTCCGCTGGCCAATGTGAAAATCGACGGTAGTATTCCATTCCGCAATAGTGTTGTTTCCAATTAAGCCGTAGAATAGAACACCGGATGCATCCATCTTCATGCCATCGGTTTGCGAAGCTTTGGTTCCTAGATCCACCACGTGGGGTCGCAGGGCTCCGTCACCCTTCTGAGCTAGAGTTTCATTTTGCAATACCGATACATTCAAACCGTACAGGTGGAAGCTTGATAATGGGCAATAGTAGAGTTTCCTGTCAACTTTACCGTCTTCGTTCCGGTATTGAGGACCAAGCGCAATGCCGTCGATGTTCACAGGGAGGTTGACCGTGGTGCCGTTGATGCGGAAAAATGTGGCCTCGGCTGCTGAAGACATTGATTGTGTATCGCGAACCTTCCACGATTTTTTATCACTGCGTCGAAAAACTATAATGCCGGGATCAACTGCACTATTGTCTGTTATGTAAGCATAATCACCATCCCTATTGTCTATCACTAGGTCGTTCAAATACGTGGTGTTAGGGTTCACTACATCGGTTGGGAACGGAATGCGCTCCATCTCATTTTTTCCGGTCTTGAGATCGATGAGAACCAGTGAAGGAGGGCACTTGGCGTCTGGGTTCTGGGTGAGTGTACCAACACGTCCGTTGTCCAATATCCACATAATTCCATTTTTATCAATCTCGATGTTTTGAACAAATTGTAGCGCGTTGCAGTCTCCGACAGCGTTCTGGTCCCAGCTAGGGAAGGGGCGCAGCTTAGGCGCCGTGTCCACTGGTTGCACGGGGATGGTCGCCAGCGTCGCCGGCACTCCGTCCAGCATCCGCGGCATCGTCAGGAACAAATCGTCTTGGTAGAAGTTTATGCCAGAGATTAAAACGTTTTGGGGGATGTATCGGCTTGTATTGAGGTAAGTTTTGCGGTCTTCCGGGGATTTCCATTCGAAATCTATAGCGTTCCATTCGTAAATAACTCGAAACTGTTCGCGTCTAGGCGCGGGCGGTCGCGGGAGTGATTCGTTTTGCACGGCCGCGGCGGCGACGGCGGCGAGGAACACCAGTGCTAACATCGTCGGTGGGTGCGCGGCGGGTAGCGTGTGGCGCGGACGGCGCGGCCGATGTGACTGACGCCGGAGCAACTCTGCCGCCGACACTTCTGTGCAGAGCTATGTTACGCGCGTGACCACACCGCGACGTCACCGTAACACACTAAACAATCGGACCCTTAGCGATTTATCTTCAAGTAAAATTTATAAGGTGCCAATGTAAACATGAACATAAGATTTATTTTTATTTAGCTCCGTCGTCGTCGTATTTAAATGTCGAAGTGGCTCGGCAAGGGTGCCTCAAGGTCGCAAATCTCTCCCCCGGCTAGACGGAGGGTCCACGGTTCGGGTAGATGTGTGTTGTTAACGATTCAGACAATCGATTCAGACGGAACTGTTGATACTGTAGGGTTCATTAAACTAACTTAAAAATGAAATCGGTTGCGTTTTAACAATACAAACGTTCAAGTCAATTATCATTTTAATTGTGTTGTCAATTATTTGTTGATAACCTTGCGTTTTACTTGATAAAATACATGCGATTTGTTTAATGAGAAATAGTAATAGACAAAATAATTAGTTTATAAATATTCATAATATTCAATTCAAACATTCTAAACATTAAAATAACTAATAATTGTTGCATTTTATATTGATTTCATCGATATAAAATCGCTGGTTTTAAAACAATAAGATTAGAGTATGTTACGCTGATTAGTTAATAAATAATCTGGATTTAATAACTTCTACATTTGAATTACAATTTTCATATTGATAAAAATGATTTAAGATAAGAAATAACTGTAGTGAGGTATTAACACCTACTACTACTACTATTACTATCTATATTTAAAATTGAATATTCCACGAGTTTGTTTTAGAAGGTTTTATCCTCTCGGAATCCTTACTTATGTTCATCTGTTAAAAAAAAACAAAAGTGTACACTCTCATTACCGCGACTATGCAATTTGAAAAGATTTATTTTTATATTTCTCATCTATTCTCTTTTTCAGATGGCATTTGTTTTATATCATTTAAAAAAGGAAGAATTTATGCTGCCTACAACAAGTAAGCGTTTTTAACGTTCGGGATAAATCTATTAATGTGCGTGCAGCCATAGGTGATACCTACATGTAATGAAAGAACCTTATTATCATTTCTATATAACTGTGAGGTTCTATCACTGATTTACTGCAGTGATTTGTAACAGGCGGAAGCAGTTGAAATAGAAGAGGCGTTCCTAGCTTAGTAACATAATACGGGAGTGTAATCCTATCGGAATAGTAAAAGTACAACTTTCTATAAACAAATCAAATCATTTATTCAGTTACTAATACGTACAATTATGTAAAACCTTACAATTTAAAAACCAAAATTTTTATTAAATCGAAATCTTATATAATTTTAAGTTATCTTCTAGATATTCTGCGATATTATAATGCGTTTTTTTTGTAATAATGACTTACACTATTTTTAAGTTTATCGATGTTTATAGATGCGTGAAGCCATACATAGAACTTATATTATATTATCACGTATATGATATAAAAGTATTTTTGGAATTTAATTTTAATCTCTTAAGTCAATTTTGTAGAGTTAACGCTGCATCAAACTTCTTTAGTTTTTTTTTCACATCACGTTGAGTACGAAATGGTTTATTACGACATGATAAAATAATTTTAAAATTTCCTAATTAGGTATTCAGCTCAATTAAATACTACTCAAGTAAATGACAAAATTAACAAATACAGTACGTAAATTACATTACTCCTAACTAAAACTGGTCAAAAGTTGAAACAAATAGCTGTTGGAAATACAAATACAAATAAATTCAGTTTTGTAAACTGTGCCGTTGTATTTAACAAGAGGAAACATAGAAACGATTTTAGTGGGCATTATTCGTGTAAACATTAACATAAGTTTGCGAAGGGTCGCTCATTTTCGCTGCGAAACAAGTTTGGAGATATTCAACGGTTACAATGGGTAACTGAAGGATTATGTGTCACCCCTACCGTACTATGGCCTTGATACAGTTATATATACAACTAGTTCTGCCCGCAACTCCGTCCGCGTTGAATTTTGAAAAAAAAATACAGTTTATTTGCTAAAATAAAAGATTTTGTCTAAAATAAAATAGCTTAAGTTACCTACCGCTTATTACATCAGCCACAATCCAATAAAAGTCCCGTAAAAATCAGTCCAGTTGTTTTGAACATCAACGGAAACAAACAGTCTGACAAAAATTGAAAATAATGGTATTTTTGCGTATTAACGAGTATATTCATATGTATGTAGAAAACGGTTATTACAATATTACAAACAGACACTCCAATTTTATTTATATGTATAGATTGTATGGCTATTATTACTTTTTAATTGTATTCTATTCATGCGATTCGTGCTAGTAGCAGAGGGGAGACGAATGAAGTGTTCCTGGATTGATTGATTCAAGTCCCTTGCACAGTTAAAATTACTATGTTAAATTCATAGCATTTTTTATTTGTATTGACTTTTGTTTGTTGTAAAAATGTGATGTTTTTTTAATGAACAGACTCGAAAGCAAAGGACATAAAGAAAGAAAGGAAGGATCAGGGTTACTTTTTCTCTTATACCAACATGTGTTTGTAATAGAAAACTGCTTAATGACGGTGATACAGCTATTGTGATCAGACAATCAGTGCGTTTTATGGACATTCATTCTCTTTACTCGACCGAGCAGTGAGATGGGACAACGTGGTATTTTATTGATAACTGCTAATATAATCTCTTACCACTTGTAGTTTGAATTCCTTCATAATAGAAAGATAATCTTTGTTTATTTACAACTTATTAATTACAAAGTTTTAAATAAACTGTTACGAAGTTCGATATTCCGCATCAACAAACTCGTTAACACAAAGTATACACATTTGTTTTGAATGATTAGATCAACTAGTTCATTTGGTGATCTCGAGACAATAGTATTTAGACAAACAACTAATGAAAACAAACAATAAACAATGTGATACATTCCTTATTATTGACTGACAGATAAGCCGTTGGTGGAGCAAGTATTTAATACGAATACATTTGTGTCAGAGTAGGATTTAACTGCTAAGCTTCAACTTTGGAAAGAGATCCCAGTACGTTCGTCATTTGTTTGAAGAATCGTGTTTAAATCATTTAGAATTGAAGAGAGAATTTTACGAGACTGGCTTTGGTGTTGCATGTTCTTGTCAACAAGTGCAGTTTTTTCACGCGTTGCCAATGGTAAAAACTGCTGAAATGTGTCACTGGCCACTTCCAGCCTATAAAATGCTTAATATCGTATATTTACTAACAATTCAGATATTTAACATATAATTACTACAATACTTAATACTCAATTCCACAAGACCGTTATAATTTATTTTATATTTATTTCATTAAATATGACTGTAAACTCCCGTCTACAGAAAGTGGGTCAAAAACTCCATGTTCTTTTGAAGTATACAATTCATTATTATTCTATTAGTCATAGTACTAGTGATGTTAGAGTATTTATTAATCACCCAGTACAAAGTACACGGATGCATGGTATTAATGGAAGAAATAATGTTTATCTTAAAATATTCCATACTTTTGTTGACAAAGAACATGAACAGGTCATTTCATTTTAGAAATAGTTCAGTCTTTATTTTCCATGCAGAGTCCCATGCACTTTTAAAATTTAGTAAAATATATGTTTACAATGATTGCCTAGTATTTATACACCTATTTTAACTATACAAGTACAATCCCGTATGGTCTAGTGGCTAGGATACCTGGCTTTCACCCAGGAGGCTCGGGTTCGATTCCCGGTACGGGAAGCAGTAGGCCGCATCTCTTTTGTTTTTTGGATAATTTCTAGCGTATTTATTACATTTAATTTTATTTACAGAAACATGTTAGTTTTGATATTTGATTCGAAAATAAACGTTATTTTATTATAAAAACTTACGAGTTGTTTTTTTAAACAGTAATAAGACTAAGAATCTTTATTTGCAGGGACACGGTAGGTATTACAAGTGTTCAATTAGGTTACATTATGTAACAACTAATGAAAACAAACAATAAACAATGTGATACATTCCTTATTATTGACTGACAGATAAGCCGTTGGTGGAGTAAGTATTTAATACGAATACATTTGTGTCAGAGTAGGATTTCATTGCTAAGCTTCAACTTTGGAAAGAGATCCCAGTACGTTCGTCATTTGTTTGAAGAATCGTGTTTAAATCATTTAGAATTGAAGAGAGAATTTTACGAGACTGGCTTTGGTGTTGCATGTTCTTGTCAACAAGTGCAGTTTTTTCACGCGTTGCCAATGGTAAAAACTGCTGAAATGTGTCACTGGCCACTTCCAGCCTATAAAATGCTTAATATCGTATATTTACTAACAATTCAGATATTTAACATATAATTACTACAATACTTAATTCTCAATTCCACAAGACCGTTATAATTTATTTTATATTTATTTCATTAAATATGTAAACTCCCGTCTACAGAAAGTGGGTCAAAAACTCCATGTTCTTTAAAAGTATAAAATTCATTATTATTCTATTAGTCATAGTACTAGTGATGTTAGAGTATTTATTAATCACCCAGTACAAAGTACACGGATGCATGGTATTCATGGAAAGAATACATTTTATCTTAAAATATTCCATACTTTTGATGACACAGAACATGAACAGGTCATTTCATTTAGATTTTTTTAGAAATAGTTCAGTTCACATAATGGTTTTGCAACTTATTAAAACTAACCTAGATGTGTTATGATTGATGTAAAGACATAGGAAAGAGGAGCTGAAGGCCTACCATATTTTTTTAGTTTTGTTTTTACTGCTCGAATAACCGAGTGGTGTATAGGTCACCACGCCAATTAGGTAGGACAAGAATATGTGCGTTCCACAAGTGCTTGCTCTGAGTCTTTGTGAATGTAAAATGAACGTCTGTACTCGGGGTTTCCCCGTGATACAAGAATTAAATTCCATAACGCAGGAGTTATTTTTGTCAAAAAATAAATAAAAAAATATTGCAGTTGTGGAGACGCTGCTCTACGCCGTGCAGTGCGTTGTCACACTTTCAAAACCGTCATAATTCTACTGTACTGTAATGGTAGACCGTCTAAAAAGAAAAAAGGATCTATGTAAACATCATTTTTTTCTTCTTTTTTTCAGACTGTAACGGCCCTCGAAGGAGTTTGACGTCAGCCCTTAGTCTAAAATAGTTAAATATAGATTTTATACGATTACGAATAGGGTTGCGTGGTTGAATGGACTATTATCGAGGTTCGAGGCCTCGGTTTAGAATTCACACGACAATTATATGAGTCAAACAGGAATGGGGGCACTTACATGACTCAACCTACAATCAATCAACAATAAAATATATTAAAATAAATTATATTTTTCAGTGCTTTGTTCTGAAACATTTCATTTTCTGCCTTATGGTGTATGAACGGCACTGTCTGCACTTCCTTACATTTGACAGGCCTGTTGGTCTAGGGCTCTGACTGCTATACCGGAGGTCGTGGGTTCGATCTCCACCCAGAACAAATATTTGTAATTGTGTAATTTATCTAATGTATGTATTTAGTAGCACCGATATAAATATGGTCATCAGTTATCTAGTACTTATAACACAATATACTCTCGCATACTTAATTTGAGACAAGCTAGCGTTGTAGGATAGTTGAGGAGTTGGGAAGTAAATGTACATACTTAAATATATTCTCTAAGTTCTATACTATATTTCTTATAATTCAATGCGACAATAATAGCTTAACAATTGTATTATACGCCAGCACATTTTTTTCCATATTACGTTAAACGTCACTGGCAGACAACGACGCTCCTTTCGCCAACTTTAATAACTAAGTTCTGTGCAACTATTGTTACATTGGACTGCTTTTTTTTTGGTAGAACGGGAGAATCCTCGTAGACACCTGCGACCCCGGGGGGAGCCGCGGTTAGTGTCAGACTCTTACTGACTAAACCTAAATCGACCTGTGCTACGTCATCCGTGTTTTGGTGTTGGTGCATGGTAGCGCATAGCAATACTTCATGCGGTGCACTGGACTCCTGAGAGGGAACAACGTCGTCGAGAAAGATCGCAACGTAGGTTATCAAAACGTGTGAAAGATGTGGGACTAGATTTTTTCTTAGAAAAAAATCACCGATAATGTGGTTGGGGCGTAGAAATTTGTCTATGGACATTCTACAAGGAATAAATTATTAACGGTTTACTATGCATTTCTTCATATGAGAATGTCAATCTTATTTTTATTTCTTTATTGCCTCTTATTTCAAGCAAAACATGTTTTTTTTATACCTATAGACGTACCAGGTAGTTAATACTCATGTTAACACGAAAACATATAAATAACAAAGGTGATAAATGACGTATTAAAATAGTGATATATTCTTATAGCTTCAAAGTTACAGGCTAACATGTTCATAGTATTGTCAGGAGATACAATAATGACTAAGTTGATGACAAATGTATAATTGTGTATTCTATAAGCTTGTAGTCTATCTGCATAAGGAAGGTTCTTCCGTATACGCGGTAAATATAAACTTGAATAATGTATACCGATCTAAATATAGAAAATGTATTATCCATACTGTTGTAGTATCTATTGGTGAAATACAAACTAAAAAAAAAAGAATTGTGTAACATCTTGCAGTGAATATAAAGGTGATGTAAAAATGTAGAGCAGAATGTGCGTCGATAATTATTTTTAGAACATTAAGTATCATAAAAAAAATCTTTTCTTTAGCTAGGAGTTCATGTTAATTGTACACGTAAAATATTATCCCTAGGTGAGCCTAACGATAACTCTAATAAGACTTCACACCTATGGACAATGAGAAAGAATATTTAAATGCAAAATGTATTTAAAGAACTAAGACTAAGACTCTACCTTCCATAGAACAGAAATACTTTTGGAAACTACGAGATTCTGAGGTTGGTAGTCTATTGGTATCGATAACAAAAGTTCATAAAAGCCATCAGACATGGGCAACCTGCAAATTATTCTCTTTTATTCTATATTACTAGGGACGGTAGAGAATTTTCACTTTTCTGAGCGCTAACAATGGCCAATCGCTCAGATACATTGAAATGACAAATTAATTTAACTCCATTGCAGAAACAAATGTCATGCCCATATATTTTATTTCACACCCCATATTTTTTTTTTTTACATTTGTTTTTCTCATGCTCAATATGAAGCGATGTAATATTGTCTAGGCCATCACGGCTGAGTGAGATGAATTTGGAGTCTGAGGACGTGCAACAAATAGTTTAGTTTCCTTATAACAACTGGGAAACATTCCATACCAGGCTTATTACAAGAGAATTTCTACCGCGTGAAAACGGGTCGCAAATGTAAAAGGAGAGCTTCATTAAGCGACATCTTGTGGCACGAATGAGTACTAATAATGAGTAAAGGTTTTATCCTTCGTAAATAAATAGATAAATGCAAATTTGCGGATATCTTATGTTTTGTTTTCACATTTCGGTAGTCAAATTAATAATATACATACCTAACTTACGCCGACACTACTGCCATCTATTGATTAACCCTTAAGTTATCAACGTCTGGTGTGTAGTAGTACAACTACCAAGTGAACGTAGCCACAATTAGTGTCTTGATAAAAGAACAGATGTCATTGATCCAACTATTAAAGAGTACTTAGTAAAATATAAATCATGATCATTTTAAAAGATAAAATCTTTTTAAGTTTTTTTTGCCATCAGACACTTTTAAAATTTAGTAAAATATATGTTTATGTCACCGGAAAATAACAAGATCCGTAAAATAATACAATTTGTCTCCCGTTTAGAATCTTACGAAAGTTTATAAACTTACTAGGAAACAAATAAACGTACGGATCTTGTTATTTTCCGGTGACATTTACAATGATTGCCTAGTATTTATACACCTATTTTAACTACACTAGTACAATCCCGTATGGTCTAGTGGCTAGGATACCTGGCTTTCACCCAGGAGGCTCGGGTTCGATTCCCGGTACGGGAAGCAGTAGACCGCATCTCTTTTGTTTTTTGGATAATTTCTACCGTATTTATTACATTTAATTTTAATTACAGAAACATGTTAGTTTTGATATTTGATTCGAAAATAAACGTTATTTTATTATAAAAACTTACGAGTTGTTTTTTTAAACAGTAATAAGACTAAGAATCTTTATTTGCAGGGACACGGTAGGTATTACAAGTGTTCAATAAGGTTACATTATGTACATAATTTCTCACCGCTCAATCGGTAAGCAAATTTTAAGTAGATACTCGTACATATTTCTTTCAAAAAAAACAAGATTTTGGAATAGAAATGTGACATTTTAAACAATTTAATTGAATTGTTTCAAATTATTCTCGGCAGAGCTAATTTTCTTACGTCGCGTGATTGGTACCATTTATTATCACTCACCTTTTTTTAATAATTGGCTGTGCTTTTTAAAATACTCCTATTTCATAGATATAAAGGCTTGTTAAGGTTAAAACATTTAATCTTCTAGGCGTAGGCTCCTCATCATCTTCCTGCCCTTATCCCATTTTACTTGGGGTCGGCGCAACATGTTTTTTTCTAAACATGTTGCTAATGGATTTGGCTATGGTTTTATAGTCGGCCGCCTGCCTGACACTAGCCCTCTTTGGGAATGCGATTGTTGGTTGTTTACCCGCCACCATTCGGGTAACCCAAGGTGCTTGGTACAGTGCACTAGGTCTTAAGGTCCATTAGTCGCCTTTTACGACACCCAGTGGAGGATATGGGGTGGCGCTATTCTTTATATCCGGACACCACACGGACGTAGGCATAGGGCGTAGGACAGGCGTAGGCTTCTGCAGTTTAAATTAAGTTTATAAAGTTTTTCATAATTTCATGGCAATCGCCACTACATTCAACAGTGTATGGAATACAACAGCTAGGTGTTTTGAATTAGAACTTGTTGGTGAGCTATAAATAGACGACTGGTACCTGGTATATTAAGTTTACAAACAAACGCCATTACTATTTCTGTATTATGTTAAATAATGCAAAAATACATTCTGAGTGAACAACTCCATTGAAACGTTTTCCTCGAATTTTGACGACATCTATTTAAGTAGAGTTGTAGATAAGGCTGATAAAATAATTTAAATTAAAGAAATCTCTTGTCAACATTTCACATCTTGAAATTTTCAAATGAAGAGTAAAGTTAGAAGGTAGCTATATCATAAAACGGGATGAATAGGGGCATTTTAGGGGCGAATGGAAACATAATTTTTCTTTAATATTGCAAGTTTTACGAGACAAAATTATTATTTTAAGAGTCTTAACTGTATGATAAAATACCACTAGACGAGAGTTCATGTAAACAAACTTATGCGAAACCCCGAGAGCAACTTGTATATTATTTTTCTATTCACCTCTCAAGTCTCTAATCATAGCTTTACAGCTATTCAAAGTTAAAGCGTAAGGTTTATGACGTCAGAGCTATAGTAAATCGTGTAAAATACTTTAAAGATGTAATAGCTATCTTACAAAGCGCACTATTGCTATGAGAATGTACAAGGCGCGTTCGTTTGTTGCTTAATAATTTAAATGGTAACCTATTAAAATCTCGAATTTCTGTTACCCGAATCTTAAAACCCCGAAAACGCTTGGTAGAACTTTTAAAAGACAGGTGTAATGATTGACAACTTTTTAAAATCCCTTTTTTAATTTCCCAGATGAATCAATTTCCAGATGCACTAAAACCAAATTTACAAAAAGTATTTTTTTGTTTCCCATATTCTCATAATCCAGATACAGTTATACCAGATTCTCAGAATACTTTTTTTTATTTCCCATCGTACCATTTTCCAAATAAACTATTACCAGATTTTCATAATCGTTTTATTTGATTTCCATACAATCATATTCCAGATGAACTATTACCAGAATTTTAATAATCAATAATTTTTTTAACGTTTAAGAAAATCATCACTTTGTATAATGTCGTTTGACATAATTTTCAGTTCGTCGAATATTTATTTGCTATATCAACATTTGCGCTAATGATCAAAAGGTATAATGTTCATTTGATATCCACACTCCTGCCTAAAAAAAAAACCTAACCTAACCTAAATTAGGTGAGGTTAGGTTTTTTTTTTTATTTGTTAAAATCTATGTTTATTGAGGTGAAAATATTATCTTATGTTATTTTAAGAGATATAGCTACCTCCCTTTTCTAGTTATTTTAAATAAACAAACTGATTTATGTTGCCAGATTACTAAAATACCGAACAAAATTTAGTACATTAATATTATATTACCGGATTTAAAATACATGGATTTAGTTTTTCTAGATATCGTTTATTTGAATTTGAAAAATCTTGATTTAAAAAATCTGGATTTTAATTATTTGACATTCAAAAATCTGTGTTTTAAAACATCGGGCTTTCTAGTATATGGATTACGGTCATCTGGATTTTGTGCATTTAGATTTCGTGTGTCTGGATTCTGAAACATCGTACAAATGAATAAATGGGTAAGTGAAATTTGGAGTTGCGATTGTATGGCAAATAAAACTTCGGAATTTTAAAATTCGGGATTTTGATAAAATGTCCAATCGTTTTCTGGATTATGATGTTCGGAATTTTAAAATTCGGGATTAAGATAGGTAACCAATTTAAATGCTATACAGATTTTGATACGTACAAAAAAGGAAAAGAAAGAAGGAAGATTAAGATTATATGGACTCTACAAAACAAGAGTAGTGAAAAAAGAGAGATTAAGCTGAATCCGGTAAAAACAAAGTTTTATTGAAATAGGTTAAGGGATTTCCCCTTTATAATCCACCAACAAAGTATAAAATAAACAATAGTGCAACTGTAGTCACTAGTCGCATCCCATCTCACTTGCAAAGGGCAAAACATAAAATACTAAGTAACAAACTTCTTTCGTTCATAATAATACATCAAAACAAGACGGTGACTTTATCTTCCAGGGAGAACTTTCCACAAGGCTATGTTTATGTTAAAACGTAAATAACAACAATTTAAAACCAAACAATGAACGGACACAAATAACTTCATCACAACACTTGAGTTGAATTTAGTTTGAAATTGCGCAGATTTAAAACCATGGGATCATAATCCGGACCGCGTGTTTATTGTTTTTAGAAAGGGTAACCGCTTTCCGAGTTTATTTTATAAACCAGTAAATTATCGTGCTATTATAACTTGAGTACCTACACAGTTAGCCCCCAGTGACAATTGCCATTTGATTGTACAAACAATATAAGAAATCATTCCAATGCTCTACCCGATTTAGATTTGTCACTTAGCAACTGTCGATTCAACGGAATTGACAATCAGCATCAGAGGTTTTATCTTTGAGTGATCTTTTTAGGAGATTTGTTACTAGGAGTGGACTAGATATTTAATATTTAACATATAAACCTTTAGAGTGTTCTTTCGATTCATTTATGTTTGACTCTCTACAGGAATACTAAAGGAAACTCTACTAAATGAGTCTATATTGCAACCCTTGTCTAGAGCTTTTACATTCTAGTTTTTAAAGTCAATGTCTTCCCGACACGGCAAGGTAACGTACTCTTAACGTTTACTTTTTTTGTAACTTAAGCTTTGTAGCTTTTAGCCTTAGCTTAGCTAATACCTTAAAAACACTCCTAAGTACATAAACGTCTCTATAATAAGTTAATAGAACAAAACAATCGAATCAAAAAAGTTCCCTTGTTTCTTTCAATGTTGCAACTTTCCACGTAGTAAACTCAGGCAGTAGCAAATCACTGTAAATAAACATATTTTTATTTAAATATACATATTTGAAGTCAGGACCTGCGAAATCAAAGATTTCAGATTGGTACATAGTTGCATACGAAACGGAACTATTCTTAGGTACTTAACAAAGTAGTACATGATAAAATCTCACATAAATATGTATTGCTAGCGTTAAGGTTAGTTTATTCTACGATATTACATTGAACAGTATCTGTCATGCAAATAAGAGGTGATGCAATACAAAACAACGTTAACAATTGATAGAACATTTTGCACGAGTTTGGGAATATACTGCAAATGGACGAACAGTTTGACGATAAGATCCAAATAGGTGATGATTTTGTTGAAAAATTGTAGCACTACATTAGATTTTTTTTTGTACAAACAAAGGCAAACATACAGGTTTTGGCAAGGTTTTAGAGATCAAGGGGTATAGCCGGGATAAAGTTCCCGAGGGATAGTCGGGATAGAGTTCCCTAGGGATAGCCGGGATAGAGATCTCGAGAGATAGCCAGAATGGAGTTCCTTAGGGATAACCGGGATAGTTTCCGAGGGATAGCCGGAATAGAGTTCCCGTGGGAACACCGGGATAGAGTTCTCGAAAGATGCGTACAGCACGGTCTACCAGGCAGAACTACTGGCTACATATAGCCAGTAATTCTGCCGTTGCTCTCTGTATATGGATATACATACAGAGCAACGGATCTGATTTGTATAGGGACTAGTTTGTATAGGGACTTAATGTCAACATTGCAGACACTTGCAAACCACTGCTCTCTTCACTCCCCGGCAGTGCATTGCGAAAAACCTGGGCTGAGACTTTACACCACTACTAACACTAGGGCAAAGCTGTAGCTCTGTTCTGGGTAAAAGCCCAAGTTGGCCTGCCGGGGCATGAGCGCGCGGATGAGCTGGCGAAAGAACAGCAGCATTGACGTCACGGAGTAAGCCGGACTACGACTTGTGTCCGATTTCATTTATCAAACGCCAGATCCGTATGAGATCGCTCGATGAATGGAATCGGAGATATATGTGCGGGATTATCCTTAAATGAGAAACTGGGTTGTTAGTTGAAAAACTGTTTGCAGAATTAAAAAAAACAAAAAAATGGTTTATTTCTTTAACACATACATGTAAGATGTAGCTTGGGATGGAGGTATCCTTTTAAGTATAACATAATAATTAAAGAAGGTATGAGCAAATAAGTTTGTTGAATAGTAAAGTAGAACACTTATTTCTGGATTATTTAACATTCCTCAGTGGTTTAACAATTCCAAAAATAATTGCTATTACGGTTTGAAAATAGCAACACCAAGCTTTGAAATAATTTGGTATTAACTTTACAGTTTTTACACTGCTATCGTGAAGATTTTCAAGCATCAAATCTAAAAGGCGCATTAATCAAGTACAGGATGACTACTACTTATTACTTAAACAAAAAAACGTTACTTTATTGGATTGTTATTATTAAAATACCATAAAGTATATGGATAACAATAGCTTAATTTAAATGTTATTTTGTTTAAATCAAAGGAGTCTAATCAATCAACTTCACTCAACCGGCGGTAGAGATACTCCCCCTTTTTTAGGCTAGACATAAGAATAGTAGTTTTATGCTGTAGCCCTGCCTTGTTGTCGGCATTATATTTTTGTTTACTCATAAGAAACACGTGTTTTTCCTTTGAAATTCTCAATAAGCGAATTCAATTGACCCTTAAAAACAAATCGTTGGATTTGTGCAGAGTTCGCGGTTTGTTTGAACTTTGGAACAAACACCAACTCTGGCCAGAAGATATATTTCTAGATGTTTATTTGTCCTTGTCCAGCAATCATTGGTAGCGTCAGCAAAAACAACGGTCTATTATTCTTAGCCAGTTGTTTGATTTATTAGTAACGGTTTTTTTTTCTTTGATAGGTTAATGGCTTGGCAATGTGATTGAGGTTTGTAGGTATTTTATTAATTTCGGCGGTTTTTGTGAGCGGTATTATAATAATTTGCTTGTTAATTTTACAGATTCATCATATGGTAACCGATCATAATTAGATTATTGTTTAGATTTATATTTTTTGAACATTGCATGCTGTTTTAGGTCGACAAAATAAGACCGAAGTCGCTGACCTAACCAGAACTGATCTATTCCGGTCCAATCCCAAAAACTAATACCACTTGTATTTATTTCTTATCGCAGTTAATTTCTATTCCGAACGAATCCCACTCATAAACGAATCCCAAAATTAGTAAAATGGTTTGAAGGTACAGTCAGTAATAAAGGCTTAAGGCGCTTCGTTTGCTCAACGCTTGGCTGTGATTGGTTGATTAGGATTTTTAAACAATAAGATTCTCGATAAGACAAAATGTGTTTGTAAAGATTTAGGATTGAATTACGATCATTATATTAAATTATTAAAAAGCAAAATAAACTTTTTTCTGTGACTGTACCAAAAGTTATGTTTTGGGATTCGTTGGGAATAGATTAAGTACTTCATTTAAATATTTGAAATATGGTCTTCGTTTTAAGCAAATTAATAATTTAATTTCCGAACTAATACCAGTGGTATTAGTTTTTGGGATTGGACCGGAATAGATCACAGAACGATCTATTCCGGTCCAATCCCAAAAACTAATACCACTTGTATTTATTTCTTATCGCAGTTAATTTCTATTCCGAACGAATCCCACTCATAAACGAATCCCAAAATTAGTAAAATGGTTTGAAGGTACAGTCAGTAATAAAGGCTTAAGGCGCTTCGTTTGCTCAACGCTTGGCTGTGATTGGTTGATTAGGATTTTTAAACAATAAGATTCTCGATAAGACAAAATGTGTTTGTAAAGATTTAGGATTGAATTACGATCATTATATTAAATTATTAAAAAGCAAAATAAACTTTTTTCTGTGACTGTACCAAAAGTTATGTTTTGGGATTCGTTGGGAATAGATTAAGTACTTCATTTAAATATTTGAAATATGGTCTTCGTTTTAAGCAAATTAATAATTTAATTTCCGAACTAATACCAGTGGTATTAGTTTTTGGGATTGGACCGGAATAGATCACAGAACGATCTTGCATTACAAAGTTAACAACAATTTCCGTTCCTAACAATGTAGATAAATATAGTTACCACTTAAAGGAAAAGCAACAATGTTAATGGGTCTTGTTACTACTACATCTTTTACCAATAGCAAAGCAATTGTGGGAGCGAGACGCCACTCTACACGACGTAGAGCGACATCTCGTTTCCACAACTGCAACACTCGTACATTAAAAGCTGGTAGGTTCTGACTCTTGCAAGCTGGGATATTGAAGTAATTCCCCGCACACTGCCAACTAAAGGTAATCAAGTATTTACCTTACTGAGGAACTAGGCAATCAGTTCTCACGTACAAAACGTAATACATTAAAAACTGTCTTCTTAATTCCTATGGACTTTCTACCTAGTACTAGAAATAGCTGAATTGAAGCTGTGATAGCCTAGTGGTAAGACCATAGGACTGCTAAGACAAAGGTCTCGAGTTTGATCCTCACGGCGCGCACCGACTTTTCGAATGTTGTGTGTATTTTAGAAATAAATATCACAGTTTCCGTATTTCGGAAGGCAGTTGGGCACTACAATATGTCCCGCGTAGTTGGCTAGAATAGTTACACTAGCCGCCGTGGCCGAAATTGGGCACATTATTACTAGAAATAGATTTATAAACAAAGATAGTAATTCAAAAGTTTTAACTAGTGATGTAGAGTCACGAGCAAAAATATGACGACCAAACAGTTGCAGTAGATTTCTTATGCGAAATTTCTAAAGCTGTTATGGAATATTTCAGATATTAAGTTAATCATAAAATTATTAATTTAAAAGAAAATTTCATATATCATTTGACAAGGACTTTAGCTTCAATTGTTTAGTCGTGTACCTTTTCACTATTAATTTTATTACGATGTTGAATTATTTTTTTGTTTTAAAAACCGTAAAAATGTAGAGTAAGAAAACAATAGATTTATGTTTATTGTTGCATGTAACTAATTAATTTGATAATTAACAATGTGAAATACAATGAGGAAGATTAGCCACGTAGGTATTAGTAAAACAAACCGATAGAGTTCTGTTTTAATAACATAATTTATAAATTTTTGTTTTGGAGTATCACTACACAGAGTAAAACAAAGTCTACTGTCAGTCTGCATGGACCACTTAAATTTTTAAAACGTAACAACGGATTTTGATGCGGTTTTTTTAATACATAGATAGAATAATTCAAGCGGAAGTTGTATATGTATTTATAAACAGTATTTCTACCGTGCGAAGCTGGGGCAGGTCGCTAGTAAATTAATAAACCTTGAAGAGTTGTTTCTAAGTTTTTCTTTATAAGACAAGCCTTTTTTTAATGCAAAGAGATGATGTACGGGCTCTGAAATAATATTAATATTAAAAGGTTTTTATGACTTGACAATGGCATTGTTTTAACCCGCATCTTTTGTCTCATGCTATAATGTGGTAAAAAAGTTTACATAACCCAGCATTAGGCTGCCTGTCCACCGGAGCGGAGCGAGGCAGCGGAGCGGAGAAACGGAGAAATATTAACCAATAGGACTGCACAAAATCTCCGCTCCTCTTTAGTGGACAGGGAGTTGCGAACTAGTTTAAAAATTCATACAAAACCGGTAAGCGGAGCGGGGATGCAAGGCAGCGGAGCGGAGAAACGGAGCGGGGAAGCGGAGCGGGGAAGCGAGTGCAGGCGCGGGTGCCAGTTGCGCCCGCAGTGTGTGTGTGTTCTGAACGATGTTTGATATGATTTCTTAACCAAAATCTATGTTTCTTTATAGAATTGTTCAAATAGTATACGGTAAGTAATTCGGTTTCTTCTGACTCCAACTCTTCTTCCTCAAGCAATGTAAGGTAATAACGTATTAACTTTTTCGATAACATGTCTGCTGTCACTGACATTTCGCGTAGAACTAAACCAATCGCCCGCTGCTGGGAGCTCGAAATGACTCGTCGCGTACTCGCGGCCTAGCTCCGCATATTGAAAAACACAGTGGCAACTCCGCTCCGCATTACTTTCTCGCTCTGCTCCGCAGCCTCGCTCCTCTCCGGTGGACAGACACAGTACGCAACTCCGCTCCGCATTACTCCGTTTCTCCGCTCCGCTGCCTCGCTCCGCTCCGGTGGACAGGCACCCTTAAACTAGATTTTAAATATTTCAATGATTACGTCTAATTATTTATTTATTTTTTACGAGCGAACATTCTGTTTTTAATGACTTGTATAGTTTTTTTTAAGTAACATTAATTAGTTAGACCTTAGTCTAACTTTAAAGCAAAACTGTATTAAAAGTATGGGGTAATGTCTCTACCAGTAAGACATTGCAAGAAATCTTTTTGAAAATCTGCGTTGCGTTTTTAAGATCTTTTGCATTTAATGAAGTAATCATTAGAGGCATGTATGACTGGAAAGTGGAATAGTTCCTAAAAACTCATCCTCCAGTACGCAATATCTGTATCTTGAAATTGCTATTCCTAAACCAATTGTTTAAAATTATTATACAATAAAAAATACGATTTCATGGATTATCGTGAGAACTAATTACCTATCTTGTACAAGGCTGTATTAAGTAGGTAGCGGTCAACGAATACTAAACGCCTCTTTACTTGTTACTGCATATTGAGTTCTCACATTATTTTAACGAAGGAATAATGGTTATTGGTTGGTATTCGCTTTAATTTAAAATAAACATGTCTAACGTTTGCAGCGCTTTAATCAGTATTAACGTTCTATAGATCGATTGTGGTGTTCGAAACGTGATCGCTTAAGGCAAAGTGCTTGGTATACTCATAGCTAAGTATTTTTTAACTAAAAATACTTTACTTGGTCGAGATGCACCTGAAATTCCTTTACTAAGATTAGTATTTTTTGAGTGATTAAGAGTTTTTTTTCTAACAGCTCAAAGATATTTTATAGCATGCAGTTAATCATACAGGATTAAGATTCACTCTGTACCTTTTATTTGAGTTATTAATTTCTAACAAAAAGATGTTAGTTTCTAAACAGTAGCGCTAGAAGTTAGAATTTCCTAGTAACAGCTCTCATTTAAATTCCTAGGTAACCGTTGGGTGCGGTTTGTAGATTGGTCAACATTTTTTGCGTTACGAATTGGATAGCGTGAAAGGAAATAACGCTTGGCGCCATTTGAATTAGCCCGAAGCCTGTGTTGGAAACGCCAGTTAGATAATTCCTCTGAACCGCGCCACGAGTCTTCCTTCCATCATCGCGCCTCGTAGTATTTATTTTTTAACGCTTGCGAACATACAAGTGTAGCGGGTTTAGCGGCATTCAGCCAGTCACCGTTCAGGCAACACACGGCAGTAGACATTCGCGCCGCGCGCAAGCGAATTATTTTCCCGCCGCAAATTGAAAAGCGCACGTTTTCAATTCAAAGTTCCTAGCCGGCTATTGGTAGCTTTGAAAATATGCCTAAAAAGAAATAAATAACAATCGTCGTTAAATTATTTAATTAAAAAAAGTGTGAAATCGTGACATTTGACATTAAAATCACATGCTAACAGTGACTGTGTTTTCGCGTACAAAATTTCTGTGATACTATATTGCTGTGAAACATTTAGTTTTAAAAACTATATTCTGCGTCAAAACTTTCTTATAGTTAAACGGTTTCGTGAAATTATTTTCGCGAAACAATAAACAAAAATTCTTTATGATAGGTCCATATATGAAGGTGATTTTTTATTATTTTTATTCTCTTATTATTTTATCCAAACATTTTGTTCAAGGTTACATGTTTATATGAAAATACGTGTGAGTTCTAACTATGTCATCAGTCACAATTGCTCTTGTGGCTGTTAAACTATTGGTCTATTTTCGGTCACTTGCTCCTAAACTTTTAAGTCTCTACGTAGAGCTCTTAGCAACAAACAAATGGGAACACTGCACGTGCTTCCATCGCCTAGTATTTTGTAGATATTCTGGAGTTTATTTATTTATACAGCTGTGGTGAGCACGTTTGGTAACCTCAAAATTCTCGTAACATACTTCGTAGATATACTAACATCCATGCATTGTGACGCCAGTCAGTTGTTAAATCGGTTACTGATAATGTCTATGCAGAATGCATTCAAGTGACTAGTTGCTAGGCAAAAGAATATCAAACCAACATATTTAGAAACGTTATGAATCACGTTGTAATTAAGATTTTACTATTTGTGAGCCTGTGATGTTTACGCTCTTTTCAAGTTTTATGCATCCTGTACGATGAGTGATTAACCTACGTTCGTATATTGGTAGAGTTTGTTACACTATTCATACTATTTAGTGTACTATTTTATGTTTTTATTCAACCTTCTTTATCTGTTTTGTAATTGGGTAAATTGTAACATACTTTACATACAAAATTCCTATAGTAACGGTTGCAGACTGTTGTTGATAACATAAAATATTTAGAAGGAAAATAATGGTTCTATTCCTGTAAATAACCTCCACTTTGACCGTAAATATTATTATTATTTGTTGTACTCATTAGCGATACTTAAATATGCAGAAGGTAAAGGTGAAAGAATACAGGATGTGTCTACATACCTACCTACTTATATTGTGTACAAATACCTATTGGCACTGTTTAATTAGCAAGTCATTAACTTGTAAAGAGACTAGACCGTTATCGGTTTGAGTGTATTGGATGTTCAAGTCGTTCGAGGCGATATCAATATAATATAAATATATAAAATGTGCTGGTTTTAGGCAGGTCGATGACATAACGAACACGTTATTACAAGATGATAATAATATGATAAATAGGTATCTCCATTGATAATACCGTTCCACATCAGTTTCAAATAGCTTTATCTTTGACCTATTAAGATACGCATCTATACCGCCTATTATTATGCGAGCGATTTTGATATAAGTACGGAGCCAAGATGCAGAAATGTGTCATTAATGTCATGATATTCGATAAATTCATGAATATAGAGCAGTGTCGATATTAGTGTGAAACAAAACATGGTGCAATGTAATACATATGTATAATGGAACAATTGCTGATTTTAATATTCATTATAAGCACGTAAATATATATGTATACTTCTCTGTATACAATGAATATGTAAAATTCTGGAGTCACAATGTTAGTTCCTGTACTCCTCCGAAACGGCTTGACCGATTCTCTCGAAGTTTTGTGAACATTTTAAGTAGGTCTGAGAATCGCCCAAAATTTATCCCCAAATTCTTTTTTTTTCGCGGAAGTATTACTAATGCTTACGAAGTCGCGGGCAACAACTAAGTAGAATATATATGAATACCTAACCGTCCACCAATTTCAAAAGTTGTTTAAAAAGTAAATGACCCATGACGCGATTTGGTATTTAGGTATACGTTTAGTCAGAAATTTTCTATGTATAACCGTCAAATATATTGCATCACGTCCTAATGGTAAAAAACGTATTAACCCCAATGTCAAAGACATTTTTCGAGATGAGGACCGCACACAAAAACCTTTGCGTACCGGTTTTTTATGATATGAATCATCGATTCACCATAACGAAATTCGCAGAGCCGATCGTTTTAGAACTCGATATGTAGTAGTAGGTATTATATAGTATACAATGAGCCGTTTATTTTTATTACCTTTAAATGACCCGTACGCGAAAACCGCCGTTATCACCAACGTGGTAAAGCTGATAATAGCAAACGATGTTTCGGGTATAGGATGGGCTAGTATTAGTAGTCTCCTCGTGTGCACCAATGGCCTTTGCTGCGCTATTGCAATTGTTTTAAGCATTTAAATATGTTAATATTGCAAAATCAGGAAACGTTATGCGTTAAAATGCAGTACAAAAACAGAAAGTGGAGGATCAGTAGGTATCTGTGTTAAATTCCTTGCACCTAACGGTAACCGCGCAGCCTCTTTATTTCGAAACCAATTTTAATTCGCCTTTATGCTTTTATTTATATAGGTACCTATATGTTATCTTTCTTTGTTATTATCGATTTGGTTTAACCTAATTGGGCATTTGCGTTTTGATCGCATTTTTTGCGTATCACTTTTGCGTTATTTGGGTCTTCTAATTAACCGTTACTGTTACCGGTTGTAATCATATTGCTATAATCGTATTAAAATATTGATGCTTGCTTGCTTGTCCGTACAATAATATTACCTTGAGAATATTATATTTCCGAAATCAAATTTCCTTTTCCAAGAACAATAATAGCAAATCCAACTAATATTTCATAGGTGAGGGTCTGGAAAAAAATAATGAGCGCCGTTTGTTTAAAAAAAATACCAAAAAAAGTTTAAAAATCTACCAGCCCCTTTGAATTGTCAGTTATATTAATTACCGTAAAATGTCAATAAACAATTATTGTTTTTTGATAAAAAGGACTTTTGTTCTCCACGCCGTGTTAAGTTAATCTCTGTACCATACTCGAGACAATAATGTAGAGTAAAGGCAGTCATAACTATGTATAGACAAGATATACGTTTTTTGTTTAAAACGTCAATACTTTTTTGTGCAGTCAACTGAAAACTGCCACTCAAAGATGAACGGCGATCAGCAGAGAACATAGAATTTGCAATACGTCTGTCAAATGTCAACGATTTCGGTGAATTGGGGCCAAAACATTGTATTATTCCAGTTCTTTGTCACAAATTCTGAAAAGAATAAGTCATTTTTGACATGCAAACATACTATGCAGATTTCCTCAATCCACTTAAGTTTCAAGATAAAGAAAAAAAATGTTGGTTTAGGAAAACCTCATTGGAAAAGTAGGCTCCAAATCACCTAACCAAAATCAACTTTACTGCTTTAAGATAAAGACTATTATTACAAATTTACAGTTGACTGCATAAATTTACATACCAATACTCATTCTCTCATTATTTTAATTTAGTAACGCTTCAGTAGGCGACAGATATGAATATTCCAACAATATTCTATACGTTTGAATACTAGACACAATAGAACTTTTAGGAAATGGTCGCAGTTGAAACTACAAATCTGCAACTGTATGAATCACCGCGAGTTTGACGTACCAAGGAGGTGCTTAAACACTTTTAATTGTCCTGCAATTAGTTACGATTGCAGAATAACCACTTTGCCGCCGTCACTTAAAAAGGAAGAGCGTTTAACTACACAATAACAATCTTTAGAACTTAAACAATAAAGTTGAAAATAGAAGAACCGCTTTTCTATTCAACGAGTCTTATTGTGTAGTAATAATTCGAATCACGCTTAGCATATTTCGCTATCTGGCTCCGAACAGTGACGTTCTAATCACTTATGACATAATGCCAATGTTTAAAACCGACATAACTCGGTGATTCGAATAAAATCAAACGCGGTAGTAGTGTCCGTGAACCACAAATTAACGTTATTTTAATCCGACGCCCACATTTTTAAACTATGTCGGAAGGTATAATAATAGCTATTATCATTATTTCGATACTCGTCGTTGGTCGCTGTAATATGCTGGGAATCTGCATATCGTATATGTGTGTATAGTAACATGTACATGACATATTCTATGTGCGGCATATATTATGTGACCTGTGTGCGGCATATTTTAATAGTTGTTACATACAACAATAATGAATATTAAACAATTGTTAGAGTTTTTGATACATAAATGTTATTGATCACAAGAACATTGTTATAGAGATAGAATAATGCATAATTATAAGTGGATAATAAGCCTAATATTTGTGCACCGTTTATGTAGGCCGGACCGTATTTAAGGTAAAACACAACATTCTGACAAATATTTTTTTATGATGACTATGATGAGAAAAAGTCAATATTCTTTTAGAGTACCTATAAAGAAAAGGCAAATAAAACAAATGTATCGTCAACAATGTTGTCCTGACTAGTCCTGAGGCCAGAGAGCTGTCGGGAAATCCAAAAGCGAAATGATAAGGTGTTATCGGGTTTTGCTATTCTGTTTCCTGTCGTATTGTAAGCAAAGCAAAAACATTAACTTAAAACAAAACTAATGCTTTAACAATATTGCAAAAACATCTTAAACAGATTTTTAGATTAACATACTTCGTTAGAGAAATCTTCACGTTATCAATGATAAAAATTCTTACAATTCTAAAGGTAATGCATTAGGTATGCAAAAACGCATCACTAAACACCATGGTTCTCCAAGGCTACACTGCAGCAATTAATACCTGGGCGATGATTAATTAAAACCTGCCCGGCGTGGCACGTGATACATTTGTGATACACACAGGGGTTATTAAAAGTCGTTTTATTACTACACGAGATGTTCCACTACTATTTAACATTCTGTAGATAATAATAAACTAGAATACTACAACTAGAATTAATAATGAGACACGTTAAGTGTTTGTCTTCTAGTAATGTTTAATTGATTGGTACAAATTCATTGTAATGGCATTTTGTTTCTGATTAAATTATTTGCTTAAACCCAGTCTTGAAGGGATTATTTTTTTACTCAACCACCAAATTCCTAAAAACATTTATCGTAAAAGTCATACTCAAATCTCAGTCTTTTAGTATCATGTCTTCAAAAAGTAAAAACCTCCTTGATTAGCTAATGGAGAAAATTTACTGGCGCCAAAACAGTCCATTGATGAGTGACGCAATCCTAAAAAAAGCAATACAAACATGGCTAGAAAAAACCAGTCTGCCACAATAATTAAGATATTTGTGTAGTCTGTGCAGATGGCTAAAATAGTCTGAGTCAAGTGGCTTTTCTAAGAGATATCATTTCATCAATTCAAGAGAGAAAAAATTAGTCAATTTTTGTATGCGGGACAAAAGAAAAAATACGTATCAAATATTTTTCATTCAACTATATGACAGACATTAAAAAAAATGTCATCATTCATATTATATCAAACAATCATCATATTGACATCAGTAGGAAAATTTAAAGTTACGATAAAGTTTGAATGTCAAGGCAGTTAGATAACAGTGGTCTTGTACAGGAAGGGCCCTATTATGCAAGCAAACAATTATTATCAGTATCTTGTAATAAGCAGTCAATCACAACGGGCATTTCAATTAATGCCAATCTCTATATGTTGGTGAAACAATTAGGTGTATTCTTAGCAATTTACAGGCACTCGATCGCTTAACCTTACGTCTATTTTACTCGATCTTACATTAACTATTTCGTGGCCATATCGAATATCAAACTAATTGACATTTATCAGAATAAAATAAATCACGTTTTACTTGACTTTGATAACAATATCTTTGGTTCGTTCACTGTTTATATGCGTCAGAGATTAATGCCGTTTTTTATACGATGATTACTCTCAAAAGAATTTTATGTTAACTAAAGTTATTTATATACTTACTCGATTTATTTCACAACATTTTAATTTAAGTTGTCACTATTTGCTGAACATAATACAAGTAAATAAATACGTAGGTACTAAAATAACTAAATCTTGTTGAACTTTTTTACGATTTAAAATATAATTATAGTACTAATTAAGTTAAGGAATTCGTGAACAAATCCACACTATTTGAAACGCCGGTAAAGTATTGGTGCGACAAGGTCGTCAATTATCATTATGTCCCCATTGTTTAACGCGAACGAGCCCGAATAGAGTAGGTATAAAGTAGGTAGGTGCCGATGAACGTTCATTAATTTTGTTTGTTTCAACACTCACAGTGACACTGCGCAGTAATAGTTACCAACGAGGAAACGTATTATCAACAAACTGTTTAAAATATAGCATAAACGTATTATTGAAAAATCAGTACTTAAGTCATCGTAAAATCCCTCTCTTTCTCTCTCACACTAAGATGTAAAGTAGAGATAGATAGATTTAAAAAGCTAACTTGTGTTACAGTTTTCTGGATAGATTAGCTTTGAAACATTTCTACTTACTTACAAGCAATTTCGTTAACTAACTCGCGACTGTTATCGAAATTAATTCCATGCTTTATTTCACGTCCTAGCATGGTAAAAGAAAAGTATATTACAATTGAAACCTATTAGTTGAAATGCACTTATCAATGGCAACAACTTAGTAATATTGTTTCACTGCCAAATATTTAATTCCAGTTTAAAAAAAAAGAATGGATCATTCGCTCTACATTTTAAACTAACTTAGTGCTGAATAAGAAAACTCATTCAAAAATCTCAAAAGCATGATAAGAGCATTATAAAATATGAAGCTGACACAATCCTGCCTAGCAACAGCATCACAAGCAAGGGTCTCGTTTCTCAACACAAGTCGTTGTCAGTCAACCGATACGTGAACTATGATGTAATTTGATTACATGAAGGAAATATTATGATTTGTAAGGTCTCAGTCATTGTCAAGTGACACTGGTCTCATGTGAAGCGAAGTCAACTCGTTTTTATCTTAAATGTTTGGTTTCATCCATTCAGATGAAGCTGGATGTAAGTCAAACATCTCATATTATTGTGAGAACGTTTAAAGGACCTAGGTAAGCTAGAGATTTGAAAAATGAACAGAATCATCTGTCAAAAAATTAAATCATTGTTTTAGAATGAATATCAAATAGTTTAAACTAAAGCAGTTTTTATCTACATCCGACGTTGCACTGTAGAGTTCTGTTATCAGTCGTCCTTAAATTCATATTGTACCTATTTAATATACCGATATAAATAGTCATAAAACTGGTTAGAGAGTATCCAAAATATCTCTCTGAATGATCTTAACGATTTCATCCTGAATTTACCAATTTGCACATTCGGCGAAAGACGCTATTTCGAACTCTTGGAACGATTATGAATGAGTTTTGCCACTTTATCTGTTGCGAATGAATGCTAAAGCCAACGGACCGAATATATGTTCGTGGAATCATTCCACGAATCCGCGGAAATAACCTTATTACAGTTATTACTGGTCGAGTACAACGTGTGTGTGTAAATGAAAGCGAGCTGCCCTAATAATGCAATAAAGACTCCGTTTCTTGGCTTCCGCGTTCGCTTTATGAATATGACAAAGTTTTCCAAGACATTTAATATAAGTCAGAATTTTCTTTGAAATCAGACAGAAACGTTCATCTTTTGTTTCAATGCGGTTGTTTATAAAGTAAATATTGTCATTGTGAAAGACTTTAACCTATTGCAGGTACCGATAATGCGACTGGTGCATGAATTGTAGTCATAGTTCGTGATTTCATTTTTTCTTCGCGTTGTATGCGTCAGTACGTAAATAATTAATGCGATATGTTTGTTGCCTAAACATCAAGAAATCAATTTCAGAATGTTTAATGTGAAACTTCACTTGTCTTTTTTGTGTTTCAATTTAATCTGTGCCACGTGGGTAGCTCAAAACAGTCAAAACAAATTAGAACGGCTAGATTCTTAGAACTTTCATGCGTTTTATTTTGTTTACGATAACTCTACTTTCTGGAAAAGTTTACTTTGATGATTTTCCGTAATTATTTCATAAATATAAAATTGCAAGAAAGTTGTCATACTTTAATATTGACAAACTATATTTTCATCGTAAATATTTAGACTACAAAATCAACACATTAAAAACCTTTATGAGTCATAAAAACGTAAACTTTACTAATACGAAAGAAGTTAGTTTGTTAGTGTTTGTTTCTCCTATACAGTTACCTTTTGCTGATCGGAAATTTAGTAAACATGCCTATAAAATACGGAGTTTATTTGAACAAATAAACGTTCAGATCATGTAAACAGACAGTTTAGATCTTTTTCGCGAACGGATTCATATTCAAAACGTAAACGCTGTAAATCACATTTAAACTGATTTATTTTCGTAAACAATGATAGAAGCATTTTGACACGCATTTGAATTAGGTTTTCATTGATGTGTCAATTGATAGTCATAAAATTATATCACGCAAATTAGTCGTCTGTGCGGTGAATGCCTAATAAAAATAAAATTGTTTTACGTTTTCTTTCAAAGTTCCTTGACTATGGCGTAGATTTTACCGTATTTCAATACGAATGTTTCATTCAAAACTACGTACGTGAGAGGCGAGTTTTTTGCATGGAGCGCTTCTAATTCAAATGTTCTGTCGGCGGAAAGGACAGAATTGGCAATTTGGGTTACGCAGTGAGTGACAGTGACCAATTTGTTCCGTACCGCTAAATATGTGAAAGTCTACAGTTTTTTGTTCTAAAAACATGTGACTGTCAGCGTCACATAAGTTCTTGTTAGCAGAGGCACGTGACTGGACAAATTAGACTGACTTTGCGAGGAACTCATTTGGATAGTGGAACTAGCATTTAGTATAAACTTTTATTGAAAGACCGTGTTATTGTATACGGGGCCATAGTTAATTATTTTTTTAGGTTCAAAATTACGATACACACTAAGCAAACACTGCAGATGTTTATTCCCTTACTCTAAATAACGTTCGTCTATTGTTCGATTCCTAACTCAGTATAAAGCATTCCTTACATAAGAGTGTGTTATTTATGACATAAACCATAAAGTACAGCGTGACTGAGGTACAGATATTTAATCCTCGTGCGCACTATGAGTAATTCGGATCTTTATGTAGATAGCTATGCAAATAGCTAGTAATAGTTGGTGGTAATTGCATCCTTATACATCATCAGCTAACAAAGAGTTATAAAACAAAGTCATTATGTATCTTGGACTTTAAGACACGTATTTACAGGTTGTATGTTTAAAATAACATCGTTATATTGTATAAAATAAAGTCGCTTCACTATTTTAGTCCCTATGTATGCTTTGATCTCGAATGAAATGGATTTTGAATACGGTTTTTTTTTAATAGGTAGAATGTTTCAAGAGGAAGAAGAAGTTCATAATTATGTACAATACATCAGGATTGCCCCCGCGCGATACTTGGATGGATGGATATACGATACTAGGTTGAATATTTTTTGATACTTAGGTATCAATAAGTATCTAACTCATAAGTTCGTGTTGACATAATTCTGAGTCAAATATTTTTATAAAAGTCAACAACCTGTATATTTGAATACCTCGTCACGTTTTTAGAATTAGAATTGCCAATTGGTTAGCTTCCGATTGTCGAATATTCAAAATAAACAAACTTTAATTCGGTAATTTATTTTGGAATGCTACCATACTACCATATCATTAAAGAATATTAGTGAATGTTTTAGGTAAAGAATGTGACTATATGACAACAAGGACAGACTCACCTCGGAGGCTTTATATTATGTTACAAAATATTCGTAGAACATTAACACACGTGCCTCACATACATTAATAGTTAATATTTCACGTGATAAGTGTAATATGAAAAGAATACAAATGCGTTGGATTTCACTGAACTATGATTCATACACTTTTTCTTTGCTTCCTTTCGAGTTCGCCGTATTTATCATAATTGTGCCAATGTATTTATAAATCGGCTTCCAGTTAAGTGCAGAGCATTATAAATCCATCTTAGAGGAATGTATTACAAGACAAATGGCCACTTTCCGCTTAAATCAAGAATATTAAATGTTTAAAATCTTATAAAACATGACCATTCCGATTTCATTTTTGAAATAAACGGCTGACTTTTTAAGATTGTTGTTATTTTTAATTTAAGACGTTTTAATTTTACGGTATTAGCTATCAACGCTAAAAGCTCGTTCAGTTATCGCAATCACTATAAAATTTATTGCGAGTGAAATGCACATTAAATCTGTAAGCAAATACGATTAACGGAAACGGCTCAATCTGGTTTCATTCCCATTTAACGAACATTTAAAACTAAACTACAGAGAAACTCAATATAAAATGTAAACAGAAATCAAAGGAAGAAAACGAAAAAAATACTAAAAGCTTTCTCAAGTCGATCAACACATAAATTATCACCCGATCTTCAACAAATAAACAATATCAGACAGTTGAATACTCAATTCGACATAATAATATAATCTACAACATTCACGAAGTACAAACATTCCAAATGAAACATAATTAACTTCTTTTATTTACTAAAAATGCTTACACACACGTTCATTGAATACCAATATTAACAAGAAATACATATACCCTTAATAGACATATTGAAATCGTCAGCTGTTTTTCCGTCTCTTAATTGACACAACAAAAGATCTTAATTTGTTTCTGAACATCTATAAACAAGTTTTTATGAGATCCCTTAAAATAAATAGTCAATAGAACGTGTATTGTCAAGTTATAAAGGTATTCAAGGCTGTCCTAAATAACAATACTAATAACCGGTTGTATAGGGCATAAGCAGGATCTGATAGTAAATAATGAACGAGACACAACGACATACAACCTCTTTAAGATTGTTGTGCAAGCGTGATAGCACTACGTGACATAGAGCGGCGTCTCTCTTCCACAACTGCAATAGGAGATCTTTTAAAGGTTTCGTGGTAGGTTCTTAGATACGAGATATAGTCTATACATTGTTTTAAGTTCTCACAGCGCCGCCATATATTTTCCTCGTCAAGATTAATTAAGGTTTAATTTTCTTACTTCAGTGTTTATTACTTTTAAGATTTATTTTATGACTTGCATTTGCCTGCGGCGTCTTATAGTGTTAAACCAAGGTCTCAGCCACTTCCATTCATTAATAATGGTCCTAGCGTTTGAGCGGACGAAGGAAGAAAATACACACATTCAAGTCACACAAAAATTTCGCATTTATAAATTATGGATCCGTCCAATATTTTTATAAAAACTTGTATTGATAAATGTTAGTGCGTCTGTAATGTACGCAAATTTAAATTTCAAATGATTTATTCCGAGAAAATTTTTCATCACATCTTACAAGTACACGATCAAATGAAGTTTCCATCCGGAAAACAAGCATCTTTTTGATATAGAAGATCAAAGCGATCGCGTGCTAATATTTAGAAGTTACCTGTCGCCTGTCAGAATGGCCGGAGTACGCCACTGCTATCAGTTCATGATTCATTGGCCGTACTGGAGCATTGACCCACATTCATGTACCGTGGTACATTTGGCAGACGTCTCGTTTTAAAATACTAGCAGCCAGTGTCGTTGGGTAAAACGAGTTTTAACCGACGGTAGGGTTACTCTAAATTTGAATTATCTTCCGACATACTTTTGGTCTCACATATGTTTTGTATCATTATTCATGGTCCTGACGCTGCCAGCTTCTAAAGTGCCGTTCTGCGAGAGAAATGCCGTTTTATGCCGTATATTGCCGTCTCACTTCCACAACTGCAATATTCATACTTTAAGAGGTAGTGGTAGGCGCCCTGATTATTCCATTGCTAGATATTGGCCTATATTATAGCATATAAACCATTCACATGTACATTGTAAATCGAAACCACGTGCAACTCGATACCGTTTTGTAACTACGACCAATATTAATAACAGTGTTTGTTCATACTGGAGCAATAAAACTAAGCTCTATGCAAACTTCCGATCTCAGATTAAAAAAAACAAAGATCGGTTATCATTTAAATGGCTGTAGGATCGTAGATTGAGTACACCGGTGTTCTGCTCCATATATTTTAGTCTTCCGTTTCGAATTGCCAGTTTATTTACAGAACACATAAACTATTGTCCCTAGTCATTATATAACTACATGTATCTTATATCCACGGCATACGATATAGCTGCCAACATTCAAACTTGCCGTTATACATAAATCTCAATAATTAGTCGCAGGTTCAGCCATATTGCTTCAAGTAATATATTATGTTCTCGTTAAGTAGTAATTCGCCATTCAAAATTAATTTGTTCCGCATATTTCTCAGAAAAATACTATTATTTTTTTTCATATTAGTCGAATTAGTTTTGATGATAAAGTTTTTAAGCAGATATTTCTTAAAGTATTTTTTAGTCATACCGGCTAACAATAACCGAGATATCTCCAATACCTTTTAAAATACCAGCCTCTTTGTAACGCTACCTTTAAAAGAATTTGCTTAAGTCTTAAGTTTCTCCATTCCAGTCGTAAAAATAAAACTTTTACTGCGAATGAGGTTTACTTGCGCATACCTCCCATACCATACATTCACATTGCAGAAGATATCATGTACAAATGTAAGCGACAAAATTACAACTTGTACTACTTTCTCCCCTTACATTAGGGACATGTTTCGCTTTCGCAAGACCAACAACGAGAGCAATTAAATTATATTTAACATACCATAAACTATTACGTAGCGGAGAAAACCATATGATTAGCAGTACCACAAACATCCGACAATCTACTTTATATCAGCTCAAACACATAAAGTTTAAAACGTAATGGTAGGTTTGTAGGGAAATTATTTAATAAAATCTGATGTGGAAATCAACTTTGCCAACATCACGAGCTGTAGAATACTGTGAATCAAAAATCGTTTATATCTTTCCACAGAAAAGTGGTGAAAGATGACTTGAGAAGGCTTTAAGAGAATATTGTATAAGACAAAAAAATAACAGTTGACGATAACCTACAATTACCATACTAATGACCTTTATTCGTACCCACAGAACCGTGAAAAACTTCTTTTGTTTAGCGGTAATAATCATAATTTTACATTTTTTGTACATAATTGTCGCCTTAATGTATTTTTAAACAACGTTGACAGCGGGTAAATTCTAAAATAAAGATTTACTCGTTACGTTATAACCATGGATGCAATAAAGAACGATATAAATGAATAAATAAATATTTTATGACTTTCACACAATGCCATCCAGTCGCAAACTAAGCAGAGTTTCCATGACTAGTAGATACATAATCAGTTATATATTTCTAAATATGTACATATTATACAGAAGAAATGATCGTGCTCATCACACAAACATTTGTCCTGAGTGGGAATCGAATCCACGAACTTTGATAAACAGTCAGAGCCACTAACCACTAGACCAACAGGCCAAATGTGTGCAAATAGTAAAAAAATGATCTGGAAATCATTAGCTGTAATTTGCGTCTATTATGATAAATTAGCAATCATCCCACAGAAATCGTGTGTACGAAACGTCGACACGCAATTCAAATTGATCGCTCACTTTTATGGGGCACTTCATTGCAAAATATAGGCAGATCAACATATAATTACTCTACAACTTTCACGGTTTCTCTTGCTATTTGCGAGCATAAAAAACATCCATAAAAACTAAGTACATTCATTACGAGTGGTGCGAACATTTCTAAATCCTTATTAGCATTTGAGTTCTGAAAGATGTCGAATTAATGGACAGCCGTGTGCCTAAAAATCTGTGTACCTATTAATTAAGACTAGCTCCACTTATTTACTTATCTCTACCTAACGAGCGCTTGCACCTTTCTCTTCAAATAACGCAATATTGCTAAATATGCTTTTTAGAAAGGTATCCTCTGTTGTTTTAGTAGCATTTCTGTAATCAACTACAGTCGCGCACTCGAAAGCGTTTTAAACTACAAAATTATTTTTTATATCAGTCATATACTCCGTTAATAGCATATCATTTTTTTATTCGAGTTTCAGTAAAAGTAAAAGTGAAATTTTATGAAAGTTTATTTCGGTTCACTTTAGAATGAAGCTACTTGTATTGTCTCGGGTCTACGTACGTCTGTTCCATGTCCGACCACGAGCCTGACTATTTAACTTAATATTAACATTCAGTTTTCTTTTGTTCTAGTGTCAACATTTCTACCCCAAACATTATGATTTACAAATGGATATTATGATCAGAGTGAAGTGCTGTCAAGAAACTAAAAACCCAAAGTGACGAAGTGCCCTGTAGGTGTCTGTCGTGCTACGTTCCGTTGCTTCCCTTACCTGTTTAGTGCTCAAGATGTCAGACAAGACCTCGTCGTCGGTCGGCCCGAGGAGTTTCGAGACGATTTCGGAGGAGGACCTCGCGTCGCCATGGGAGAAACTGTTGGGAGAGGTGAAGACTGCTGTTCCTACGATAATAAAGACTAATGTGTCAAGTACCACCATTTCGAGATGTGGTGAGGAGGTGTCGACGAACCCTCAAGCGGAAGACCTGGAGGGAAACAAGTTGACGCGATCCAAGAGCCTCAACCAACGTAGGAATAGCAGCAACGGCCTCCTCAGCTCCATCCCTAAGCAGCTGAGGCTCTCGCTGCGCGGAGTGCGGAGCGAACCTTCCAGCGTCAAGGACGTGCCTACGACAAGGAATGATAGCTCCCTTAATCTTCTTCTTAGGTGAGTCTCTTTTTATTCTCCTCAGTTTAAAATAATACAATTTTGTCCTTAAGCACACTGAATTAAGGTTCAATTTAATTTAAGTGGTGAAAGAGAAGGGTTAGTCAGGACTTATTTACAATCGTCGCCAACTAGGACAACTTAATAAATCTTGTACAGAACTACGCAATATTGTCAGTAATATTAATGTGATTATTTCCTTCGTTAGCTATGCTAGTTCTAACATGGAAAATATGTTTTCCAGAATGTTTAGATTGCGTATAGGAATGTGCATGTAGAGTTTTCAAATCATAAATTTCAAAAAAAAGACTTGAGGTTATAAATTACCATTGCCAAATGTTTCGTACCTATAAATTTAATACACCAATCCATCATCTTTTTATGTTCAAATAAAAAACAATGAAAAAAGGCCGACAGAAAAATATTCGAATGTGCAAATACATGTTCAATAAAGACATTCCAAAACCATGACCCTTTTGTCCATCAGTTACGCGTGCCCTTCAAAACTGCAATTTATAATTTTCTGTCACGTGCCACAGAACTTCACATCGGAATTTTCATTAGAAAACACATAACGGGTCAAGATCACACGACGCCTCATGAACACAAGGCTTCGTCTGGTCTATTACTTTATCAGCTTTAATTGCTATCTGGGCGAATCTTTCCACATAATTGCAACCTTCGCGGTCTGAGATGGCTTCGCACCGATTGGATGCAAATATATCACTTGACCTATCGTCTGTCACTATCCGCAGCTTTTTTTTAAGAAAATTAATTTGTACGAGGCAATGTCAAGGATTTATGATCAAGATAAAGGCTATGTAAATAACCGCTTTTATTTCAAGTAATGGCACATAAGGACTTGTTCACTAGAACATGAAATTTAAATTCAAACCTAGTCGGAACATTAAAGATTTTGATAGCCGATTGTCAGCCTATAAAATGCTAGTAATCGTTAAAATTACTTCACGTTCTTTCATAATAAGAGGCCATAAATTTTCAATGCGGCGTCCATTTCGTTCGATATTCATATATCAATCGAATCGACGTCCAGAATGGGTCTTCCGTTTATAAATTATCATCGACACCAAATAAAACATTTTTACCTATAACTTTCTCATATGCAAAATTGCAAAGGAAGCGGACGTCCTTATTTAAATACGAATTGCAGGAAACCAGGCGCCCGTTCAGACAGCTCGCCTAAAACAATGCTCCTTACTCAAAACACAATGAATAGTCTGAATGATTGGAAGTTGCAACTCGGACCATCCGTTTAGCGCAATCCGTGTCCTCTTGTTTTTATCTCTTACTTACGACTTGAATACTAATTTGTTTTCAATTGCTTTAGACTTGTCGCCGTCGGAAATAACGCTTTCATAAATTAAGTGCATACGTGAGGGCCATCGGTTGAGGAAGATAAAGATCGGATGTGTTAATGGAGATATTGAGAATTTAATTATTAGGGAAAATGCAGATACATACTTACACTCGAACTTATAAAAAGGGGAAATATATTTGAATAAAGACGTGCTTTTGTATGTCCTATAACTTTTTTATAGGGAAAATCGTATCGCTAAAATGGCAATATTCCAAAGCCGCAAAAACTGGTGAAGGTAGACGATAATGATTTGAGGTAACAGTAACATGGAAACGGTTCTTTGTTCGATTTTTTGTTAACATAAATATATTTGACATTTCGGCCAGTGCCCCCTATATTAGTAAAAAGTTAATGTAGAGTACATTAGTTTTTATCTGGAGATCATCTATTGAAATCAGACTATAATAGTGAATGGAAAATTACATGGTTCCTAGTACTTAGGTATCTATACACCTATTGCCTCTAAAATAATGAATAGCCAGCTCGTAGTCGTAGTATTTCCAAGCATAACTGCATTCACCAGTGAGTGCAATATTTCATTAAGATGTCACGATTATTCACTTCGAAAATATCGCTGTAATTAACGTACGTACTAAATGCCATCTAATTTCTAAAATAAATTGGACTAGAAATTTTAGTGAATTGCGTTTAAGACCTACATATTAATACCGCAAATAGCCAGCGTGTTGTATTTTAAGAAGTACGTAGAATTTTTTAATCAACTAGTCAAGAAAAAATAGTCTTTCTATTTTTAAACCGTAATACAAAATAAAACTATTTAATTTACGAACGTTCGGTGGTAATGAACGCATTGCTCTATTTTCTTGAAGTGAGTCGTCAATTTTATTATCTGTATCTAACGAATGATTTATAACGATGATTCGTACTAATCATGGATTCAATTTTGGATTTAAGTCTGGCCTATTTACAATTTATTGACTCAGTTCTTTTTAATTAATGTCAAGAAAAATATATTAGAACAGCTCTTAGGAAGCGGGTCGACGTTCGAAAAGTTCTACTTTGTAGCTTAAATAGAATAATATACTTTTGTATGTGAATTTTGATTAACATTTTTCATGAATGTTCGGATTCACGGCACGGTTGTACCAAGAACGTTGCGAGGCCATTCACTTCCTCCAAGTCTTCGCACCTCGACGTGATAGCATATCTGTACGAGTACAACGACACTCTGTAGTCTGTACGTGTTGGCACCAATGTTCCAATATTTGCAATCGAACATTCGTCCCGCTTCCTTACCTTATCGCCCACCTTAAACTCGACCTGGATAAATTTCTAACTACGATATGAAGTTGTAAATATGAAGAATATTTTTGTAGTGGAAAATATTGGTACAAATTGGAAATACATTTTGAGATACGTAAACAGCTGACCGAAATCTCGACTGGATCAACGGATCAACACTTTCGCTGGCAATTGTTTTTCTTGGAGAATATTTCGAAATATCCTACCAAACGGACTAAAAACAGCTGATGACGCGTTTAATTACGAAACGCTGACGTAAAGCACAGTGTCACCTGTACAAACAAGGTTAAGATCCTCAGCATAATCGTATACGATTCACATTATCCCTACGTAAAGCACTATGTGGAAACAATTTAGAAAAATATAAAATTAAACATTATTATAATACGAACTCACAAAGAATGAAGTATGTTTATCTCTCGACAAATAAAACAATTCAAAATTTTGAGAAAAAGAACAAAACAAATGACAATTCCTGTGAAATTCTATGAACGACCTACGTTCTGTCAGACGTCTTTGGAAAGTTCCTCCGAAAACATTGTAAAGACAGACAACTATAATGATCACATTGAAAATAACCTCGAAGTTTGTTAATGTCAATATCTGTGTAAATGTACGACTTAACACAACCATGAAACATTCGTCATGTAAATAACAAATGAAAATTTCAATACCGAGAAAAACATTGTCTTTTCGATTCTATTCATGAGCGGAACGATGATTACTCATAGAAAAAATAACTTTATGCAACTTTAAAAACAATAAAATAGTTAATATTTTATGGTTATTTCTGATTAACAAAATTAGTAAGCATTCCATAGGAAGGGATCACTCTATGAGTAATATTTGCGTTAGATAAATTCGTTCCAATTTGGCGCAACTACAAATTATTTATCGCTCACACCGCATAGATGAAATGTTTAGAATTTCAAATTCCTTCTAGAATAGTAATATTAGAAACAAAGTAACTGATATTTGGGGTTTTGCGAGCATAAATAAAATTAACAGGATAATTGGCAAGTTCTATATTTACCTGGATAAAAACGAATTAAATCAGGGTATGTCCTATTGCAAATACAGATTTTCCTTACCTTACTTGACAACTTACTATGATCTCTTAAAGGGTACTTGTTGCGTCGTGTAAGCGAGACGCTGCAAAGGACAGTGTTGTGTTCTGTCTCGTTTCCACTTGCTTTTCACAACAAAGGCCCTGCATTTGACTGTTCATGGTAACAGGTACAGGAAAATCGTGTTTTCGTCTGTTACTTATAAGACAGGTGATTTTTCCTTACCCGTTGTCGTAACATAACAATTACTGATTGGTTCTAAGAAACTAAAACATAACTAATATTAAGAAACATTGTACTTGTTTTAACAAAAACATACACAAATACAATGTTCTCAGAAACATTGTTATTTGCATATATTGTAAACATATTGTGCATATTATGATTCAACGACTCAAAGTTCATACAAATCGGCCGAGCAGTTCTTGAGTTGGAACTAACCTGACTTCACTTTATACAATGTAGACTTTTAGATTAGTTACAAGTCTACAACTAGCCAGTCGGGATTTTGTAACACGACACGGATAAAACACAGATTTGCATTTACGTAGTTGCGTCGAGAAATCCAACTAGGACCTAATAAACAATCTCTAGTTCCTACGTAAATCTAAAGCCTAGACTTCATAGAGTTAATATTATATTCTATAATAGAATGACGTCAGAATATTGGATTGCTATGCTAATATCATACGCTATTAAGCCGGTACGTAATACATCAAATGACTGCGATTTGAATGGGTATGTACCGGTGACTAATGATGCAGATCTGTTTCAGAACTATGGAACGTTAAATGTTGATAAGTGTGACGTAAAATTATGTTTTATGTGATAAGTTATCGTATGGAAATACCTTGACTTACCACTACTGCAATACCCCGTAAGGTAAAACTGTTGGAGATGTGAAAGAGAGATGGCGCACTACATATAAGGCGTAGAGCGATGTCTTTCTTCCACAACTGCAATATTCTCACTTTAATAGGTGACGGTAAAACCCAGTTTCTATCGCAGTCTTTAGTTGAAATTAAATGACCTAAAGATTTTTTTGAATATTTAACTTACTGGCATTTTAATATATCGGTGTTCATAGAAATAAAATGTATGAAAATGACATTTGTGTACGATAAATCACGTGACATAAGTCATTTCCATACAATTTGAGATGTTAATTAGCTCAGGTGGCAGATTGGCGTGACTTTATTAGTTACAAAGTATTAGAAGTACTTCCTACTTATTTCTAGAAACAGTTCCTAATTACAGCCTCACCTAAGTGTCAAGAGTCCATTACCAAGTTTAACACGTTTGGCCCATTAACGTTAGTACCTTTGGGCGATAAGCAACGTGCACTAGATTCTGCAGTAATTTCTACTACATTCTACAATGTTAGGAATATTAGTAGGGCAATGCCACCTATGTTTAACAGCTTTTAGCTGATAAGTAAAAAGTGGTATTATAAACTCTAGATAAGTGACAATTTTGAAATCGTTAAAGCTAATTGGTGCGTTTGTATTTTTATTATTTTAATTGATTGATTCAAGTAAAGTAAGTACGGAAATTACATTTTTATAATACTTAAGGTTTGGAGAAATTGCATTTCTCCAAGAGGTGAATGAGTATTAATTTTAGCAAAAAGTACTAACCTGATGGTTTTTCGACGTAATCGTATTTTTTATGGCATTATCAGATTAAAAGATGTGGTTTATGTTCACTTATTGGCTGATATCTGCCAAATGGCGAAGCTTATAAGTCGGCCACGTGAAAATTATGAGTTCACTGAACCTATATGTAACGGTGTAAAGTACAGTAAAATTGCTGATTTGAGCATCTGAAATTGCCAATTACTTTCATAAATTGATGAAAATAATTAAGTTTTAATAACTTTTGCGCTATTATTATTGGTGTAGATAGAGCCTGTTTTAAGTGCTTTTACTTTCATAAGTAATAAAACGGTTTTTCTTAACTGTAGGAACTGCAATTGCATCCGTGTTTTATTTACTTGTAACATTGCGAATTATTTAAGTAATGTCTTGACCACTTTCTCGAAACAGTATGTGCCATCAAATATATTATGTACGAACACGTATGTTTGCTGTCTGTATGAATGGTCCGTAAGTCAAAAATGTTACTTTCACATAATAAAAATTGCAATCATTTATTTATTACTTTTTCAATGGACACACGACATACTGTTGTGGAATTTATTGGTGTTTAAAAATCGAATGTTTATTTTTATTTTATTTTATGGCTGTTTTATTCTTACTTATTCGGTCAAGCGGATTCGAAATGCAGCCATCTTTTGAGTTTCAGGTCAGACTTACTAAAGAGCAAAGAACAAAGATATATATACCTTGTAAAATATAGCTTGATACCTGTGACATTACCGAACGTTTTATGAAGACAGCTACAACCCAAATTTTATTTTTAAAAGTTCAAATTTTTTAACATAAAAACGACGTTTGTGTATAAAAATTAAACGCATTTTTTAAAACAATCATGTAATTATAAAGATACCAGTAAAAATATGAGTAACTTAAATAATATTTAATATTTCTTAAATAATTTTTGGTTCTTAGCTTACTTTATAAATGCACTTTGAAGAGCTCCAGGGACGTGCAAGTGACTGACAGATGATTATCGATAAAATAATACTATGAAAATTTCACTAGTATAAAATGTAGTTATTTAGTTTGGCAATAATGATTTCGCGTGCTGGAAACAAGCGGACGCCATCGTCTTTGAGTCAGTACAAGTGCTGATGCGATGCAGACGCCTTGTATACGCTACCATTGTTTTGTTGATATTTGTGTTACTTTGTGTCACTATGGTGTTATTTGTGTTACTTTGTTTGGCGTTACCTTTTTTTGGTTTGCCAAAATGCCGAAAAGATAAAAAAAGACTGTTTTGAATTGTGAGTGTCGCGAATTTGTGATCCGTTTGCGCGATTATTTTGAATTATTTTTGTTTTATTTCATTTAAATCAACTACAAATACATTTATTTTTAATTTACATCTTTACAATGACAATGACTACAATGTCACTTTTAATAAAACTCATGACATCACAGACATCGATAAGCTACGAAACACGCCTCCATCCCTAGTAATGTCATTTCGACAAACGTCACAGGTATCAAGCTATATTTTACAAGGTATAAAACAATAGCCACTGTATTTAAATTTTCGTAAGGGGTTTTTTTCCTAGCCTGTAGTGTCACATTGCCGGGCAAAGGACTCCCCAAAGCCCTTTCACGATTCTCTATCTCTATCTTAGGGGGATTAAATGCTGAAAACTATAAATATGCAAAAACTTTTGCATTTATAAAACGAGACACCGCTCTATGCACCATCACACTTCTCCAATGAGCCTATAAGCTGATGATAACACGTTTACTTGAAAATAAAATGATTAAAACCTCTTTGGTTGTAGCGTTATTATATAGAGAGGCCCTTTTAGTATCAAACAAGATTAATCTCCAGTTGAGCGAGAATATTTACCTTTCAGCCCATTTTAATTGATTGCTCTCTTACGTTTAGCATATAAATTGCGTTCAGGTAATCAATTGAGGCGTAAAGATTAATGCTGTGTTAGTACCTTCAGCTTTTATTTATGAATCTCTACCTCGTATCGGCCTACTCTTGTGGTTTCGCCGAAAGTCAACAGACAGACAAGGTTATTATCCATCGATAGAGTAGCAGAATTACTTGACTATCATACTAACTGATCCCTATGGTTTTACTTTCGTTCTTTCCGCTCTTATAGATCGTACTAATGATGATATTATATTACGTGATTTTATATTTTTCGAACTCGATGTAAGCGTCCAACACAAAAAGGGCTTTTGGAACTGAGCAAGTCATCCTTATGATTATTTTAACCAAACAATAATACTCTTCAGCTGTTTAGAATAAGTACAGACATATAAACTTATAAACAGTGATTATACCGATTTATAGCACACATATAAACTATTATAAATTTTTCTTTTGAAATATTATATCTCTTGAAAAAACCGCATTAATATCCAAATTTTAATTTCATGATTTAAGCATACATAGGGACAGACATGGAGAAGCGACTTTGTTTCTAAATGTTGTTTCAGATGGAATATAGCAGATGGCTATAACGTCATTCGTAGGTAAGTGTCAAAAAACAGATTCTCTGACAAAACAGTAATTAATGCTCTTATTCATAGATGAATCATTGTTTATCTACGATGTGTAATTATATTGCGGCGCCTTACGTACTTTACATAAAACATCTACGTAGGTAGGTGCACTGTGTTAGTAATATTTTTCTTCTTAGTAATCGGTTTTAAACGTCATGAATATAAGTGTTAGATAAGGAAAATCAAAGTATAGTTATGATTTTTTGATGTTTAAATTAGAGGTTATAACAGATGTTTTTGGTATTGTTTTCTTGGCAAAAAGACGAAAGAGCTAAGTTTATAGCACTTTTATACATTTTTTTAACCTTATTCAATAGTTTTTTTTTTCTAATTGTAATAATTTAATCTCGTGCTATTGTTACTAATACTAATGTTTACAACAATATCTATTCAAGAAGTACATAAATCAGTATAAAGTTTTATTGTTTATTCATAGGTCATTGCGCGTTTCCAAAGGCTTGATACTGAATTTATGAGAAACGGGAAACCATAAACACTGCAAACCACGCATTCAAGTAGTATACGTTTGATAGCATAATACACCTAAACTATATAGTCCATTCATTTACTTCACATGTCTATGTACCAAAAGTTTCACAGTCGGTTATTTATTGATGACTCATCGAGGAGATACAGATCCATTCATTTGATTTTCGTAGAGTACATGTTTCATGGTCAACAGATATATGGTCTGGTACCACCACTTACCTAGTACAACGTTCACTTAAAACTGTGGAAGAGAGACGCCGCTCTATACCGTGTAGTGCGCTATCTCGCTTGCACAACTGCAATAATATTATTTTAATAGGTGGTGGTAGACCCATTGCTTAATATTATGCCCTACAAATAAGTATGTAGGTGTATTATGACTCGCATATGTAGGATATGATGACAGAGTCCTTTAAAATGAGTAATGTATGTGAAAGTATAAGTTAACATGGTTACATTTCGATTTATGTAAGGAAACTGAAAATTATTTATTAATTTCGTTATTCTTGAATTATAAATCAGTCAGGGCAGGGTAGACCAAAAAGCTAAAAAGCCCTTAAAATTATACACTCTTAAGTTGTTGGTTATTGAACTTACAGGAGTTGCCGTAAATATTAAATGATTATCACCATACCGAGAATCGTAATTAATTGAGTGATTAAATATCGTATAAAGTAAACTTAAACCACACATGCATACAATCAAGAAATGTCACTATTATTGTTAATTTAATTAAAAATATTGAGACAGGTAGATGACGTATATTGACTGGAAATAACTGTTACCGACTATGTTGTGTAACCGATGCGTCATACCATTTTATTAACTCCGCTTAAATAAGGATCTTTACCGAGTTGATAAAACCACTGCTATCGCTGCAGTTTCATCATCGCTTCATTCATTTGCAGGTAGAAAAATACGATTTTTAAAACGAAAAAAAATAAGATGCAATCTCATTATTAAAAGGTTCTGGTTGTCAATTAATGTTTAACATAATCCGGATTGCAGAAACATAAAAACAAAAAATCATATTTACAACCGTAAGAATTACACTAAATTAAAAACCAATCGACATGATTAAAGAAACAAATGGAAGCGTGCCATAAAATCAATTATATTGGGAATAATTAATTTAGTTTTTTACCATTCATGTATGCGATTTCAACTTCGCGTATTTGATTAAACGCCATGGCTGTAGTATAAAGTTCATGAATGAAATGGTGCAATTTCAGAGATCATATAAATTCAAAAATGGAATACCTAAGCGCCTGCCACCACTTCTTAAAGTAATGTTATTCAGTTGTGAACGAAAGACGCCATTCAACAATGAAAACTGACTTTAAACATATTTGCTGATTGTTACTATAATATATGTCAGAGTCAGGCTTAACAGTATTTTTTATCAAAACAACTACCCAGTTTTAGGACAGGCCTGATGGTCTAGTGATTAGAGGCAAAGAATATTATACCGGAGGTCGTGGGTTCGATCCCCACCTAGGACAAATCATTTGTTCTGTTTCGGGGTGTAATTTATCGATAATATGTAAGTATTTAGAAATATATATGTTTGTTTATCAGTTGTCTGGTTCTCATAATACAAGTTACTCTCGTATACTTAATTTGAGACTAGATGGCGTTGCGGGAACATGAAGGAATATTGTATATTAAGTATTGGAATATAATTATACATAATAGTAGGTATTTCAGGGAATTACCGTGACGGATTAGTGCATAAAAATAGCAATACATTAATTAATCACACCGGTAGGGTCTGAAGTGTTAACCACAGATCGCGTTGCGTTTTTTGGCTCTCAGAAATATAGTTTCCAGAATAGCCGTGACTCATACATTGATAAATCGATACATTGACCTGCTTGAAATTCAATTATTCCTAACATCATGAGTTTTTATCCACTTTTAGACCTACCTGGAAAAAAGGTTGTAAGGAAAACGTTTCAAGAAAAAAGTTAGCCGTTGAGAGTATTTTATTGTTAGTCATTGATATTACCTGTAGTCTTTAAATTGCAGCATTTTTAAATTCATCATTAAAAATTTGATATAATCTGCTAAATGCAAAAGTCCTTTTTCCTTGTCGACTTTTTCAACTACATAGCTTTCCAGTTGACTGAAATTTACAAAAATAAAAGGCCATTATTTTGTATTGTTTCCGGATTCAAATACGTTTACGATTTAATATATGTACTTGGTAACAGCTATGTCAAGGGTAACCCCATCATAGTACATTATTGTTTGTAAAATGTGCATGAAGGTAATGGGTATAATTTACGTACTTGAGTTAAAATTGGCTCAAGATTTTAAAGTATTGTCTTAACAATTGTAATTTACATTACAATGGATTTAGAACACTATTAATAAAAGGTATGACCACAAGATGGTAATCGCGAGGGCGTCGGTAGTATTTGGCGAAGGGAACTCCCAACTATTGCAAAATATTTGCACTTTGAACTAATAGACGATTCGACACCAATCATACTTTGTTGCAACGGCTTGGATTACTGCCACTTTAAGTAAGCAAATGTATATGAAACAAAACACGATCGATGGTCACGTTTGCCTAAAGTTTTGTATACACCGCCATCTCGTGGCGAGTAGCTGAATCTACAGAAACTGTAGTCGTTTGCCGAACGTAAAACGATAGTGTTTAGACCAGCTATTTCCGACTCACGTGTCACCAGACGGTCCGACTTGGCAACAGTTCCCGGCTCCATTTCATTGAGAACGAAGTTCAAATAGTCTCTAATGTCAGATCTTTGTCAGTCGCTAAAAATGTCAAAAGATAATCGTTAAGATTTCATATCTATTGAAATTTACAGTTATGATTTTCCATAAGATAGGCAGCATGTGTATGTGAAAGAAACTGTCTTTACATTTTCCTTGGCCTCAATGTTATGTCGCTGAGTACTGAAAAATAAACGAGCTACAAATAAACAGTGGAACACCCAACTGCAGTAGAAATAATAATCCTATTTATATTTCCCCTGACAAAAGTATCGCACCTATGTTTATTACTAAAATCAAATGCTAAAATTACCGTTTGGCGGCTCGCGTTTCTACGTTTATTTTGATTTTGTAAGCAAATGTCAGGTATTGATTCTCATCGCTTTTAGCATCTAGTAAACGTTTTATTATGCTTTCAATTCTGCCAAACACAAGTCTCATTACATGAGATACTGAACATTATTCCTTTATGTTATAACCTGTATGTACACAACGCAAGTGATTTAGATTTTAAGATCACTTCAAAGCAACAGTGCCACCACTATCAATGAATCCGTATGGTTACGCGTACAATCTACCTGCGTCACGAATGGTACTATTAAAACACAGGCTGTTTATAATTTAAATGTCGATACAAAAAACATGTAGGTGTTCGTTGTACTACACTGCTGAGGTGACGTCATTGAAAAATCCGACGTATTCGAACAGAAATCGTCGACGTAACGAAACGAAACGGGCAATAAACAGCCATTGGTAAATGTCACATATTAACACGACTGTAGAGGAACTGAACTTTGCTTCAGAATGTTTTGGCACGATACGGTGTGACGCGATCCATGAACGAATCCAAGAGACTGTCGAAATCACCTAATCGTACACGACGTTTTAATAAAATACGCGCCAATTCGCATAATTATTATTCCGATTTGAAAGAAAAAAGCCTCTAAGTATTTAGTGAGAATTATAAAACATGTAGGAAAGTGCATAACATGGTATAAAACACCTTTATTAAACAAACAATATTCTTCATTTTATACAATCGAAATGTACAATTGAATCTTGTTTAAAATGTTAATGACTTATGTTAATAAGGTCATCAAAATACCTTCTTCAAAATAAATCTCAAGGTGAGCTAAATGTGTTAAATATAATAGGGAAACATATTTGTTAAGAATAGAACACTAAAGTTATTTTAAGAAATCACGTAAATCCTTACAATCTCGAATAATTTCATCATGTATTCAAACTTTCCTAATAATCTGTTGAATAATTTTTATGACTTTTTTTTCTTACAATTTCAACGTATATTTCATTTGTTTATTTCTTAATCCTTGTACCACGTGGCTTATGTAAAAATAACGCGTGAACTGACGTTTACTGAGGTCACACCGCTTCAGTGTCATTTGTGACATCTACACACTTATAAAATACAGTGAACACCTGTTTTTCAACCGCTAAGGAGTTGATCGACTGGCTAACGAACTTTGCTCCAATAAAGATCCAAGTCATATCAGTCAATGATAGATAATTTGTATGACCTGAAGTGCCAGAAGTTAGGTTTACGTGCTTTAAGATATCCTCATTTAGTAATTCCTTGAATCTAACAATGTATCCAGTAGGTCCATTATCTGCAAGTGTATAATAAATTATGCAAATGTACAATACATCTTCATATACACTTAATAAAAGGATATCTGCCGTTCGATCTGGTATTCTCTGGAAATATAATAATATTTATAATATACTTAATAACGACATGCCTATAACAGATAAGCAGGCATTTAGCCATGAACTGGCAAATAAATAAACATGCCATAATTTGCATTTATCTATAATAAAGTTCACTTAGATGTGTTGCCAATATGATAGCTATCTTGGCTTAGATTTGATACAACTGGTAATTATTCATTTGCTAGCAAAAATAAATAGAAGAAATTGCGTCTATTAGTTTATTTTGAGCTCCGTTTCGTAATGCAGTAATATTTACGAATTTCGTTGAGTGATGGGTCCTTTGGCGTTTGCTAATGACCATTAAGGTTGTCGGCTCAAGAGCATACAATTTCTAACTTCCGACTTGTGCGTACTCTTGTTTCGTAAAATGCTATTCATAAAAGATTTTTGTCGTCACACACATAATTGCTTATGAAAAACAATCGAACTTCTTTGTGAACTGCATTTTCAATTTTACCAAATAAAGAATGCCATACTTTCCAACTTCAATTGTTTTTACTTCACGTATGTGAAGTAAAAACATTTGAATAGAATGTTGGTTTGCAACAGATTAACGATTAAATAAGTATTTGAAACATTGTCTCTGACAAATCACTCCCTTTTGTTTGCCAATATCGAGTAGTTTTTGGCAAGCATGCTATTAAAATAGTTTGTGAAGAAATATTATTATAGTAGACCAGCGACTAGGTACTTTATTATTGCAGTTAGTAAAAAAAGCTATATAATAGTTCCAAGAAAAATCACCCATAATTATTCATCACGATGTTTCTTATAAATGCTCTTTGGTACATTGTACCAATAATCTTGGAACCACGACTTACAAATCAACTTGTAGTTACTAAGTTATACCTACTTTGACTTCAGCTACAATTATTGTTCTAAAATAAAACCTATAATTAGTTCAATTGGAGTCAAGGGACAGAGCGATTATCCGCCCTGATGGCTTTAATAACTAATGCATCAGAAGGTCAACAGCGTTGGCCTTAAAATGATAGGAATATAAATAAACATTTGTTTTAATACCTATTAAAAACAAGACAACTATCTGCTGATAAGCTAGACGTGAAAATAAAAGTTTTATTACGTAAATAGGGAACGAGGTCTGATCATTATTATTCTACCAATATCTATTGCGATCTCTGAGCAAAAGCTTTTTGAAGAACTGCCACCATCACCCCTGATCATTTCCAAAGCACTGTGTAGAGTTTAAGCAAAGAATTATATTATTTTGCTATACAAAAAGTCCGCCTATTTCTTCAGTATCAAAAATAAATAACAATAAAAAAACCATCCGCTGTATCTATGTCAAAGCTACTCTTGAAATACGAGAAATCCCACTAAAAAGTTAAAGACGCTATAAACTAATTTAAACAACAAAGACCCGATAGTCTTTCTTTAATGCCCCGAAGAGGTCGTTTAAATCAATACGTTGAGTGACGTCATTCAAATAAAGGATAACGTTGTTATAAATGCTAATATTAAACCTACGAAGGCTGACATTAGGTCACGTTTCATTGTCCTGGGTCGTACTATCACGTATTAAAGTAATATTATTGCAATTTCAGAAGGGAACTGTCACTCTAAACCGTTTAGTGCGTTGTGTTGTCTGATAAAATATATAATAAGCTTCCTGAATCCTTGCGAAATAAAAACTTGCCTATATTAAACATATGTATAAGTCTTCGCATTATGATTAAGTACAAATTAGTTGTAGTTGGTCTCTCTTGTCCTACTTTTGCCGTGCCAGACAGGGTTTACAATTGTTACCTATATACCTACCATAAGACCTATGTATAGGTACATTGTGAAGAGCAAATAAAGTATTGAGTCACGCTTTCACAAAATAATATTAGTTTGAAACCTAGAGGTAGACGAAAAATATCTCCTGGAAATCGTGATATCTATGTGATGTATATTAATAAGTAGTCTCTAGTCTACATATAAACCGCGACACGTGTTTGCCTCACGTGGTGCAGACATCAGACTGTCAGTAGCGTCGTAATTCAATCGTGATCTTACAAAAAATATATCATAGCTTTAATAGTCTGAAGACTCAATCAAGTTTCATAAAACAATTGGTTGTGTTGCCGTTTGACCACAAACATGTAAAAACAAATGAAATCAATGTTTCTCGATTGAAAATACGATTGACAATTATCCTTTTTCGTGGTTTTTTTTTATACTTGTCATCTGGAGGTCATGACACGTTTTAAGAAAATCGATTTTCATTCTTTTTTCTTAAAAAATATGGTGGAGAATGCGTTGTATGAAACATGAATATAAAATCTTTAGGGAATGAAATGTTTATGAATGTTCAATGAGAGGAATTCAGTGCGGAAATTATGCACATTGCATTTGGTGCTGTTGGCAGAGCCACGCTAGTGCATGTTGATGTTCAAGAATGCGAAAGTGAAATTGTTCATTTGTCCTTCGTTTTCTTTATAATTGAGCTTCTGGGAGAATGAATACTGGCTATCGTAAAGTATAATTATTTTTGTATATAATAAGTTGTAGTCCGCGACTTCACCCGCGCGAATATCAGTTATAGCTGTAAAAATATTACCCACCTCTAAAGCTGTAGGTTAAAAAGTAGCCTTTGTCGTGGCGTCAGGTAAATCCATACAACAACAAAATTGATCCAGCCGACTGACCATGAAAGAGTTCCAAACATCCACCCATCCTTTACTTCCAAAATTCCGCGTTTATAATATGATTAGGCTATTGGACAACGTATATTTTACTGTAATCTAGAGTATACACGTGTATGAATAATCTTGTAAATAAATCAAATGTCACTTTCATATTTATTTCCCTTCAAATATTTCTTATTCTGAATTGAATTATAATTTTCTTCGGAGTTGATTTCAAATCAAGTGTGTTCAAATGTACTTACGAGCAAGCTGCCCCTAGTCAACAGAATTAGATATTTGCGTAACGACACTAAAATACAATTTATTTGACGAAAATAGTTGACGTAAGTCAATAAATCTGTGGTATAATGATGACAGCAATAATTTATTGATTTTACTGAATAATTTTACCAATGAATCATGGTTGAGGTGAATCTTAAAATAATTATAAGACAGCTTAAAAATTAGTATCTATTTTCTTATTTAAAGGAGATAGTTTATTCAAAATTATAACACTTAAACGTAGATAAACTCAGCGATACATTCAAAACATTTTACATAGGCACATACGAGTACTTGCAGGATAATGACAAGTAGTTTAAATACGAAATATTCTTGTATTTTTTACGTTTGGTTAGTTAGATACTTATGACGTGCCAACCACAGCCGCTCTCCATTTTAACGATAATCTTGCGACACTCTATTTGAAGGGAGTCTATTTGTAGCGAAATATCGTCGCGGTAATGACGTCATCGGGTCCTGTCTGTCTATAAAAACCACGTCTTCCCACCAAGCGTGTAACCGTTGCTAAATCTGTGTTTATTGCGCAAACAATGCTTGTTGTAGTAACCTTGTTCCTTACGATAAACTAAACAAACTGTGCGTCTGCAAGCTGATATCAAACGTAAAGTAAAGTCAATTTGATGCACAAATATTGTAAGTCTGAACTTTGAAGAATAGGAAAGGCCTCTTCACAAGAAACGAACAAATATTCAATACGTTCAGATGTCTTTGTGTGAGGTTTCAGTGAATATAAATATTGAAGTTGAAATGCCTCAGCGTGCGCATAAATTTCTTCCAACAATACGGGTTGCTAACCGCTAATTTCAAATTCTAAACGCATTCGACTACTAGTAAAAGTAGATCGAACATAAACTTGAGCTGAGTTAATGTTATTACACCAGTTGACAGGTCTATAAACACCGCTATAATCCTACTAATTCCAATGAATCTAGAAAACACTAATACTTCGGCTAAACCCAAAAAAACTCTAGTGTTGATACTGTTGATCCTTCAACAGTTCCCCGAATAGCGTCATAAATTAAAACTAACCTGTGTTTCCCTAAACAAAATTACGACGTATAACTAGTAAACGAAGATGCTTTACAAAGCTTACAATGTTATTACCGGTAAAAAAAGTCATCAATCTACGTCCATGGTAAATAAATTTACAAGTGCCTTTTATACGTTTAGTCGGAACAGTAAACACTGAACATTTATCTGTATTTTGGATGTAAATCTTGATAATCACCGAGTACTAAATAGTTAGTTTACATAGAATTTTTATACGTGGAGTGTATTTAGTAAGCTGCATAATTTCTTTCTGAAACCCGGTGGAGGCGTCGCGTTGGCGCGCCACGGCGCCACTGGCTACGTTGGACGTTGGCACGGGACGCCGGCCGCGCCGCGCCCGTCCACTGTTTGTTTGTGAACATCTTCGCATCTGTTTCATTAAACATCCGTGCGTTTCAGTATTGGACCAATTCTCATCGCAATCGGTGCGAGTGAAATGTTCCTTACACGTACTAATAGACACGCAGTTTTTCTTTTGTCGCCATTTTGATTTTCTTCTCCTTTTCGTTTGCGTACCAACATGACTTTAATAACGATGTTGCGGAAATTCGTAGTATTGTTGTTTGATATCAAAGAAGTGTTCAGTGAATCTCTCATCAACGTTCTGTTGAAAGATAGAGTGGAGACAATTTTATAAGTGTGCAATATAACGCGCCATAACATTTACTAAAAAAGTATTCGATTGTGTGATAATAATTTAAGGTTCAACAGTTCAAGCGAGAAAAATTGTTAACGATAGTTCAATTTGTGGAAAACTGTTAAAGTTATAACGGGTGAAGAGTTTGTTCAGTATTAGTAATATTAAATTGAAAGTGAATTCCATACTGTTTAGAATGTCTGGCTTAAAGAGATGTATAAGTCAGATGTCAATGCTTATGACGGGCAAGCCGGTGAACTCATCAGAATCGGCCTGGAGGGAAGAGCTACAGAAGTGAGTCTTTGTTTCAATACCTAATCTAATATGTCGTCATAATGGCTAAGTAAAGAAAGGGCAGCGGCCTCTACACTCGTAGAAAGATATCTAAATATTTGGCAAGTACAGATATGCTAATTCATAACTCCGGTAAGTTTCTTGGAATCACTTGGCGTGTGATACTCTTTTACAAATCTTATTTATTACGTACCAAACTTTGGCCTAACGCGAAACAGGTGTCACAACATTTGAAAAAAATAATTTGACGGTTTTGAAAGCGTTATTAATAAAGATCCTCTAGGTAGATAAATTATTTTAAAAATAGAGTCAGTGGAAAAACTGTCTTGGACGAAGGCGAGGTTACCAAATTTATGCTTCATTTTATTGTCCAATGTTTCGTCTGCGGAAAACTTTATTAATATAGCTCTTACAATAAATTCTACCTATATTCGTTTTTTCACTGCAAGTTTTTCCTATTGTATTAGTAAAACATTTTAATACTATTTAAATTTATTGAAAATGCAAGCGTACGCACGAACATGCGAACAGCGTCGCGATGACTCAAACTAAATATCAGCTGATGACGACTCTACAACTACTATCCAATGCAAAGTGACTAAAGATTACCGAGGTAACTGTTACAAGGGCCTTTTTGTGTCTTAAAACCTTAAATATTCAAACTAAACACGTCTAGGATCTAGCAGATCCGAGAAATGAAGTTATGGGCAGTATTTAAACTTTCGGATACGGAGAAAAAGTTTCGATATCAATCAAACACATGAGCGTATGGTTAAGGGTAGGTATAAGCCCATCTGTGCGTTTCGATGACTTCCGCAAATGAAAATTGAAGCTTTCAACTCTGTTTTTGGAAAACCGACTTTAAATCTATTTACACCTAAGCCACAAATTCAATTAAACATCTCAACTCACGAACTGCATTCACATAATTCATTGAGTAATTAGAACCAGATCTTGTTAAATTCCTTGAACCTTTTTACATTAGTAACGCAGTAACGACATGCTATTTCATCTGGATAATTGAATCCAGGCGACCTGTCTGCTGATGTCATGTGTGCATGTGTGTGTGTATGTGTGTGTGTGTGTGTGGGCGCTCGCACGACTCTACATTTCCACACGAACGACTCTTGTTAGGGATTAGGGTTAGTGTGTAAATATTTAATACATTTAGTACTAAGTACTTTTAGACAGTATTTATTGTGAATGAGTAGTTTTATGTGTCGTCCTAATAATATAAACGCGAAAGTTTGTAAGTATGGATGTTTGATAATCATTGAATACACTTGTCGAAGTAGCATTATGTACCTACTAACTTTAAAAAAATAAGTTTCATAACAACGAATCGTCTCTAATAAGTCTCTAATCGAACACGAAAGAATTATATATTCCACAAAAACCTGTGACACTAGAACTAAAAGTAAACTGAGGCAGGCAAATAATAATATCAACCATCCATACATCCCACGGTTGGTTAAATTTATTTTCTTCTTAGAATATGAAACAATTTGAGTGAACATTTGTTTCCCATTTTCCTTTGAAAATTTCTTCTTAGAATACCAGGAATTATGTCATAACCTCTACAGTATTTAAACATAACTTTTACGAGTTCTTTGTATTACTTAGCATAATGACTTTTATTTGCTTAGGCGCCATCCTTCTAAGTAAAACCACAGTATAAATACATGCAGTAGTTTAAGTCGGCCGTTTCTTAAACAAATGCCTACAGCCGCGACGAAAGTAACAGCGATATTGCTGCCCAACTACTTATAGCATTTTAATTACGTCAAAACCACACTGTCCATTCGTCACTGCGACACGCTAGCGAACATATCATGCCACGGTCATGCCATGATCCGATAGCGTAGGCAAACTCACGTTGCGCCCGTTTATATGGACACCTCATACTGTCTATATTTATACTTTGGTAAAACCTAGTTCTCAGAAACCAAGATTGACTGTCTCCTTAAATAAAAGTCTGTTAGTTTTTATGCACGAATCACCTTTACTTTACTACCCACGTTCCAGTGCTTTGTGGTTTTCCTTAAAAACTACTGGTATTTAAAGTCGTGAACTCGTGACATGAGTAATAATGATTGCTTAGATATTTGTTTAAAGGGTGCATTTGACTATGTAATGGGTGTTACAGTAAGCGATTCAATTATCCACGTGATTAAGCAATTGCCCAGGATTATAATGTCATAATATCCTTAATTGCTGTATATTGAAGCGGTATCAAAGTAGGCGTATGTTTGTAATTAAGTGTATGGTTTAAAACAGTGGTTACACTTGTCACAATTCATTTACGGTCGGGATCTAAAAAAAAATCCTAGTTTCAAACTATTTTTTTGTTTTCACAATGATGTGCAGTATAGTCTATAAGGCTCTATTATTAATACAAGTATCGACTTATCGTTTTATCTGTACAATTATGCCCCTTAAGGTAGTAAACACTTTCAGACCCCGACTGCACCTAAAACGTCGCAGATATGAAAGTTTCAGGGAGATATCATGACTACAATTCACATTCAATCTCATAATCAACCAAGTAAATGCGTCGTACTATTCAATTTTAGTTGAAAAACAGCGCGCAGTCTTTATAAACATTGATGATGTAAAGTCAACATGAAACCAATGCTCAGGTGAGAACGAGACTGTGATTCTTTGACAAACGTCTGCCCACTTATTGCAAGCAAATGTGTTTTGGGAATTCCTTTGACTAAGTATATTTTTTTAGAAAAAACGTAAATGACACTTGGGCTGTGGCTGTGTGAGGTTTTATTTTAGTTATTAGATACCACACACGAACACCAAAAATTCGTCAAGGTTTTTGCAACAATTACATACTTACAATTACGTACTTACAGTCAATTATCACAGAGTCACACAATAACAATATGCACAGAGATTTTGAGTTTAGGAATGGTCTTTCGAAAAGTCGAAAGTCTTGTTAAGGGCTTAGATTGAGGTGATTTCATTTTTAATGACTGAAGTTTGGGTTTCGAAATTAAACAGAGATTCCTTTTCAAATGTTGTATAGGTACCTCGTGAAAACACTTTTTTTATTTTATTATTTCGACCGTTATTTTTATAAAACCAAAACGGTGTTCGACTCTTTACACTAAACGCTTTTATTTGCACACTCATCGTCTATTTTTTCTACAACTATATTATTTATATAACTGAATGGAAAAATATATTAATAATTCAATCAACGAAACTTTTCCGTGATATTATTTAATATGTTAGATATATTACCTGCCAACGTATTTATTTATATGAATACCGTCAAAGACAGAAATATCCTATACACAGCAATGAGGAAGTGTTGCCCCTATGAAAAAGTAGATGACATTATGTAAGTATCTGCGGCTTACGCAATTATTTCTAACTTTAGTATATAACGAAAGATTCATAAAATTGTTGCAGTAAAATATTTTAAAATATATCTATGCTACGTATTGTTTCAAACCGATCCAAATTACAGCTTTTTCGTAATTCTTGCGTCTTTAATTTAACTTTTAGGAAGCATGGTCCAACGATTTGACTGTCAAAGAAATTATTATTTTATTACCATAAGTTTCCTATCAGATAAGTTAGGCTAGTTACCATAATTTTAAACCTCCACAATAAATTACTAAATCAGTGCAAGACTCTATCTTTAGATCTCAATCCCAAGACATATTAATCTTATCTTTAAGTTAAACAAAATAAGACATGTTTTAAATTAAAATTTATACTACCTACAGAATAAAATACCAGGATAAATTCTTTCTACTACCTTGATACGAGACATACGAGTACATTATCCGCCATGCAAAAACTGAATCGTTTAATAAATGTCACTAGCAACCTGCCCCAGCTTTGCACGGGTGAAATACTGATGTATTAACTTGTAACCTTTCCTCTTGAATCACCCTACCTGTAAAAAAAGCCGCTTCAAAATCCGTAGCGTAGTTTTAAAGATTTAAGCGGACATACAGACAGACAGCGACTTTGTTTTATACTATGTAGTGATTAAATTCTGACGTATGGTACTATCCGTACCTACAGGTTCTCAACACTTCTTTGTAACGTATGAATATATACAATTAATCTTGACGTGAGTACATTAAGAAAATCGTGAGTGAGTTATAAGCGATATTAATACCAGTGAACGATTATATGTTATACATAAAGATATTATCCTGGTCAATATTTGCAATTCTTCAAACCACTCAATAATGTATGGTATAGATTTTATAAATGTTTGCTCTGCTGTTTTTAAACGGCTTACATACGTGTGTTGGTTTCAAACAGATATTATGGACTACAAAAGTTCAATTATTCAATAGCATTTCTAGAAGTAATTACATCCACTTTTACTGCTATATTGAGTTCGTATTTAAAATTAAATGTGAAACTATCTATCTTTTTCATTTAGACGTAAAAAACTTTGTATTGGTAAGATCCGAGATCGAGATCTTACCGATATTCGATGATATTAATCTTCCGACACGCATGATTATGCATCAAATTCAACATCGAAAAGGTTGTACACGATATCCACCGACATCCGTTGGCTCGGGCACAGATTTGCTTAAAATAGGCTTTAGTTATAAAACATTTTAATAAACTAATCAATACTTGTTACAAAAAGCCTCTTCGACAACTTTATCTAACCATACTTAACCTATCAATCACAATAAGCTTTTACATTATTTTCCTACATAATGGAAAGCTCTCACAATAAGCTTTTACATTATTTTCCTACATTTTCCAATATAATCTCTCCACGCTTTTATTGGAAAAGCTTTTAACAGATAAATAGGAGCTTACAGTACATCACTATGTTATCTTGATAAGTCGATAACCCATTTAGCTAAAGTACTGCGTAAAAATATACTGTGAAGTAAGCCGTATTCATTATCTAAATAAAGTGGTAGTATTACTACTGACACTTTTACAAACACTTTTCCCGAAGTGAGTGATTTATTCATTTCCATTTAGTTCACCCGTTTCGTCACACCCGTGGTTAATAATTTTGTTATGCTTATGAATTTAAATTTTAAAATGCGTAAACTGTCGATCAGGTGATAATTTGATTTGAATCGAAGTGCATTAATTAATACGCTGTTTAGTTTTGTGACATCGATTTGTTTGATCAAATAGTGCGGTTTTTCTTAAGTTTTAAAGGGTTCATAGTTCGATATAAAATTTTACACATATAAATATATAAACCTTCTCGATAGAATTATAGCTAACCTACCTGTATTCATTTTCTTGATATATCACAACTTCAATTGATAATGATAATAATTAATTTGTACAATAATAATACAATGGTACATAATTATTTCCATGTATATTAACATTATTGACCATATTTCTTGACCATATATACCGAAGCATGTTATTGTAGCACTAACTTAATACGAACAGTAAACACACATCGATCAAACAGATTTATTTTACATAATTGAATAAATTGCACTTATGTAATCCGGCTAATATATTACACGAACCTCGATATACGTTTAAGCGTTAAATTGATACATCATCCGTGATTTATTGCCAACAATATGCAGAAACAGAGATTAACTTTCACAAGAGTATTAATCAAGATTTAAGTCAATAATAGATTACTTAATCGACGTTTAACATTTAGGCGATAACTGGATAGACTAAGAGATGAGACAGTCATTTTTCGTTTTCCGTGGTGAAACGCTAATGACTTCAAGCCACGCCAAAGGGGAACGGCGTGAGGATATGTCGGACTCCCATCGACCAAAAATACCTCGGGCCCCTTCTAATACCTAAACCATTGTCATGGAATCGCTCCCGCATGCTCTGCGTGACCCTGGCTGAGATGAGACAGCCTGACATGGCAACAGCAACCAATAATAGGAAAAAAAGGAGCGAATCACAATTAAAAACAAACATTAATTCAAGTAGGCACTAATATAAACGTACTCTTAGGTAAATCGTACGATAGACCACTCATCCACCTGGCCGTTAAAGTAAAATATTGACATACCATGGTTACTCATTACTATTGTTATATATAAGACGTACGCTGTTATGCCGAGTACATAGTGTTTGGGTTCAGCTAAAGGTTGTCTGTAAGTTATTGTGTAGGTAAAATTGACGTTACTTAGTAAGAATTGAGAAATTGTCATCCGGTAAAGGCAATATTAGTAAAAGTTTACCAATTTTAGCGACAAACGCATGACAGGTTGCGGATATATTTGTAGGCATTTTATCACTTTCTCATAGGTGACAACTTTCTGTGAGAGTCGTGCAAATGTTATATTATACCTCTTTATTTGCAGATACCGTCAAGCCCGTTACGCAGCAAGACGCGTCCGAAAGCGCGTCATCTTCAAACACGGGGACTGCAACGTCGTCCAATGGAACGTGGCCAAGCGCAGGCGCCGATACCTGCAGGACATCTTCACGACCCTCGTGGACGCGCAGTGGCGCTGGACGCTGCTCGTGTTCGCGCTCTCTTTCATCCTCTCCTGGCTGCTGTTCGCGCTCATCTGGTGGCTCATCATCTTCACCCACGGGGACCTCACCCCCCCACCCCCCAACGAGAATGTCACCTTCATCCCCTGTCTCAACAACGTCAACACCTTCACTGGCTGCTTCCTGTTCTCCGTGGAAACCCAACACACTATCGGCTACGGCTCCAGAACTACCAATGAGGAGTGCCCCGAAGCCATCTTCGTCATGTGCATACAGAGCATCGTTGGCGTCTTCATCCAGGCCTTCATGGTAAGATTTATATTTCGATTGTTAAAACGTTTAATTAGTTGAACAAACATATTCACGATCCGCTGAAAGAGAACATACTTGCTGTCAAAATAAATACTGTTTACTAGCAGTAAATTCTATTAACACCGCAGTCTTAAAATAACGACCTACTTTGTAGGATAATTTAGTTTAAATCTTGTGAAAATAAATATCTAATCAGTTTTCATATGAAGGGTTTAAAGTAGATAAACGTTCGAAGAACCTTCCTGCTCCAAAGCTAATAAGATAATTTAATATCAAAATAAACTTGGAATCGAGCCAAATGTATTAACGTAACGTACCTATATGCAGCCAGATGTTCTCTTAAAAATCATTACAAGTTTAAAAGATACGATGGTTTTTATAGATACTATTTAATGAGTCGGATGTAACGATAATATAGATATTAAACATTAGTACGTGATGAGTGTCTGTGAATGAAAATATTGAGGTTTCATTTACAAAGCTACGGAGGCCAAGTCGAAGTATGCAACATGTGTGTATTGTATGTGCCTGACAAACATAGCGTCAATGTCATTCCAATTTTAGGTGGGAATCGTGTTCGCAAAGATGTCTAGACCCAAAAAGCGAACCCAAACCCTGCTGTACTCCCGCAACGCCGTGATCTGTTTGCGGGACGGCCAGCTCTGTCTGATGTTCCGCGTCGGGGACATGAGGAAATCCCATATAGTGGAAGCGCATATAAGAGCACAAATAATCCGCCGCAAGGTATATTATTTCGCCAAAAACGGAGACTGGTTAGTGATTGGGGATTTCAGTCAGCACGCCTAGTTACCTCTAACACGAGTTTACACTGACTCCTCTCTCTAACTTGTGGGGCATCGAACTCTGAATACGAACACTCCCTGTTGTAGATCTCAATGTGCCCTTCAGACTTCGATACCCCAAGTTTTGGAATAGACATTTCAAAACTTTTCTCTCTTGTCCATAGGTGGGTCTTATATTCGCGAAGTTGGCGCGCGCAAAAAAGCGTAACACGACGCTCCTGTTTTCTCGTAACGCGGTTATATGTCTAAGGGATGGGGAGTATTGCCTCCTATTCCGTGTCGGGGACATCCGCAAGTCGCACATTCTGGAAGCGCACGTGCGCGCACAGTTTATCAGGAAAAAGGTACATACGATTTACGATATGCTATTTTGTAAATGCATTCAGTGCTGTACATTAACGCGTTTGCAACGTTTGCTACTATATGACCCATCTAAGGACAATACAGCATGTTTTAATTTGATTTAAGCTTTCTTTCTTTTGTTTTTGTGTTATATTTTGCACTATTTGACTGTGTAGTGTGAAATCTGCTTATATTCTAACTGGCGTGAACTATTTCTTAACATTTTGAAGTGTGCATTTGTTTTAATTAACAGACAACTTTTCTAATACTGTTGCTGGCTTTTCCTAGTAACAGTCGCTTGTGTTCGCAATAATTATAGGTAATAAAATATAATGACATTATTACCGTAATCTGTTAAATTGTAATTAACAATATATACCAGTTATCGTGAAACGTAAACACAAATACGTCAATTGGTAATTTCAAAAAATGCCTCACACAGTGTTCAAAATTTAATAATGTTAATAAAAACAACTGCCTATAGTTCGCACGTGGAATATAACTATATTTATGTACATAATAATACACGGCTTATTGCGTAACATAGAATGTTCATTGGCTGTAGAACTAATCGAATAATTTTGATGCTACATAGAAATATACGCAAGACATTTTACGATGTAAAATGAACATTAATACAATCTCGTTAAAGTCAAAACTTGTTTAACAAGTTGTCATCAATAATATTACAAAATGGCTACAAGAAAGTATTCTATTCAATAATGATGTTGAGTTCTTAACAGCCATTTACAAAACTTTACGTTTTAAATCTAAGTAACAAGAAAAAAAAATACATAAAAAATTGTTGCTAATTAAAGAAATGACAAAGTATACAATATTGAGACACTAAAAGCATCAATAACTTTTTCATATTTCCTACTTACAAAATGCAGTCAAGTGGCGCAAATACCGCGTAATTCCATTAAAATTATTTCTCCAATTCTCAGTTTTTGCAACATAATTGTTAACGATTGGCTATGAGTTAACAGTTATGCATAACGAAAGTATAAACCATCGTTTTACGGTCGCAGTTATTTACATTGCGTCATTTGAATATCAAATAATCATAGAAAATTGTACCTTAAATTATGATTTTATGCTTACGTTATGTGATGTATGGCAACAAATAAAATATTTTGACTACAGAATCATAAGTGAGTTGAATGAATGAAAAACCGTCATCAATCATTTATCTAGTAACAAAACACAGGTTTTGCTTATAGCAAATACAAGTCTACATAATTTGCCTCTATACAGTATGGTGTCCAAGAGAAAAATAATAAATTACAAAGTGAGAAAATAGTAAACAAAAAAATATGATTCGACTTTTACCAATCAGTTTCGTCACTTATGATACTGTGGTCAAAATAACTCCTCATATTCTTTTCAAGAACGTTGGAACTAATAAAACCGTTTATCGAACCTAGATTACTAGAGAGGGCGAAGTGCTGCCCTTCTACCAGCAAGAGTTGAAGGTGGGAGCCGACGGGGAGGAAGACAGACTGATGTTCATCTGGCCGATGACAATAGTGCACAAGATCAATGAGAAGTCGCCGCTATACAACCTCTCTGCTTCCGACATGCTGAGAGAGAGATTTGAGATCGTTGTTATGTTGGGTAAGTCCTCAATGTTCAGCCCTAAACGAATGAAACCTTTTTTGATTATACATCTGTAATTTTATTGTGAAACAAATGATATACGAGTTATTTCAAATTCAGTTTGGTTCGACAAATATAACATCATCTTTATATTGTCTTCTACGTCGATTTTGAGCTCCGATACATTTTCCAGAGGATTGTAAAATTTCTTCCGTTTGAAGTCGGATTGAAAGAGCTCGTATATCCCATAGTAATGGGAGCGAAAATTGCAAGACCTTGTAATCGAACGTAGAACTCTAAAACGTTCTTGAACTGGGAGTCAATAGCCGGCCTTATAAACATTATCAGCACAACAATGTTTTTAGTATGTCACGACAGACTTTGAGCGAAAACAATGCATTTCTACAAAACAAACATTAATTAGTTTACTTGCAAAAATGGGAAAAACAACACTTTTTATCGAAAACAACTCGAAGGAAGATTAAAAATAAAAAGTTTCGTCCACTACGACGTGAATCTGTGTCATTTTTATATTCAGTGTCTGGTCGACGATCAGAATAGATTATGTTAATTTCGAACAACAAATAGCCAGTAATTGGTGCACAGAAATTATCTAGACTACACGTAACGACACCACATGCTCCTGTCTTGGCACTTCCTTGACAGACTCTTGGTAGATTGCCCTGAACTTTACACATGATAATAATATATGATTCCCTATATTATAGTAATCGTCACATTTTGAGCGGATGTTGTTTTCAAGCAATTTAAACTCCAAATAGCATGATCATAATTTTACGCTCAAAAGTAAATAAATTGAAATATTTATTGAGTTCCATCTGCAGTTTCTCTAAGTCTATATTTCTATCCACTTTGTAAGGCATGTTTAAATGTACCGAGAATAGGATAGGAATAAACTTTGCATAAATAAAAACTTTCTATGCTAATGTGTCGCAGTTTTCCATTTGTGTCACACTATTAAAGGTCTGAGTCACTATTAAGAATTGGATCCGATTTCAACATTTACTCTGAAATAGACACGGAATCAAATTAACTAAAAACCCAAATATGTCCTGTCATGATTATTCACCGTTTCTTGATACGTCAAACTACATTAGCAGATCAGAATAAGATTTTGTAATTGATAAATTGCTGAAATAACTTATGACTCAGCTGGGTTTTCAATGTTTTCCCAATTACACAATCATTTCCAGTGTTGTGTTTATTCATTATTTTAAATTCGAACAATACAATTGCTATAAATTTATAATGATGATGAGTGTAAGATTACTGAATATTAAAAAAAACCGCAAGGTTCAACAAACAAAAAAAACTAAACCCACGCACATAGCTATAACACAGCTTCTTCACTGGCATCAATATAGTTAGTTGAGTTTACACCTCTCCTCATATTTAGTTGCCAGAATCAAATAAGTGGAAAATGATGCCAGCTCACAGTTACTACTTTACAATAGTAATGAAATTACTCATATATATTCCTCAATATTCCCACAACGCCATCTAGTCTCAAACTTAAAACTTGTATTACAAATACTAGACAACTGATAAACATACTTACATCTATAATTCTAAATACACACAAAATATGGATAAAATACACTCAGACGCAGAACAAATGATCGTGCTCATCGCAAAAACATTTGTCCTGGATGGGAATCGAACTCACAACCTCCGGTTTAGCAGTCAGGGCCACTAACCGCTAGACCAACAGGCCAGTCAAAATTAACAAAAGTATGTCTGTTTTTACAGAGGGAGTGATCGAGTCGACGGGTATGACCACCCAAGCGCGCAGCAGTTTCTTGCCATCGGAGATACTGTGGGGGCACCGGTTCGAGACCATGGTGACCTTCAGGAAGGATACTGGTGAATACGAGGTTAGTAGCCACAACTTCATTGATACTTACCTACTCTAAAAGAATCCTTTTAGCTTTATGTTTAAGTACTGCTTAAGAGCGTTTTTTGGGTTTTTGGGGTCCATGTTTATTAGAAGACGGTTGGTTTAAGCCGACAACAGTGAAGGCAGATACTTGGTAGCATTAAGGCAGCTAGAATTAACCTGCGCCATTTAGAACGCCTCCGTTTTAGTTATCTAAATATCTGCGTGTTAGCAGTACACTTAGGCTCTGTTTTTGTAGATCTCTATCTGGCTTTGACGATTCCAAGGAATGGGTATTTCCACTTTCTCTAGCAACATTGTAAGTGCAATCCAATTGATTTCCACTAGATGCAAAGACTTTTAGCATTAACAATTTTACTTGAAATTCTTGTGAAAGGAATTTTACAAGGTGAACCATACTATAAATGCGACAAATTGTAAGAATAACTCATGGCGTTGTCTGTGGCTTATTAATTACCGTCATTAGAAATCCTTTACGTCGTTCACTTATTAATTAAACATTTTACATAAATATCCTTCATTAATATTGCAGTAGCTAGTGTAGCTAGCTACACGTAATTATTGACGCAATAAAGAAGTTTACTACTTGTAATAAAATAGGCTTAGATCATGATAGCTGTTTCATAATAAGTCCTTTTAGACTCGTGTAGTTTATTAGCTATTAGTTTTATTATTAATCGCCTTTAAGTAAGTAATAAAAAGGGTTGTTAGTAGGACACCTTCATTTAATTAATATCGAGTGGATAAATATTTTTATTGCTTATAAATGTAGTAAAGGAGTTTTTAATATCTATGTCTATGGATTATCATTATTAGGCTGCAGAGCGGAGAAACTGAGAAATATTAATCAATCGATTGCAAGAAGCGGAGATTTTGTGCAATCCTGATGGTTAATATTCTGAATTTCGCCACTCCGCTGCCCAGCTCCGCTCTGGGGAACAGGCAGCCTTACAGCCAGAAATAGCCCACAGCTGGGCATAGGCTTCCCCTTTTTTCTGCAAACTTTTCTCCGCATTGCGCGACTTCATCCAACTGCCTCCAACAAAACTAACTATGTCATCACGCCAATGCAACGACCTGTCGGTCGTCCCTGATGTCGGCGACCATTTTGTGGCCGCCATTTAGTCACTGCTCGACTTCATTGGCCATCCGTATATTTCTATTGTAGATATCAAGAAGACGTTTGTACAGAGAAAACGTATTCTTAACTCACCTGACTAACGCTCTTTACTAGACAATTTTAACCTTCACGATTAAAATAAACAATTATCTAAATATTTACTTCCGAGGTTATCAATTAACTTGCAACGGGTATTTAAAACAATAATATTTTGGTTCGTGCGACCTATAAATCATTAACGACCTCAATCAATACGGATGAGTGGAGCGTAAACAGAAAATGTCGATAACATTCTATTTTCATTGCAATCACCTGATTTGGTGCTGGAATAATATTTGTGGCCAACTACCAACCTATATTGGAAATTAAATGGAAAGATTCCATATATGTTATATAAAGTTTTTAAGTTAATACATATTTTGTATTAAAATTAATAAATAAAATTTACCCAAAAGTCACCTTTTATCCTCGTAACATTCAAGGAAAAAAATATTTGTTTAATAAAATAATTATTAATTAAAACCTACATACTTATTTAAATCCACTATCTAGTAACTGAAAACCGTACAAATATAATTAAAAATAAAAATATTTTGAATTTGGAATTGTAATGTAAATAGAAAAATGATCGCCAAGTCCAACACTAATTTTAATCAGATATTATTTGAAAAATATTTTTATAATTTTGTTTTGTTTATTCTGTGTTTTGTTTTTGTTTTCCAGGTTGATTACACCAGGTTCAACAATACGTATGAGGTGGACACTCCGCTGTGTTCATCAAAGCAGCTTGACGAGCTGCGAGCAACTGTTTCGACCTCACAGAAATTAGGTATGCAACATTGTTACCGAATAAACCTTCAGAATAAAGTTCATTGCCAATTGAATACAATTAACACCGATATTTAAATTACCGTTGCAATGCTATGTTTATGTTTTGTGGTGTTTTATGGGGAATGCGAGATAACATTTAGATCAGTTTCATTCCTTTAAAGCTATCAAATGCTAAGTGTAATCATATCAGTTTGCTATCTATTGTATGTATACGAGGTGAAATATTCATAATAGAGACGACATTGCATATTTTTTAGGATGTCTTATTATGATTCTATAATATTAAATTCTTGTAACCTTTTATTCCAGATCGCATGCTTGGCACCATACCGAAGACGTTCTCCGCCGACACTCTGGACCTCAGCTCCGTGGATTCCATGTCACTAGACGAGCACATCGAAATCAAAATACCAGAATCAAGAGCCAGAGAAAATAGATTAATGGCACAAAACAATTTCGTTCATCACATCAATGAGAAATCTAGAAATCCAAGTCATACTCACTTGGCCGTTGAGAACGGTCAAGAAACACATAGAAATCATAATCCTGAGTACAGACATTCTGAAGTAAAAGAACACATGCACAGGAGTCATAGTCACGCTAGTATGAAGAAGGTGCATGGCCTGACCCCGAACGGCATCGGCCATGCGGGCAACGGCCATGAACATAATAATAAGCATGATGAGCATAGTAAAATCAGAAAGTAAGTTTTGACATACATTACTTGAAGTTAAAATGAAGTGCACTTTAATGTTATAGATATTTAATAAACGAGCACAATATTCACTACATAGTAAAATGGAAAAAAAAACATGTTTTGTTATTTACGGCTTTTATTAAATCGTAAAATGTATTCAAGATTCAATTTTATCATAATATCTATCTCACATCCAGTTAATACGAAAATCCATTACCAATATGTTTGCATGCACCTCTCCTTGTGCTTTTACAATACTCACCTTCACCCTAACCATCCACAGATCTCCAAGTGACAACCACATAAGCAAGACTCCAGTGATCCCTATCCTGGTGACGTCACCGGAGCCCGAGCCGGTATGACGCGCGCGCCGCCCGCCGGCCGCGCCTCATGACGTCACTACCGCCGCTGTGCTGCGGCACTACAAGCCACACGTCACCTTCTCACCGCGCAAGAGCATTGAGAATATAAGCCTTATGTAACTTGTAACACAAATCATTTTTGTTTGATTACTCGAATTTTAAACTAAAACTATTTTGAAGTGGCTTTTATCAAGGTTTGTTGCTTGGAATTTAGTAAGCAGGTAATCATGGTACCTGCAAGAGTATCAAATGGTGCTGAACTAAAATCTAAATAACACGTCAAGATAAAATCCATTTCAAAAAGTTTCATTTGGAGCTTACTTCTGGACCAAGTTAGACTACCCAATCAGAAATAAAAAAACTAGTAAAATAATAAATAAAAGGTAGTTGGTGTAGCCAAATTTTACATTGTGACGGTTTTACAATGAGGTATATTATCGAGAAGTGATATTTAGAAACTTTATTCTCTATAAAGTTGGGTTACTAATAATCTAAGTTATAATTGCTTGATGCACTTGCTCTTTACCAAAAGGTTATACATAGTTTACTTATAAAAAATAATGTTAACTATGGCTTACGCGTGTGGTGCCAATACAAATTCAAAATAAGTCAGCCATCATTGTAATAGACAATTTTCTACTATACTTTTTCAAACATCGATATACCAGATAGGGTTGTATTTAGACCAAGTATTTATTTAGTTAATATTAGCGAACGTAGGCACTGGAGACTAGCAAATAAACGTATAGTTAATTGACGTCAAGCTTTAAAATCTTAGAGAATCAAGTCTCCACAGTTTGTGTGTAAGATTACAAAAAATGTAGGAGTAATACTTGTTCTATCGACAGTCAAACTAGAGATGGAATTACGTTTAATTTTAAGAGATATTTATACTTCCAATGACGAATTTAATTCAAAATTGATACTTACGGCCCCTGTTCACACAATTCTCGATAGTATCAACAAAAATATCAACTATAAGTGTTATTTTGGATAAAATACAGAAATAAAACTATGTAATAGTATAAAATAATATATGTAAGTATTTAAAATTGTATCGAGCTACTTAAGTAACGAGTTGTGAATGTACAATTAGCTTACTTTCTAACGCTTTTTAAACTTAAAGTCGTACAAAGTACTATTAATTATGTACTACAAATATTGATATGTGATATATTGAATACTTAAATTATTCGGACTAAAGTACTTAGACTTGGCTCTCGCGCTGCCGTGCATGCGGGACCACATGTTATCGACACATTTTCCTCGTGTAGCTGAGATAGCTAATTTAAAATACTAAGTGTTAGTACTACTAATGCTTGGCAATATGTACTGATTACAATATTTTATTATTATATAACGGCTATTATTAAAGTTTTATATACAAAACATAGTATTATTAAATCTTTCATTGAAATGTTATGAACATCAGGGGTCTGAAGCGGCGCGGGCGCTGCCTTTTGTAATCAATTTGCCCATAGCTTCGTAATTTCCTGATAGAATTTATCAGAATAAACAAATATAGTAATTAAAATACGATCACACACGAGTTTTATTTCGGCCTCAATTCATACTAACTCCTATTTATAAATACGACAGTATTTTCCGCATTCCTATGCTTAAAATAAAAACAGGTGAAGCATGTACCGTAGGCATGATTTAACAAAATGTCACATTCATAAGTACAAACACCAAGTGGCCACTCGACAACAGATGGCGCTGTGCTAAACTTTTTATTCAAGAATTACAAAATTAAATATAAATATGCTTTAACTCATACTGCTGCAAGCATTCTCTTTATATGATATTTAATACTGGATAAAAAAATAATTTATTTGTATTTTTAGGACGTGCAAAATACATCCCGTATTATGTTTAGCAATCTAAATCTTACCAAAGATAAGTAGAGATTGATCGAACATCTATTTGACAATACCAATTTTAGATAAAAATACACACATACACAGTCATTACATAAAAATTTCAAGCTTTTTCGATCTTTTTCTTGCCGCGTCTTGATCTTTCATCTTCGCTGGATGATGAGGACTCTTCAGTGGGACTGCTGAAGTAATTCGGCGGGTATTTTATGGACGAAGGGCGTCTGGTGAGACTGGCTCTCCTTATAGCGTCGGCTACCAGTCTGTCGGCTATGTGCGAGAGTGGAGACGGCAAGGTCGAGTTGACGGAATTTCTAAGTGTGACTTCATCCAAGATCGGGGATCCATTGAAACCTGGAATGCGCAATTTTGTTTTTTAGATAATTGTGACAACTTATTAGGCTAACATACTTAAGGATAGTACAATAATGTTCGTCGAGATAAATTAGGGACTAGTAGCTCAATAGATGGCGCTGTTTAAATGAATCGTAAACAGTAGCGTTAGTATCATCTCATATCTTTCAAGACTTGGTTCTTATCTTGATATTGCAAACAATTACCGAACCTTTTACCTTGTAGTATAGTAGTCAATAAACATGTTTACGAAATTCGATCAATGGCTTATATTAATTCCTGAACCTTTTTGGATATCGTTAGGTTAAATGCATATCTACCATATTATCAACTAAAATTAAAAACAAGCTATAAAATAATTTGCAAAGGTATCTTCGGTATCGTTATGTTTATTTAAATTTTATGAGCAGTAAGTAGTAATAAAAATGGCAGGTATTTATCGCATCATATGATATCAAGCCGCGGGGGTTTTGTAATACCTACACAGATTAACAAAATTAAAAAATAGGAGTCAATTTTACTCTAATGAATATCATACACTTAAAAAATGAAACCGCTTTTTTGTTTTGTTAGACTTGGCGACCGCACTACCATGCCACCAGATTACCTAAGTCATAGAATGGTCTACGAAGAATGATTTAATCTCATTGGTGCGTCTCGCGTGACGTTTTACAACAAAATAGTGGTTATTTTCACACATCCTAGGTAAATTGCTCCAATAATATTTATAATTTATTATTGTTTGTAAGCAAGCTTATCTAAATAACTAGATACCTACTTACTCATAATTCAATTTTGGAATGGTTTCACAGAAATTATCTAGTCTATTAGCTGATTTCAGCCAATTTTTACCAATAAAGAATTATCTAAAGCGTATTTAATCTACTTTACAACTAGCTTTACATTTATCTATGTTGCAAACTATCATGTCAATATCGGCTTTGTCTTTCAGGGGTCATTTAGTACGTCCTTATATACTTTACCTGGCTCATAGGATTGTGACGTCGCAGCACTGACGTCACTTCATAATTTCGCTTACAGACACAGGCAGACAGATAAGCAGGTTATTATCTAAGACGACACTGGACAAACACCATAAGCCCTTGGATGTAAGCAATTAATCTTCTTTCACTCTATGCTAGGTCAAACAATCTCATGATCATCGTAATTCATTATTCAATTAGGTATGTATGTAAAGTGTCTAGTATTACTTTAATACGACAATCAAATTTAAAAAAAAAACATACGCGTCAGTGCATGGAACATTAGGGTATAAAAATTTGAACTTCGTGTTCAATTTCTTATAGTTTAAAAAAAAAACATATTGTCTTTTTTTAAGAAGGATTTCTAAAAATATTTTACTTTAGTTGATCAATTGTTAAAATTCGTATTTAGAATTTCTAACACCCTAAACATAAGAGGTAAATAATTGTGTAGGTCTTTACTGGAATCTAATCACATCACCTAGTGTTCAAACATGTCAAGTTAAGAGTTTGCATTGCATAGAGTGTAAGAAGAACATAGTAAGGTATCATAAATCAAAGACAAATCAACGTCACAACATAAATAATTATTACTTCAATATTTACATAACACAACATCGTACAACGTGACAAAACATGCGTATAGTTTACAACTAATAAATATTGAACAATATTTTATACAATTAAAAGTTACTACGCTATCACATTGTAGGCACATCTTGAAGCAGTGAATTTAATTCCAAACTTAAATCTAAATTAAAAATAAATTGCACTTTTTTGACAGCTAGCTGGAATGTTTGTTTTTTTTACTCTATCTGTAGCCTGCATCAATTCGAATTGTTAAAAAGTTTTTCTTCTTTTTCAGATTGTGCGATAAAAATTAAATCTGTGAATTGAAACAGATTACAAATTCTATGTTACTTTTAACTGTGTATTTATTCTAACAACTGACTAGTAGCACTGGGTTGTATATGAAGGTACACTACTTAACATCATTAATCACAAAATACCAGATCTTTGTTTTCCTGATAATTATTAATATAATAAACTTAACATATACTCGTATTTAATATTCCACGGATTTTATTAATTAAAATTCAGATCATAATACATCTAATAATGACTGCATCTAACTTTTTAAAATTGGTCCTAAGCTAAATATCGATATTTTTCCTCATTTCACATTGATAGAAACAACCACAACGTGAAATGGAACATTCGAATTTTCGAAAATTGAATAAGTTGTTTCTACAATTGTTTTTTTTTTTCTACCGCGGCGGAATTTTGATATTTTTTTAAACAGTTCATTTCATTAATACTTAGGTAATTTTATAATTAAAATTGTTTATAATTTATAAGGTGACAGTATAGTCGCCGTCCTTCTGCTCGGCTTTTGGCTCGTGTGGCTCGCGATCAGGCATCATCAGGTGCTGCTCCCCGCTCTCTGTACGACATCACAAACACATACACAGTTACATACACATACATATAAACAAGAACATTGAACAGTGCCTGTAATACAAAGACTGTTGCTATTGTAAAAACGAGACAGCGCATTACATTGCGTGAAGCGACGTCTCGTTCCTACAATGGCAAGAGTCCTGCTCATAGTAAGCGCGTAGTGCAATAGAACAAGGCGTAAATCACAAATCTGTGCATACTAATTTTGACTCATAATTCCTGGTATAAAATACAACTGTTAATAAACATATCAATACTGTCCAAAAACCTCTTATGCTTAACCCAGTTATAATATGCCAGACAAGGTAAGATTCTGAGTAAGGTCAGCCGTAAATATTTTCTTGATAAGAAATGTAAACAGAGACATCTACTTCGTATCAATCTTGTACACATCATGGACATAAAATAGTGTGATATATTAGTATTAAAAATTATTCCTATGTAATAATTCGCATTAGTTTGTTAGAGACATTAAAGTTTAATGAACAAGCTGTTATATTAGTAACAAATATTCAATGCCTATTTCAATTGTTAACAGAATTTCCAACACAATATTGTCAACTTATGACAGCAATTACAAAACAAACCTAACGTTTAGTTTTTCCTGTACGATTACTTCTATTTACATAAATATGTCACCGATAGTTACAGATACAAACAGATTAAGAGTCGATGACACAAAAGATAAATAATAAACATGTTAACGACGTAAACTTCACAGAAGCGTGAAGTGCAACAACAAAACAAACAACTGACTAATACAATCATTAAGATTATTTGAATATGTTTTTTCGAAAAGAATTGTCTTATTTCAAATAAATCGAATCATAGACAAAAGACCACAACCAATAAACACCTATCAGAATAAGATGCGTTCATTTGTTTTATCAGCGGTCGAAATTTAAAATCAATTTATTAAAGTAGAGTTCTTTATTTGAACATACTCATGTGACCGTTACGCGGTTATACCGATCGTCTTAAATTATCGACAAAACAAATGTTTCCTGTATTAAAAAGGGGTAACAAATTGGCAAAATGGTACATCCTGCTGAGATTTGATAATAGTGCCGACAAATACTGACGGTTAACAATGGTGATTTACTATTTAGGAAGTAGGAACTTCAAGAAGTGTTGTGTGAAGTTCTCATACCAATCGCAGCTATGATTAGAGGCAATGGATTGAGAAATGACATAAGGTAAGATTTTATTCGTTCTTAGACTTCCTTTTGCATAAAATGATAACATCATATTAACGAGTTTCAGGTAATACATAACAAGTGAGTCACCCCCGGCTACTGAAAGGCTGATCTATTTGCAGAGCAAACCATGATTGTGATTGGCTGACTATAACACCAATCACAGCGCTTAACCTGTGATTAGACAGGTGTGATAAAGTATTTTTGAGTTGATCGGCTTTTCAAACACCAGTAGTTCCATTTTTGCCTTCTCCAAGTTGGTTTTCCTCATCATAATTTTCGATCGAAGAAGATAAGATACAGTGACGTTTTATGCAATGAATCAAATCTTTGATTTGAAACATATGAAACGTTACTTAATCTTGATGCACCTCAGTGCTCTACATATTGTTATCATACATAAACATTTCTAGACTGTCGCGGTATCATGAAACAATGTTCTACATATCTGAGCTAAATCTATATATGTTCATTTATACCGGCTTGTAAATGTACTGCTACTGGGCAAAGGACTCATCCGATGTAACGAAGGAAACAACAAATATCTACGTAAAGGAAAACTAGAAAATATCTAAACCTATATCGGTTTTAATTTCAGGGCGAAACAAAAATAAAATGACTTCATCAAATATTTTCGAAATTCAGGGAACATAAGGGGTGATATTTTAAAACATGCCCTTTGCGCTAAAGAATGCAATTGACAAAACTAAGAACATAAGAGGCTATATTTGTACAGAATGTTACACAGCTTCTTAAGTATTTACCATCGATATTAAATTATAATAATTGCTGACGTCAACATGCAAATGATGGGGTTATAGCAACTATTTCAACGTTTATTATCATTAAATGAGCAGACGATTGTGTTAAAACACGTACGAGACGAGTAATTTGAGTAAATTGCACACTGAATAATAATTCACACATTTTGTGTTAAGTGCCATGTGATCTTATTTGCTATTGCTAATTATTGTAACTGCCTACGTAATGCTACGACGCAGGCTACGGTTACGTAGATCTGTATCGAGTAACATTGAAAAAACCTTTATGTATCGATTTGGATTTTATTCGGTCTACGAGGTTAAGAAAACTTAGTAGATTTCTATTCTAGAAACAGATTTCTTGCCAGATGATTTTTTGGTCCAGATGGTGTGAACTGTGAAGCGAGAGAATAGGTTTGAAATTGAACTCTTTTAATAGGGTGTCGAAGAAACGTTTAGTCAAACCCGTTAGGGTATAAAAAGTTGCATTTTTGACAGCTGTGACTTGTTTTCGAATACTAAACTTAGTAAATTAATAGATATACCTACATCACTTTGATTCTACACCTGACATTCCAATATTATTATGATAAATGCATCACATAAGTACACAAGCTATGTATGTGTTTAATATACCACCATTGTGTTCAGATATATGTGACACGCTTCACAAGAGATCACGAGAACACGTAGTAACGAGACGTGAATAATAACTTTATCGTGATTATGTTTAGCTTTGTCGTATATTTACTGTTTACTTAATTTCGGGAAATCCATGAAAGAGGTATGATACTTTTCAGGAAAAAAATAGCCTGAAATTTTCAACACGGCTCGTTAGGAAAACGAAAAGGGGGAAATTAACGTTGGTCGTCAAAATCCCCTCCCCCTCTTTGCAAAGTCAAAGGGCAAGGATTTGCTACTTAGACTTAAAGAATAAAACTTCGTTACACATTTTTTAGAATACCAAAAATGTAATTCGTATTTTCAAGAGGTTTAAAATAAATACCTAGATTTGCACAATATTTATCCAACATGATGGCCAATAAAGCGATCCTAGCGAAAAATGGAAATCCAGTGATTTGGCGCTTGTTTTCTAGAATATTATGTTCCTATTTATGAACACATTCATATAATAAATAACTATGATATTTCTAAAGAGAGTATATTAATCCTTAAGGTTATCATTTAATTGGAAACCATAATTGCTGCTAATGATCAAACAAATACAGATATGAGGTGGTAAACTTGTAATGGGGTTAAAAACGATGTTGTTACCATTTCAGCAATAAATTAGACGTTATCTTGTGTAGAAGTAGCCAAGAGCTGGACTGACCCTAGATAGTGTAATGATATGTCAATCAATAACGCGTAACGGAAATATTATAGTGCAAGGAACTTGCATCGAGTTATTAACAACAACATTTATTACAATTCCGTCAATGGTAATTGATGTCTTAGTTAGTATGTCAACTATATTTAGCATAACATAAGAAGCAATTTAGTAGTAATAAGAGATTTAAAATAAACTAGTAAATTCAGTTCCAAGTATGTGCCTACCTAACAAAGTACAATGATTCTTCCTTAACATTAAATCCATTAGAATAAAAAGGCAGATCTTAACGAAATTTTGTCATGGTATGAAAGAACGGTGAACACAGAAAAGCATTATTAGTTAACAAGAGGCACAAACACCCAGCTGCCACCACCTCCACCAGGTTTAAGTCTAAAGCGGAACTCACCGATCGATCTACGATCGCCCTGACTGCCGTAGAACTCGTCCAGCTCCTTGGCAGAGCACAGCGGCGTGTCCACCTGCGTCGTCTCCTCGAACTTCGAGTAATCCACCTCGTACCCCTGACGCTCACGATTGTATGTCACCAACGGGACAAACCTGTGTCCCCACATTATTTCACTAGTCGTATAACTGGAACGAGCCTGAGTCGTCTGACCCGTAGATTCTATCGTTCCCTCCAAAATAACAACAATTTCAAATCTCTCTTGCAACACATCGGCGGCGGAAACCCCGTAAAATGGACTTTCCGCATTTATCTTATGAACCATAGTAATCGGCCAAATAAAGAATAGGTTGCTGTCACATCCGTCTGCGTTTAACTCGAGCTCAGTCTGGTAATGAGACAACATTTCGCCTTCCTTAGTCGTTCTAGATCGTATCAGCTGAGCTCTCACACTCGCTCCAATGATGTGTGATTTTCGCAAGTCACCAACTCTGAACATCAAACACAATTCGCCGTCTCTCTGGCAGACTACGGCGTACTTAGAGAACAGAAGTGTCTGCGTCCTGTGTTTGGGGCGCGTCATCTTAGCGAACACTATGCCGACCATGAAGGCTTGAATCATCACACCGACAATACTTTGCAGGCACATAATAAATATCGCCTCGGGGCATTCCTCTGTCGTCGTACGGGAACCGTAACCAATCGTGTGCTGGGTCTCAATACTGAACAGGAAGCACGAGGTAAAGTCGTAAATATTGAAGACACACGGCTTCCAGTTAGAACTTTCCTGCATAGGGGGCAGATGATCGAGCTCTAAGTCTCCATGTGTAAATGAGATAAGCCACCAGATCAATGCGAATCCCAGCCAGGATAGGATGAAGGAGAGTGTGAATGCCAACAGGGTCCATCGCCATTGTGCGTCCACGAGGGTTGTGAACATGTCCTGAAGGAATCTCAGCCGCCGCTGAGAGATTTTTGACTTGAGGATATTGCACTCTCCATTCTTGAGAATCGCTCGTCGCCTCGTCCTTCTCGTTGCTCCATGTCTGTGAGATCGGCTCCTAGAATCAAACACACAACTATGAGTATTTTACAAAATCGTTTCACTTCAGTGATTCTAGTTATATGTGCGGCGCACTCCAGGACAAGCGAACGTCTAGTTCACGCTTACATAGGCCACGACGTATGTAACCTTCATCAATGTTAATATGGGTAATATGCAGCCACTAACATAGTGAATAGGCTTTCTAATTAACATAAATCGTTTCTAATCATCACGACACAAAACAATAGGAAGACATTAAAAGCAAACGGATGGACAAAGACGACACAGTACGGTACGGTATCTGTCGGAGACGGCACGGGGTTCCGATGGTCGACGAACCTCTTGCTGCCGGTGGGGTAGTAGACTCCGGGGGAGAGGTTGCCATTGGCCGGCACGGGCTTGACTTTGAGCCACTCGTCGGGCAGCAGCTGCGTCTCCTCGCGGCAGGTGGGCGACTCGGGGTCTGCGTGCATGGCTGGTGCGGCGTCGTGCGCTCGACTCACTGTCAGCGGACCGTCTGCGCCACCATCCCTCAGTGGGCAGCCTCCTGAAGCATCGCGCGCGATAATGTCTCGGTCACGACTGACTCTCTCGTGCCCGCCCGCACAACGACGCGCTAAACGTTGTATAATTGTATCGCGAGATTCTATATCGGAAATTATCAGCTTGCTACGGAAAACAAATTTTAGTTAGTGTCTGCTTTGACGTTATCAGACCTACAGGGTGATATTTTAGAAAAACTACTTACAGGTTAGGAAAATTCGATCATAACGAGATGAACCGCTTTCTTTGCAATCTCCTTTTAAGGAAGGTTGCATGAATAACTCGATTATCTTTGTCTCCATATTCTTTTATATAGTGTGACAGTTTATGATATAAGATTACGCGATTGAGTGTGACATAAATGAAGTCCAAACAAAGCGCAAACAACTGTCGTTTTAGAGTCATTAGAAGCGCAGGCGACTGGGTAATGTTTACAGTTAATAATTATTTATGTCCATTTGTTCATCACGTAAACGGTCTACGGATAAGTAATCTGTTAATATTCTATTCCAATATTTTGAACGTCACATACTTAAATGCAAAACAATACTCTGTTTAATTTCAGTGCATTTCAAACTAAGTTACTAGTTGCAAATACAGCAGAAAGGTAAATGACTGCGGATTAGAAAGAAGACGACGTTTAGCAAAATGGATTTTCATATACTGAAATGGAGTAAAAACGGTGTAAATTTGAACATAATTCGAAGGAGTTCTATTTGCCTGTCTCTAAGAACTAAGATATTTCAATCTTGCGTGTCCATTCCGATCAGAGGGCCTGTCGCCATATTTATAAGGTTGTAAAGCGTGACAGCGCGCTACATGACATATAACTGCATCTCTATTTCACGACATCAATATTATTTTTTCCTCAGACTCCGTTAAATAATTTAAATTACCAACCCTATTAATTTGTGGTAAAATTGTTGAGAAATCATGTTATTTTTAGAAAATACGAAACATTTTCAAATAAAGCCACCGATTTTCGAGTAAAACCAACCGTACATAAAAGTATCGAGATCCGTGTTATAAACTTAAATGAGAGAACCTATTTACAGCAATCATTTCAGTTATATCACCTCAAGTTTATGGATTTTCATGTCAAATTCGAGCATGTTTTCTTTATGATAACGTTTACTATTGTACGAGTATCAGAGAGTTTTAGATATTTAGTGGTGTCCTACTTTTGATATCGGTCAAAGGATTAAGATTGTCTTTACAGTCTGATTTGTGAGTGGTGGAATAAAAGTGGTAAATACTGGTAAATACTAGAATTACAATACTAGACTGGTGGGTACTGGAATTATTTAGTATTTACCAGTTGCTAAAAAATCTTTACTCTAAAAATCGATGATTTTGCTTAATCGACTATAACGAATATAACGTTTGTGTCGCAGTTTTACATACATTCAGATCACATTCTTGAAGATATGAATAAAGATCTCATTATCTAACTAGTGCTTTTCCTGCAAAAGCCCTGACTGCGCCTCTGAATTTTATCAGTCAAATAAATATTCCTCAACATTCACACAACATCATCTAGTCGTAAGTTAAGCATACTAAAGTAGCTTGTGTTATGAGTACTGGATACTTATATAATTCTAAATACATACAAATTATAGCTAAATTACACCCAGTTGCAGAACAAATGGTCGTGCTCATCACACAAAAATTGTCCTGGGTGGGAATCGAACCCACGACCTCCATCATATAGGATCTCGTAACCAGTCAGGGCCATTAACTATAGACCAACAGGCCCGTCAAAACAGTTTATCGCTAGTTTCCAGAATAGAGGGTATTTCTTTATCTTAAGATATTCTGACAAAACGGGGTTCTAATCTAACCACCACCTCTTACAGTAATATAATACTATCGTTGTTGTGGAAAAGATCGCTACTCTATGCTGTGTAGCGTGCTATCACGTTTCCACAACTGCAATAATAAATATTATATCACTTTTAAAGGTATCGGTAGGTCCTAAAACTGGAACTCTACAAATATTAGCGATAAATTGTCACACCTGTTGAATGACTAGGTAGTATTAAGTACAAAGTAGCTAACCTATGTTTTAAAAACGTGCAAAGTTTCAAAAGTATCTTGTTACTGTAAACACAGTCGCAAGTAGCGGTTACTGATTAAATAATATCTAGTATTCACACGCAGGAATGTAATCTTATCCTTAAAAAACATTATAAATTATATCTCTACTTGTTTACCGAACTGTATTACTTGGAAAACATCATAATTTAGGGTTTTTCTGTATATACCTCAAAACAACTGTCGTTTTTACAACCGTTTAAGGATTATAGTAATTCTCAGAAATTGCTCTCATATATGAAAATGACGTTTTTTAATGAGTCACGTGACTTGGACTGTTCACCATTGTAAATGTCCAAAGACACATTCAATTGTTTGGAAGTAAATTTTCGAAGCTATTACAAGATCCTGGTTGTCAAAAAGTCTTGTTCATTGATTACGGAAGCCCAAATTCTGAACGCCCTGTACACAAAACAAGATGGCGTCTAACTTTTCATTAAATAGCTAATTTGACAATGCGCGAATTGGCAGACGCTAATACGCATCATTTTCCAACACTAATTTGTAATTCTCGATCATTTTCCAGCGAAGGTCAAAATAAGGACCTCAGTGGTTAGTAGATATGGAGATAGCTTCTTGTTTTCTTGTATTTGTGAGGATAGACATGGATTCTTGCGAGAGTCGTGATTTTGGGTTAAAAGTTAAGCTTAACCGCTTAAAGTAATGATTCACTTGAAAAAGCTCGATAATGCACTATATAGCGTTGAGTGGCGTCTCTTTGTTTAAAACTCCTCTTTTCAACTCAGTTATCCTATAACGAAAACAGACTAAAAAATCAAATGTTGGCATCCAAGATAAAGATCAAGTTATTCTAACTGCCATGAACCGCTATAACCAGGTCATGATAACCATCAAAAATAATCACCAGCATTGCGGATGGCGGTGATCACAGGAAGTCGGGGGCACTGGAAAATGTCAGCGACCTTGACATTATCCTTCGACACCTACAGTTATACAGGATAAGCCATTTACAACCAGGAATAGCAATTGAATATGTTATTGACACTTAGACCTAATGTTAGGTGACTCAAAGCGTCAAGCGTCTATGCTCCGTAACTACAAAATCAAAATGGCGGATGTCATGTCAAACATTTAAAAACAGATGCGTTTACGTTTGTTTTTTTTTTCAGAGAACCGCTTCCATATTTTCCAGCCAGTTCAACCTCTACATAAGAACCCCGCCCACATTAAATAGCCAACATTAAAAATACATTACATGTATCATGATCATCATAACCAAGCATTAATCTGTAAAACTAAATTATAAACAAGTTATTTACATCGTGATTTTAGGTAGAGTTAATTCACACCACGCCTTCAAGTAAACATTTTGCGACACGACGTTTAATTATTGTAAATATCGCGACATATCTGTCGTGATGCAAAAATAAACACCTGCTTGTACAGTTGATGTTTTTTTCCGTGACCGCCGTTGGCTATGGGGGACACTCCTCCAGTAATTAAATTATCACAGCTAAATATAATATTATAAATGTTACGTAGTTGGAAATTCTCAATCGTAGCAAACAGCAAGCATCAAATAGTAAGTAATTTATTTTTGTGCTAGTACATGTTGGCTAATCAATTGTTATCATATAAAAACAAAGGGACTACTTATTATCGTAATCGACGTATTACACCTGCGAGTCTGCGAGTGACAACAATATGTGAAAATCACTCGAAAATATTTCTACTTATTGTATCAAATGCTATCTTAGAAATACACTCAACAGCTGACATGGGAAAACCTCTTGGCTAAATTGTACACTGAGAAATATCTCCAAATATCACTCTGATGTTTATAGTATTGCAATACTACTACTACTATAAACTTTACAGAAGTAATAAAAAGGTTGGTAAAATGGTATTAAAAAATTAACTGTTGTAAAAGGAGACGGCACTACGTTGAATCAAAAAATCAAAATGATTTTATTTCAATTAAACCTTCTTAGGCACTTTCGAAGCGACTCTAGCAGTGCAAATGTGTCTTACTGTCTTGTTCGGAAGCGCAACAATCTTCACCCTGTTCAAACTCTAACAGGTAGAGATCTCTGTCTCTATACGGACATAAATAGAAATAACAAGCACGGGAGCGGCACGGATATACCTAATACACTTTATACACTCATAGTCAGATAGCTGCCACTTCAACTCGGCTGTGGACAATCATGCACTTGAGGTAGCGCGTGTCAAGTGCCCAGTTAGATGTCAGGGTTGGTGGATGTTATATAAGAAATGTATGACTGTTATTGTTTAAAGGTGTTTTTTATTGTAGAGTTGTCCGTCCTGTTCTAGAATTACAATCAATTTTGACGGATAATTATATTATGTACCGGGTATTTTCAGTCAAAATACTCTGATACCTAGTTATGTAAATGGGTCATGAGAGGCATCAACTCTGTGTAGAATAAGGTATTTAAAGGGTGCCTTCGATATAATAAAGACTGCACGGATAGCCGAGTGGTATAGGTCACCACGCCAAATACCACAGTGGTCGATGGGGATCGACCACTATGGTATTTGGCGTGGGCATTGGTCAAGAATTTGTGCGTTCCTCAAATTGTTCTGAGTCAGGGTGGCTCTGTGCATGTGCGCGGGAGTCGTTTTAATAAAAAATATATCAATCATAACCAAACAATATTTTCAGCATATTTCAGTAGTGTAAACATTCTTAATTGAGGAAACAATTACCTCTGACATCGTGTAAAAGAGAATATGCACTTATTCAAAACATATTAAGGTAATGTAACAAAGTTATAACCCTATTTGAAGACTATTATTTAGATTACAAAGGAGATCGGTAGCACGAGGCGGGCTGCACCGCGTCGTCCGCATATTGTGACTTGTTCGTCACTCCTAGCTCTTCTCTAGCTAGTGCTAGCAGTCATTTGTTTTTGTTCAACTGCGTCAGATAAAGATGTATCGGTTTTGGGTTTTGAGCTAATGTATGTTTCTCTATTTCTTTGCGACGCCCCTTGAAAATAAAAGCTCTTGAAACTTGAATATGACAAAATTCTGACAGGAATACAAAGTGGCACCCACAAATAATCAAATTTATAATGGAATACCAAACTCCTAGAGAACACTAATTAAAATAAATGTTTTTATATTACGTCTATTAAGAAAAGTTTCCAATCTTCACAGTCGGCTAATATTTATCTCAATAATTTACTTTCTATATTTATTATTTCAATTCATAATTAGAGTAATTTTTTTGAAAACTTATCAAATGTTGAGATATTTAACAAGTATTATTGTGTACTTTGAGTTCGGCGCAATACCTATCGATAAAACGCAAAAATTATTTAAGCTCTGTCACAGCAAATAATTGCGCATCGGACCTTACATCATATCATAATATATCTTCACATGGGTATATTTATTTAACAGAAACAATACTAAAACAAGAAATATCTACATTTATGACTAAACTTATGTAACTAAAAAAAATTTACATATTTACAAAGCGTCGAAAAAAATATCCTCATCTCCGTCAATGGCGGGAAACGTGCCCAGGAGACTGGCCGCATTACCACGCTGAATGGCAATACCAATTCTTTGCGCGAAATACAGTCCAGCCCTCTGATCACGGGTGGAGTCGACCAAGCGCTTAGCGAGTTCCTTATACAGAGCTCGTGCACCCGGGCCCCATGGCCCAAGCGTTTCGACCCCAAAGGGCTCAAAAATATAATTGCCCGTAAGGTTAATATATTTTCGTCGCTTTAGGGTTTCCGCAGCTCCAGCAGCAGCGCCGGGCGCGACCGCCGAACTTAGAACATGGGACGGCGCAAGGGTGTCGACGCACGTTGCGTCCCACACCAAAGGCCGGCCCAATTTCCAGGGAAGTAAAGACATCCCGTCAGGTCTCTTACCATCGCTGCGCACCAAACCGTTCGGTTCTAGAACAGCAGGTACACCAGCAGTGACAAGAGCACGACGAATAATGTCATTAATACTTGCGTGTCGCGGTATGCGCCCCGCGCTCCTGCCGCAG